>CM076583.1:516117845-516560170 GCA_034641835.2 Pinus albicaulis
AAATTATATATACATATTATATTATTAATAAAATCGCCTTCCATTTTTCCTATGTATCATGGTAATTCGCCCATTTATTATACATATAAATTTAGGGGGGTTCTTAAAATTTTCCCTGTTTCTATATCCTTCTTGTTTTAAATCATTTGGACCTTTTCTTTCCCTTTCCTTAGTCTTAATATTGTCAATTTGGTTTCTAGTCCTTCTAATTTTTGGTGAGTTTTGAAAAAGGATGTATTCTTGTCTCTTGCTTTTAACCATAGGTTTCAAGGATTTAACCTCCACACCTCTTCTTCAGCTCTATGTTCTCTATAAATTTCCCAATAGAGAGCCTTTTTCTGGAGTTGGATTTCTTTGGTCTCTTCCTTAGTTTCCTTTTTCTCTTGAAGTGCTTCCATTTTTTTAATTAACACATCATTCCTTTTTTGTGTTTTTTATTATTTTCCTTAGCCCAAATTTTAATTTCCTTTCTCAATTTTTTTAATTTTTTCTACCACACAAAGTAAGGAGAACCGTAGACTCTTTGGGACCATACTTTTGCAATTAATTTTTGCAGATCCTCATTGTTTTTCCATGTTGGGTAGTACCTAAAAGGAATGGGGCCTTGGTTTCCCAAATTCCCAAGAGAGATAACCACCGACTTGTGATCAAATGTTGTTGTATGAATAATCCTCGACATTGATGAGTTGTAATTGGATAAAATGTTGTCCTAAACTAGAATGCAATCTATTCTTTCCTTTATGTTGTTTCTTCCAGTTCTCTTGTTACTCCATGTGCACTTTCCGTTGTTGGGAGGAATGTAAAGAAGCTTATGTGTTTCCATTATATTTTCTATTTCATCCCTTGATGGGTCTGCATGGTACACTGCTCTGAATTTATCATCCACGTTTAGAACTAAATTGAGGTCACCTCCCAATATTAGATTTATGTTTTTGGCATTATTTAGTGTCTCTTTAACAATATTCTAGCATATTTATCTCTCCCTATAATGATTTCGTATGTATATATTGACCATGCAATATTGCTTATTGGTGGCTATATTATTTAAGTCTGTTATGATCCAGTGCTTCTCTTTTTTTTTTGTAGTAGCTCTAGTTTTCCTTTTCTCCATAGAGTGAAAATACCACCCGAGGCCCATATAGCTTGTTGAGTTGTTCCTTCATAATTTTTTAATTTTTTTATCATAATTTCAGACTCTTGAGTGATTTTTTTGGCCTCTAGTAGCGTTAGTATGTCTGGGGTTTCCATTGCTAGTATATCTTTGGTTGCATTGATTTTTATTGATGTCCCCATACCACAGCAATTCCAGGAGACCACAATCATTCTTTATTTTTATTGGAGGATGAGATACCTTTCCCTCTTTAGTGATGATGGTTTTTCTCCTTATTTACTTATATTTTTCCAAATAATGAATCCATAGGTTGTTGGGTATCCATTTCCATATCTTTTGTTGTTGCTTCATCTCTAAACTCTTTGTTTGACTTTCTTCCTAGTTTTTTTATGTTCAAGGGAGATTAAAGAATATTTTGGCTAGTTCCTTCTCAATATTCAATCAATAGAGGGGGGAGGTGGGGTGAGTCGGATATTGGGGGAATATGGGGTGACGAGAGGAGGGAGAGAGTGGTGGGGGGAGGGTGGGGGGGGGCAGAGGTAAGGACAGGAGGGTCTTCAAGGGGTCCAGAAGGGTTGGGATTAGTGAGGGTGGAGGTACTAGGAGGAGAGTTAAGAGGAGGAGGTGAGGAGGGAGAAGGGCCAGATTGGGAGGGAGCATGAGGTTGGTTATAGGAGGGGGGGGTTGTTTGTTTGCTGATTTTTTCTTTTTTACTTTTTCCCATTTAGTTTCCCGAGTTTGAACTTCTTCATTTTCATTTTTTTTTGGGTACCTATTTTAAAAATGACCATATTCACGGCATACCTTGCATTTAAACGGTATCTGCTCGTATTCTAGCTACTATATGTGCGTCCTTTTTTCTAGGTTGATCTTCACTACCTCTGGTAATCCTTTCCCTAGGTCAACTTCGACACATATCCTCGCACAAACGTGCATTTTATCCTTTCACTCACATATTTCTATACAATTTCCCACAACATTCCCTATTGCCTTGACTGATTCATCACCCCAATGGTGGAGAGGGAGGTGAGGAAGTCAGACCCAAATAGGGACTGTGCTTGGCACGTCCATTTGTTAATATAGAGACCTCGCATGTCTATGAAATATGGGCCATTTCTAATTATTACGTCTTTGTCTTCCCTTGTTTCAAAGTGGAAGGTATAATACCGTCTTCCATAGAATCCGATAGAGATTTTCCCATTTGTCGAAGACAAAAAATTCCTTTCAACCCAATTATGAACTGAGCAAGAAGATGGCCAAAGGCTAATGAACTAGCCAACCAAGCCACGTTCAAAAAGGGACAACGTTGCTCTACGAGGGAGGGAAGGAGGAAGAATGATCTTTGGAATGTCATCTAGTTTCTTCACAAAATTTGATACAGAGGGTCGTGTTCTTGCGGGACCAATGGAGGAAATCAGGGATGCAAAAGCGTCTTTGTTTTCATCATTAGCAAGGATCAAATATTGAGGCATAGGTTCCCCTTCCGATGGAGGGTCTGGTGGTTCCATGATGGCAGCAGGAGGCCGCACCAGTTGAGCTATAGCAGAGGAAGCTAAGGGGCACAGGCCCTCAGGGCGTGCATGCAAAAGGTAGTTCAAATCAGCTCTTAGGGCGCGCGCTCATAAGAGATTTAAATTATCCAAAAGGTATTACTTGATACACAAAATATCCAAATTCAGTGACAACCGTTGTTTTCTCGCGATATTATTCTAAAACTGGTACTTGATTGTATCCTGAGAAACCATCTATAGAAGAATAGCATTCATGAAATGAAACTTCATTTATAATTTTGTCGACGAATGGAGTGGGAAATGGGTCAGTTATTGTCAATTTGTATAACACATGATATTCGACACATGCGCAGCTTATTCGGGTCATGTTTCTTAGGTTGCACGACCATAGGAATTTCCCATTATGGTGTTTCAATTGGGTAGACGATGTCAACGGAAAGAATCCCCTCTATTTCTTTTTGTACAATGGGATTATATTTGTGAGCATGCTTGTAAGGTCCCTTTTTAATTGAATTGGCTCTAGGAATTAGGTTAATATTCATCTCCCCCATTTCTTTTACAAATGCCTTCAAATATTTATAATCACAAGAAAAAACATCTTGATATTCCTTGAGTAAATCGACAAATTATGCTATTTTTGTATCCGAACAATAGTCACCAAGTCGAGTGATATCTGGTTAATCATCATTTGATATGTCAAATTCTCTTATCTTTATTTCCATGTACATCCAATCGGGTGCCTTAGAATCATCGAGTCGTTGGTCTCCAACTTTTATCTCTTGATATGCAAGTGGGAATTTTTATTTCTCAGGTTTCTCAATTTCATGTGTTTCGAGTTTGTATACTGATTTTAATATTATGTGATTTTTTGGACGATCCTTCTTCCAACAAAACATTTGGCCAGGAATAGGAGATTCTTCCATTTCTAACTAGCTATCGTTTTTATATTTTTATGTGCACGACACCCTCCACTACTCCTCTTTATCGGTCGTATGCAAATAATAAAAATGTGGGTCGCGGGTCGGAGGCCATGTGCCCACCCTCCACCTATGTGACGGTCATGTGGTATAATGGGATTAGGGTCTCGAACCCACCTAGAAACCCTACTTCTATTGACATGCAAGCCACACTTAACAAATAAAACCAATGCGCGCCCGACCATCTTGACCATCTCCCCAACCATAGATCCCATTCAAATTAAATATAAATGGGCCACCTATGTTTGACAAGAGATATGCATGGTGCACTAGTAGGTCGTTGGTTTCGCTAATTGGAGGTCGGTAGTTCGATTCCTATGGAGGTTTTTAGTCAAATTAGATTTTTTTTGGTGCCAACTCCAAGGCCATTTGGCAACCTCTCATAGTGTCACATGGTGCCCTTTGATTGGTCCACGTCATGACCTACAATTGTTCCACCAAAACAACCATATGCCTAGTCAACATATGACATTAGCGCCACTTTCCCTCACATGATTAGTTCACTTGCCATCCGTAAAACCTAGTCAAACATGCCATGTTAGTGTACAGATTATCACATCAACATTCGTACCCTACACATTCAACCTTGTAAGTTGAGTTTTTGTTGGATTGAGGTGATTCAAGCATCATTGCAATAAGAATGATAAGATCTACGATTTGGCTCTAACTTCAGGAGAATTTGAGCACTTTTTTTCTTTGAGCATTTTTTGGATCCCCTATATAAACAGGGTAGGGATTGTACAAAAAAAATTGTCATGAAGGTATTCAAAGAACCTACCTTTAATATGCTCAATACAAGTTCTTTCTTCTATTTTTCATTCCTCGCAAAATTCATCCATAATCATCTCGAGCCACTCGTGCAAATTCATTTGACTGTCATTTGACAATTTCGGTAATAATTGGGAAAGATTTTCTGGTTTTATCATGAGCAACTTGGTCAAGGAATTTTTTTATTTCCTTTGGGGCTCCCTCAATAAAAAATATGTGCACTTTCATGAAAAAATTAGCCCTCACTTTTTCTAATGACATTTTTTTTCTTCTCTCATAACTCTTCAGGTAAACATCGATCTCCCACCATTGTTTTATCTATTAGAACGTTAACATTTATGCTTACATATTATTTGAGACTCGAATAAAATACTATCGAAAATGGAACCAATGTTGTAATCTAGGGAAATTTATGCATAGTTACCAGTGGTAATGACATCAAACATTCACGTAGCAAAGCACATAACTAATAGATAAGAGAAGAGACACAAGTATTGTAGAAATACTAGAAGCACACTTGTATTATATATCTCATAAATCTAAATGGAACCGATACATTGATGGATATTTATACCATGTTGAGATAGTTAGAACAGTTTAATTTTCTGACCTGGCTTAACTTAATCCGACTTATTTTTCGACTCAACAATGTTTACGTCTAAATTACAATATGATTTTCTCACTTGATTGGGTTATTTGACTAACCCCTCCAACAGATACCTATAACATGTTAAAAATTCATCCAATTTTGATGAGTCAGTATAAGAGGAATTGATTTGACCAAGAATACATGAGAATATGCACTTGATGAAGAGTCACATAAAAGAATGCAATGACATATACACTATTGTAAACTATCGCCCAACATCCAAAATATTGAAAGGGACAAATTATACAATAAAATATAGGAGATATGTGATGCAAGGATTTTGCATCATTATAGTAAAAAACAAACTCTAGAGAGAAAGAATGTTGGAGCGTGAGATTCATCTGGGAATGGGAAAGGACACATAATTTTCATATGTGTAACCCCAACGAAAAGTATCCAATTAGTTTGAACCCCACAAAGGAAAATAGATAGTATGGAAATTGATGAATCTAGACCTGTAGTAGATCTATCTCCTGTGTTGAGTGTAAAAATCCCTAGAATAAGAGAATTTCCCAATCAATAGCTACATATTGACTCAACACCCTTCTTCATATGGTATAGAAAGTACAACTAAGGAAATTTGACCTGTTGGCTCCTCGTGATTTGCAAGATTGGCAAGAACAAATCTGCAAGGAACCACATCAAACCACTTTGGAGTCCAAAGACCTATCCTTCCTAGACTCAAAGAGGGCTCTCTCTATGTATGTGTTTATAAGTGATGTGTCTTTATGCTTTTGTTTTCTGATTTTAGGCTAGTTATGAAGTTCTAGGGCTGTTTGTTTTGTTTGATTGGTTGACAGATTAATGGTGTGATTAATTGATGGAATGTTTCAGCTAAACAGATAGACTTTGAGAAGCATTAATCCATTGGGCTATGGAGTCATAAAAGGATTTAATTGTTCATCAACTCTGCAAGGGTTTTCATAGGGAAAGCTAACTATATCAAGTGGATCTCTTAGATTATATGAAATATGAAATGACAGTAAGTTGTGAAAATAGTAAAACTAAAGGGCAATTAAGAATCCTTTAATTCTAATTCAACAAGAAAATCCTTTTAGGTAACTGTTTAAGACAAACCAAAGGATAGGAAAAACCATAGACTTCTTTGGCCAGACTCTAATGAGCAAACCTTTAAGGCAACAATCCATCAATCCTAGAATTACTTTCAGACAAAGCAAAAATTCAAGATAATAGTCAGCATAACTAAAGAGCAATTAAGAATTCTTTAATAAAACTAAAAATAACTTTGCAGCAACAGTTTAAGACAAACCAAAGGACAGGGCATACCATAGACTTCTTTGGCTGGGCTCTACTAAGTAAACTACAAAGAAAGGCTTTAAAAACAATATTTCAATCAAGACCAAAGGACGAGGCATACCATAGAATTCTTTGGTTGTACTCTACTGAATTAGTTTCAAGGCAACAAGATAGGTGGAACTAGAGAGAAATTAAGAATTCTCTAATCAGACCTTGGAGAAGATAACATGAAGATAAAGAAAGCAGACAGAAACAGGGTGCCAAGATAGCATATCCTAATCTAAAATTTATGTTCTTTTATCAAAGAAATAATGGACAGAATGGAAAATAGAAGGAAAACATTGACAAAGAAGGATAACTTCACCATTAACATAGCTCAAGAATCCTGTGAACGTGCTTGTATTATTGATGTTCAAAACAGTTACATTAATCCATTGCAATAATCTTTGCAGCTCATATTTTTCTCAAATCCAGCCTAGCAGCTCATCAACTAGCTCAACAATTGTCAATATACCAACCAACCAACACTAAAAATGAATCCTACATGCAGTATTTATCTGCAAAATGAGGAGGTGATCCTAAGCTAGGGTTTCATATTTGTGTTTATTACAGAGTTAATGTGTTTTTTTACCTTCGATACCATGCAAGGCCTAAGGCAAAATATCTGAGACTGACTCACTGTAATAATAACTCCTAGTTTTAACTGCTGAGCTAACTTTAGGATATTTTGACTTTAAGGATTTTTCATTAAATTTTTCAATAACTGTTGAGTAGCTAAGAAATATCTCTGACTATTTCAATAACTGTGGATGCCTTTATTGAGTAAAATAAGACTGTAGGTGGAAATTTGTTTGATGGGGAAGTAAATGTTGTTTCACTTAGGCATTCAAATCTGTCTTTTGTGTTAAACTTGGCTCGATTTGTCCTTTAAACTATTTTTTAGCCTTTTAAACTTGGATTTACCTTTTGCTAACTGTCTAATTGATTTAATCTTCCTTTTCTCCTTTAATACATGATTATGTCTTTACTCTGATTTTAACCTTTAATCCTTTCATTTAACTCTTTAATCCTGTTAGCCTTCACTGTCACGGTCCTTTTGACTGTGTTCTTTCTTTCACTTTACCTCTGCGCATCTATTGTGTTTGAATGACTATCAATGGTCAGAATATATTGATGTTCATACATGGATCTGGTGTTCCTGGTCCTTTGGATGGACAAACTAGTTGGATCGTCACCCAGGAAGTCTATTTGAATGCTTTTCAAACCCTTAGAATACCATCTATGCATTTCCTCCATGACTATTTGCACATTAAAACCAACAAATTAGTTAAAAACCTATGCGGGAGGGGTTTCTCCATCTATTTGGGGCTTTTTCGGGCTTTAGGAGTGCTTGCATAGGCGTTAATGGTGGATGAAGGCTGCATCGCAAAGGCACAGGCCTTTGGAGTGTTTGAATGGGGCGGTGGTATCGAGTTTTGGCGAGAGGGAGAAGGGTGGTTTTCGCATGTGATGGAGGCGGTTTTTGTGCTGAGCAAAGATGGTAAGTGGGTTTGGGAGGATGGATGTGATTCCATAGAGCGGGCGCTGCATGGTGGAGGGTAGAAATGGTAAAACCACTCATTTCATGAGGTTTGGAGTGGTAAACCCCTACGCTTTTAGATGAGCGACAAAGGTCTGGGGCCGTTGGATCGGGATGAGCGCGATCAACAGTGGTTGGGGAGAGTTGTAGCGACAGGTGAGTTTGAGTGATGGAGCCCAGGAGGGTACATGGCGGAGGGTTAATGTATAGTGGGGTTTGGTGTATGCGGGGCCCGAGGGTTTAATAAAATAAGAGGAAGTGCTTATTTTTAAAGAAGAGGGGAGGGTTAAGAGTAAGCGGAGGCATTTATAAAATAGGGGCGGAGGGTAACATTATATGAGCGGGTGGTAAGGGTTTTAAAGCAAGGGCTAAAAATATATAGGGCGTCAGGCTTTATTTAATTAAAACATAGTTTTAATATGAAACGGTATATTTTTTATTTAAAACAATGTAAAAAGGGACTTTTTACATTGTTTTAGTGGAATAAGGTGAAGATGACGAAGGTGGGGGATTTTAGTGGGGAAAATGGGATTTTGGTATGGAAACAAGTGAGAATGAGAGTTTTAAGCCTAAACATAAGTTTCTCAGAGCAGGAGGGAAATTTAGATAAGGAAAGATGAGATATAGTGAAAAAGGTTTCATGAAGATAATGAAGGCAGTGAGATTTTTGAAGATAGCTAATAGTCAAGAAATGTTATCTTCAGCAGATTGTAGAAAATCCATAGTCACCTAGTGAAACTGTATAATACAGGAGGATAACAGTGGTTCCAGTTGGGGAGGGCAGATCCTTTAGGAGGTGTCAAGAACCTCAGAGTTCAGATCTCTAGAATTTGTAGATCAGTGCCTTGCTTGTACTTGGCAGATTTTTCATTCTGCAATTGCTAATTTGTTGTTGCTCTTTGAAATTGTGACCTTTAAAATCTGAAAAACATGCTTGCTGCAACTCAATTCTACCTATCCATCATTATTTTCTAGCATTTTTCCTTCATTTGGGTGCATTTAGACTAGAAAACCCTTGACATCATTTTTATTTTGAAAGAAAAAACTTATCTATTTCTACCCTTATATCCTCCAAAGGCTCAGATTGGACTGATGAGCTCTTTTAGGGCAGTGCAACGACCTTAAAAATGTTCAAGACTGGTTTCCCCATATGAGGGCAGTCTTCTTTTTTTATTTTTTGACAAATTTGACATAATTCTGGGCAATGTTTTTGACTTCGGTCATGCTGTAATTTTATTCCCACTGTTAATAGATTAACCTTACTTAGAAAAAAAAAATTGCCCTGTTTCTATTTTAAACATGTTTTTTGAAATACAGAGCCATGTTTATATGATTGTTTATAGTCAAAGCGCTGTGGGGTGGTTTATTATATTAATATTTCACGGTCGAATTATGTTCATAACAATTGGAACGCCCACAATTCATAACAAATATTGGAGATTTACTGTCATGTTTTAAAGTTTCATTTTTTTTTTTTAAATTGAACCCGACGTCGGTATACTGACACTTTGTAAGCGTCGGTCTTCCGACGTTTTGAACGATTTCCATTTTCGTCGGTCTTGTGACGTCCGTCGATATTGCGACAGTTCTTCCTAGCGTCAGTATTGCGACGCTCTTGGAATGCGTCGGTATTGCGACGCTTCTGGAAAGCGTCGGTCTTGCGACACTTTTGTACGGCATCAGAATTGTGACAGCTTAAAAACATCGGAAGAGAGAGAGTATAAAAACGTCGGAAGAGCGACGTTCAAAACATCAGACCACATTTCGTCGGAATTGCAACAGTTTACAAACGTCGGAAGAGCGACGATATAAAAACGTCGGAAGAGCGACGTTCCAAATGTTGGACCACATTTCGTTGGAATTGCGACAGTTTACAAACGTCGGAAGAGCGACAGTTTGGGAAATGTCGGAAGAGTGACGCTTGTTTGGAAGCGACGGAAAAAGTGTCAGTAGTGTGACACTTTGTCAAGGCATCGAAATTGCGACGGTATTTCGGACCACGTTTTTCCCGTCCTCGAACTGTCGCTCTTGCGACGACTATGTGTCGGAATAGTGACGAAGTGGCCGTCGGAAATTGGGCCAAATTTTCTAGTGTGAATTAAAAAATTAGAAGAGGAAAGGGATGAAGGGTAGTTGGACAAAACATCTTCATATATATCTTGATCGCTTGAAGATTGGAAAGACTGCTGCAAATTATCATCAACTTTGAAAGATGGAAGATCAATGTCATCCTTTGAAGAATTATGCTCAATTTCGTTGTCATCCAAGGTAGAATCCATGATCTTCTCATGGCGGTGAAAAGGGTTTTAATTCAAAGCATAGAACCATCCATAAACTTTTCATCGCCATAAGAACTTTCTAGCTCTTGAATAAAATCCTCAAAGTGATCACAACAATCCTCAATAAAAAGCAAAGAAGTATAGGTTTCTTCATACTTCTCAAAAAATACTGAGTGAAAATCATTGAGAAAATAAATACAAGTAGGAGGCAAGATTTCATACCAAAACCGTGCTTTTTCTTCTAATGTGATCATGAACATCTTCATTAAACAATCTTCATAAAAATTAAATTCAACTTATGCACATGCATATTAAATCTTATTAAATGAAGTGTAGCATCATCACCTTTTCCATCTCTGAATTTTGGCAAGTATGTTTTCCAATATACCCGAGGCATAGGATTTGGAAAGCCAGGGATATGAGACCAATTCATAGGAACATACCTAGCATTCCTTCTTCTAGTTGAATCCATCTTGAAAACATTGAAGCCACCAATAGTTCTTGAAGCTACCATTTTTTTAACAGTGGAGTTGCCATGAAAACTTTGAACTTTTTGATTCTTTGACACTAGAGTCACCATGTGAAAGATGCACAACCTTTCTTATGCATGACCATTGTTCACCATCAGCAATCAGAGATAATCTTTGTCGTTCTTTCCCTGGAAAAACTTAACCTTTTCTCCCTAGCAACGGTGCCAAAAATGTTATCACTCCCCCCAAACTTCCCAAGGCTAAGAGTGGGGTTGAAGGAAGGTAACCACAGACCAGGCTTTAGGTCAGGTAGCTAGCCCTACCAGGACCAGAGAGGGCTCTCTCAATTTCACTTTGCAGTCAATTAAATGACTGAATATTTAATGATCTTATGCTAGGTATGTAAGCTCAGTAAATAGGGTTTTTGTTTGATATTTTTGTGCTGGATAGGAATGATAGTAAGGATACCAACAATATTTCCCACTGATAAGTCTCCAAGCAATTTTTTCCCCAAGGGCTGCATTCATAATTCTAGGTAACCTAATAGAAAGGCCTCACTTTTCATAAGGAAGTATTACCTGATCCCATTTTACCAAACTGAACTTTTTTGTTTCAGTCTTTTCGCCTTGCCACATAAATCCACTTATTATGATCTCTATTTGTTTGTGAAGGTTGGCCGATGCCAAGATTGTTTCATATTTGTAAATTGGGAGTGTTGTGAGCATGGATTTGATAAGTATCACTTTTCCCGCTAAATTTAGCCATTGCATCCCCCAACTTTGAAATTTTTTCCTCATGTTCTAAGTTTAGGTACTCCATAGTTCTGCCTTCATATTTTATTTTGTTATAGGGAGTCCTAGATAATGGAAATGACTCTAATTTTCTTGTGTAGGAATTTTTTAAATATGATATATTCTTAGCAAGGTGTGTGGAGGCACATTCCAGCCATAGATTCTGCATTTTGCATTATTTAGAAGCCCGCCTAAGGCATCCATGAATTTTTCCAACACTTTTTTAAACCTTCTGGCGATAATTCATGATCCCCCACCCATCAATAGTGTGTAATCAGCGAACAAGGAGTGATTGATGCTTTTAACTCCTTGGGAGATGTGGAGGCCAATTAGTGATATTTCTCTTCTACTCTTCTCCAAAGACCGAATTAATGAATATTCCATTATTATATCTAGAAATAGTGATAAGGGACAACCTTGCCTCAGCCCTTGGGAACTCTGAAAAAAATCACTTGGCCTTCCATTTATTAATGGGGAAATCCAAGGTCCCACAATGCATGCTCTGATGATTTCAATGATCTCATTTGGGAAACCAAATTTCTTGACGACAACTATTAAAAAGGTTAAACTTACTCAGTCAAATGCATTTTCCATGTCCAGATTTATGATGATTCCTTTCTCTTTCTTTAACATACTTATGTGAAAAACTTCTTGGACAATCAACACGTTGTCAAGGATCTGTCTATTTGGCACAAAACCACCTTGGTTTTCCGATATAATATCAGGAAATAGATTATATATTCAATTGGCTATGATCTTTGTGATTATTTTTTAAGAGGATTTACATAATGAAATAGGCCAGAAGTGACTGAAGGTGGAGGGCCTTGCATCTTGAGGAATTAGAGCCAGGTAGGATGAATTAGTGAAACCACCCAGTTTTTTTTCTTAAATACATTCCTTATCATTCTAGTTAGGTCCTTATTGATTGTATCCAAATTTTTCTGTAAAAGGCAATTGAAAAACCATTAGGACCTGGAGCCTTGTCCAGGTGAAGTCCCTAAACAACCTTTTCGATTTCTTCTTCTTCAACTTCTTGTATGAGATTCATATTTTGATCAGTGCTTATTGTTGAGTGTTGAAAAAGGTATGAATTCACCATATGTTTTCTCATTATTTTACTTTAAACATAACTCTTTTTACTCTAGAAAGGTGATTTATTACTGAATTATGGTAGAATTGCAAAGACTTATGTTTATTGTAAAAAGTAGCTAAAAACTGCCTTTTATTGTCAAAAACAGGAATTAAGCGAGGTGAACAGCTATACCAGAGGCGAGGCTAAAGCAGGAGTAACTATTATTCCTCCAGTGATAGACCATATCCTGCCAAAGAGAAGAAAATCAAAACGTATTGCTAAGAGAAGGCAGGGGACAACACGACTTCAGCCGAAGGAGATCGAGTGACAACTAAAGAAAGAAAGGAAGTGAATCCCTTAGGATCCTTCGATCCTGAGGGATCGTTGTTCAAATATTATCTCGTTCCTTGTCTTTTCCGTCGAAATCATTATATAAGGCAATGCCTTTAGAGATTGAAGGAGTCGAATCATTGATCAAAAACATTCCTCTTGTAATTCTGCACTTTATTGACTCTCGTGATCAGAGAGCAATAGTTGTAGATACTTTTTATGTTCAATTAATACAAAGACATGTTTTCATTCCATTTCTCAAGCTCTGAAGTAACCCAGCAGTGTTTCACTGGTGCTAAGGGACCGACCCTACTGGAATCGATCTGTTGTTTGTATTTATATCCTTTAATTACTGTTGTGTGATAATTGTGTTCAGTTTTATTACGATTGCAGAGTTAATTGATTACTATTGAATTGCTTATTGGTATTGATGTGTTGCGTTAATGAATTGCATTGTTGTTCCATTTCAACAAGGATCGTAATCCTGTATCATTCATCTTGTTATTACTTATAAAGCTTTGTTTTTCAATGTTTAACTCTATTTGATGTTCCATTGGAATGTTGTTCATTTCAATTGCTACTTAATAAAATTTGTTGTCGACAGGGTTTGGTGTTTAACAGAGTTCGTTAGTTGATTTCATTTAAGCTAAGATTTGATTCATTAGTTAGCATTTGTTGTTCAATTCCAGTGTGATGTTCATTTACGATTCATTAGTTTCAGATTGCAGAAAGATTGCTTATTTACATTGTTACAGTATGTTGTTCATTTCCATCTCATTACGTTTACAGAGTTTTTCTTAGTTCAAGTTCTATTTCTCTTTAATTGCTTTAAATCAAGACTGTCAATTGTAGAGAACATTGGTTATTGCTTCCTCGTTCCCAGATTGATTGCCTTGTTCTAGTTTGATTTCATTTGCATCAATTTCTAAATGAATGAGTTATTGCTACTGTATCCTTGATTGATGTTTTGCAAAGTGAATAGTCAAGTCTCAGAGTATTTGAATTAATGTTATTGTAATTAGATTTCTTTTCAAGCATCTGTTTACTCTTGTATTTAGAATATTGTACTACATCTCTCACAGCATTGCTCTTAGCTCAAATTGCAGCCTCAAACAGAGTACACTCTTGAAAAAAAAAAGTCGTTCTCGGATTGATAATTAATGTAGGATAAATAGGCGTGAAAAAGACACCTTTTATACCTCAACATTTTGGCGTCGTTGCCGAGGAGAGTGTATGCCATTTAAAAGGAGTGATGCACATTTGATTTTTTTCTGCTTGGGAAGAATTAGGTATTAAAGACGGAAGGTAAGAACCTGTGCACCAAGAAAGGAACATACTTGCTCACAGCCCACTTCACAACAGAATTGGGTGAACTTCTTTCTTTAGGTAGGAATGAAGGCTTGTTCTTTTTAATGAATAGAAAAGCTAAACAAAACAAAATTCTGCCTAAATCCGAAAAACTGGTGACCCTTGGGAGAACAACTTTCATTGACAAAATCCTTAAGAGAACTGAATCTCAGCCATCAGTAGGACCTAGGAAAGTTATTTCTAGACAACCTACTAGTTCCCTTCAGGCCACAGAGTCACCATTTGTAGCCTTTGCTGAGATACATAGTCAACCAGAAGAAATTGAGCAAGATTCCCAAGAAATTGAGAATTCTCGCCTAATTTCTCCACAAGAAGGGAACTCTAGTAATCTCCGCGAAGGAGAAGGGGAAACAGGGGAAAAAGAAGAACCAAAATCTCCTTTTGAAGTAGTCCAAACAGTGAGCAGCCCAGATAAGGGAAGCGCTGTCAACCTCATTCAAAACAAAGAACCTGAATCTCCTCAGACATTAGGCCAGCAAGGAACACTTATTATTCCATATCAAGGGAGTGATGTCAAGGTCATTCCTATTCCTTCTAGTCAACCTAGGAATTCCCTTGAGATCCCAGAAGGATATTGGCACATATTTGATCAAATGGCCTAGAAACAGAACCAGAACCAGCAAACACCTCAGCAAACTTCCACACTGCAATATCCCATATTGGATACTGCAGTTAATGCACCCATGAAAGCCATTCCTCTTCAATATATTCCTACATTTCATGGCTTGACATTGGAAGATCCAGATGCATTTCTGTTGGAATTCGATGTATTATGCAGGGGGTATGACTATACCACCGATCCCCAAAAATTAAAACTATTTCCTTCCACATTAAAAGGAGCGGCCTTACAATGGTTTATGGGGCTAGGTGGGGATGTTATAAATGATTGGGATCAGATGAAAGTTGTGTTTCTAAAGAAATATCAGGATTATTGCAGGTCCCGGGAACTAAAAGATGAAATATTTCAAATGATAGCAAAACCCAATGAAACTCTGGAAGTATATGTGGAACAATTTCAATACAACCTCCAGAGATCTCCTTATGCATCTTTACCCTTACCTGATAATGTGTTGAAAACTACATTAATTAGGGAGATGAAGGATCAATGGGTTGAAACATTAAATATTATGGGAAAAGGTGATATATATCAGGAAAGCTATGCTAACATTATTGATTTATGTATCAGGAGTTCGAGAGGCAATACAAGGCTAAAATCAGCAGAACGTGACACGATCACAAGGGATAATAAGACCTCCAGTGAAGGTGTAACTCGTGCAGAGATTGGAAATATGCTGGAAGATTTTAAAACAGATATTCTAGGGACTCTAACAATGTAGTTCGACATTATGCAAGCCAAACAAAAGCAAGCAGAAGCAGAACAAAATTTGGTAATATTCTTTCCTAAATGCAGGAAGAAACACAGCCACAAAGAGTGCCCGCTGGATCTAATCAAATTTTGTGCCATTTGCACGAAATATCACCCCACAGAAGGATGTCCCTCGCTTCCTAGGTTAAAAGCAGTCTATAAAGAGGCAGAAGAAGAATCATGAGTGGTATGCTTACTTAATCAGCGCTGACAATGGCAGCCACGACAATCAGGTATGCTAACTAATCCATTCTCTTCTTTTCATCCTCCTCAATATAATACTCATCAATATAATGGAATGTGGAAAAATCAGCCACCTTTCCACAATTGGTCATAACAGTCATTTCCTACATCATCATGGCCAAATCAAACAAACCAAACTAATTGGCCAAATTTTCCTTTCTGACCACCGTTTTGGCAAAACAATGCTTACCCAACACAATGGCCCCACTCCACTTCGTAGAGTCAAGCCTGGCAGTCAAACTGGCAAAGACCTACAAATCAGCCAGCTAGAAAAATTCCCCTCTCTCAACCTACGCTGCCAGCTCCCTATACATTACCACAAAACCCCCAGACCAATTTAAGAACACAACTCCCAGCCCAACCCAACCCAAACCCAAATAATAGGCCAGTTCAGTCTGTCCAAATAATGGAACCACCAGAATTAGTAACTGAACTGAGGGAGTGTAATGACCTTCAATTAAGATCTGGGCGCATAGTAGAAACAGAGGGAGATAAAAATGTTCATACTGAAGATCCGTTACCTGTAGAACAAACATTGCAAAAAGAAAAGGTGGTTCAACAACAAACTCAACATCAAACTCCACAACAAGCAGCCACCTCTTCTCCACCATTCCCAGAACGATTAATCATACCTCACCCAATAGAATATCCTGATTTTGATCTTATGGGAGAATTAAAAAAATTGTGTATAAAAATCCCTCTCCTCCAAGCTATCCAAGACATTCCTATTTATGCAAAAACCATTAAGGAATTGTGTATAAAGAAGCCAAAGAGGAGAACAACAACCAACCCAACTATCCAAGTAGTCGGTACTCTATCTGACTTGTTATCAGGAATGGAAACACCTATAAAATATGAAGACCCAGGCAATCCTATAGTGATGGTGCAAATCAATGGGCAACCATTTCCAAATGCCTTATTTGATTTGGGAGATGCAATTAATATCCTAACAACCACCACTTGTCAAAGACTTGGCATTACATCATTAGATCCAACAACAACCTTACTATAATTGGCTGACCGATCGGTAGTCAAACCAGAAGGTACACTACAAGATGTAATGGTATCTATAGATTCCTGGGAGTACCCTGCTGACTTCCTGGTTATCAACCCAAAGAACCAGCTAGATGGACACCCACTAATCTTAGGTAGACCTTGGTTGGAAACTATCGATTCTTATATTGGCTGCCGACAAGGCAACATGACAATAACAAGGGGAAACTATGTCAAGAATTTAGCCTTATATCCCCCAGCCCAACCAAGCCTATAAATAATCAAAACAAGGAAGCAACCTGTATCATATCTTATGTAAAATATGAGATCACCATTAACCATAGAAGATGCCCTCGATTTTAAATATCAAACAGAGGATGATATCATTAATAGTTTTATTAACAAACCAAAAATCAAATCCCATCTACAATGTCACATGATCAAGGCAGCATTTGATAATAAATAAGAAGAAGATCCCCTGAAAGACATTCCTGATAAAATAATACCCATTAATTTTGTGTACAATATTAAGATTGTGGAAATTGAACCAGGCAAAAAATTAAACATTAACAAAAATCTGACTGTTGAACAAGAAAAGAAGACGGTCCAATTACTATGAAAATATAAGGGAGCCTTTGCATGGGATTATCCAAACATGAAGGGAATTGACCCCCAATTATGTACACACCACATCTATACCAAAAAAGATGCGAGACCCATTCACTAACCCCAACGAAGACTAAACCCTCACCTTAAAGATATTGTGAAAGTTGAATTACAAAAGCTGTTGGATGTTAATTTCATTTACCCAATATCTGATAGAAAATGGGTCTCCCCATTAGTAGTGGTACAAAATAAGAACAGAAAGTGGAGAATATGCGTAGATTACCGAGAACTCAAAAAAGCAACCCAAAAGGACCACTTTCCCCTTCATTTCATTGACCGGGTATTAGATGCTTTGGCAGGAAAGAAATTCTTTTCTTTCCTAGATGGCTTTAGTGGGTACAATCAAATCCAGATTACCCCTGAGGACCAAGACAAAACCACTTTTACCTGTCCTTGGGGGAAATTTTCCTACCGAGTCTTACCCTTTGGCCTATGCAATGCCCCTGCTACATTTCAGAGGGCCATTCTCGCATCTTTTCAGATTTAATAAATGAAGGGCTCGAAGTGTATATGGATGACTTCACACCTTACGGAGATGATTTTGAGCCAGCATTAGAAAACTTAGAAAAGGTGTTGCAAATATGTATTGACACTAGGCTTTGTTTAAGCCATGAAAAGTATCATATGATGATGACCGAAGGACTTATCTTAGGACATTATATTTCAGCAGCTGGAATTCAAGTGGATCCAGCCAAAATTCAGATAATTTTGTTAATACCTACACCCACCACACAAACAGAGGTACGTAGCTTTCTTGGATTTATGGTTATTATAGAAGATTTATAGAACATTATTCTCAAATAGCTGCACCTTTATATGCACTAACAGGAAATGTTGATTTCATTTGGACAGATAAATGTGATCACGCTTTCAAGGATCTGAAAAAGCTTGTATCAACAGCCCCAGTGCTGAGGGGCCCAAATTGGAATTTTCCATTCCAAATTTCATCTGATGCCTCAAACACAGCGATTGGAGCAGTGCTTGGGCAGGAAGAGGATAAGAAACCATATGTAATCTATTATATCAGCAAAAATATATCTCCTGCCGAACTAAAATATACTGTAACTGAGAAGGAATTTTTAGTTGTTATACATGCTGTAAATAAGTTTAGACATTATATGACTGGGTATCCTGTAGTTTTATATACCGATCACTCTGCCATTAAATTTTTATCAAATAAACCTATTACAAATGGAAGAGTGACAAGATGGTTGATTTTATTGCAGGAATTCGAAATTACAATTAAATATTGACCTGGAAAAGAGAACCTCGTAGTTGATTTCCTGTCACAAATTCCAAAGCCAACAAATGCAACAGCAGTTGAAGACCACTTCCCAAATGAACATTTTTTCACTGTTACTGTTAGAACCCCATGGTATGCTGATATAGCAAATTATTTGGCAATAGGTAAATTACCTAAACATCTAACCCTTAATGAACGAAATCAGATAATACAGTGTAGTACCCGATTCTCTTGGATTGGGGGCTACCTGTTTCATATAGGGTCAGATATGCAAATCAGGAGATGCGTCCAAGAGGATGAAGTATTTGATATTCTGAAAGCATGCCATGATGGGCCGTGTGGTGGACATTTTTCAGATCGTAGAACTGCCCACATGGTTTTACAGACAGGCTACTATTGGCCTACCATTTTTAAAGATGCTAAAAAATTTGTGCAAGCCTGTGATAGCTACCAAAGGGTGGGTCGCCCTGGACAGTCCGACAAAATGCCTTTAAACCCACAATTATTAATTGAACCATTTGAATGTTGGGCGCTCGATTTTTTTGGTCCCATTAACCCCCCATCGAACCAAAGAACATACATCCTAGTTGCAACTGAGTATGTCACTAAATGGGTTGAAGCAGAGGCACTTTCGAAAGCTACAGAAGACTCTGTAATACAATTCCTTTTCGAAATATTTGTGTGAAATGGCCTCCCAAGGGACATAATCATAGATGGAGGACTACAATTTGTAGGTAATAAACTCGCTGAAACATTACAGAATTACCACATTCAGCAAAAAATTACAACCCCATACCACCAACAGGCAAACAGTCGGGTAGAGAGCACGAATAAAGTGATCAAATCTATATTGACAAAAATAGTTGCCTCACACAGACGTGACTGGGCTTACAGATTTCCAGAAGCCTTGTGGGTGTACCAAACAACATGGAGAGGTACTACAGGGTATTCACCATATCAATTGGTATTTGGAAAAGAGCCCATCTTTCCAATAGAGTTTGAAATTCAGACATTAGGAATAGCCCAGGAGGTCGATTTAGATTTAAATGAATCCCAGGCCAAAAGATTACAGCAAATCAATGAGTTAGATGAAACTAGGCTCTCTGCTCTTCAGCACACTGCGTTAATTCAACAACAGAGAGCAAAAAGGCACGACACCCTCATCAAAGAAAAAATCTTCCACAAAGGAGATTGGGCACTCCTATATGACTCCAAGTTTCAGGATTTTCCAGGGAAACTCTAGACACGATGGCTTGGACCTTACGAGATATAAAAAGTGCATGATAATGGCACCATTACATTAACCACCATTGATGGATCTGGACATTCCTTCAAATTAAACGGTAATCGAGTGCGACTTTACCATAAACCGCTTACTCGAGAATCCTTCTACCAACAACTACAGGAAGATTCTACCATGCAAATTCTTGCTAAAGGAGATAACTCCTCCTCGGCACCCGGTCATTAAATCATTTTTTTCTTTTGAAATTTGTACATAAAGATATTTCTTTTACTTTGCTTATTTTTTTGGAATTCTGTTTCTTCAACTGTTCTTATTTTGCTTATTGTAAATTTTTGTTGTTCCTTTCAAAAGGAACAGCATTTTTGTTGTTCCTTTCGAAAGGAAAAGCAGCATTGTTCTGAGTGTTTTTGTTGTTCCTTTCAAAAGGAACAACATTTTTGCTATTTATTTTTGTTGTTTCGCAAATTGTTTTTGCTATTCCTTTCGAAAGGAACAGCAATTTCGCAGATTGTTTTTACTGCTCCTTTCGAAAGGAACAACATTTCCACAGATTGTTTCTGTTGTTCCTTTCCAAAGGAACAACACTTTTTGAGTGCATTTTTCTTGTTTTAGAACAGCATTTTGAGGATTTCTAATGACTCTTCTAAAGGAAAACATACTATTTATACAAGATTACACAAATTAAAGCTTACTGGAATCAGCAAATCAAAAGAAATTGTCATTTTTTAAGAAATTGTTTTGTAGTGATAAGAAGAAGGAAAAAAGGACATAACCACCAATATTACTATGTTGTCTTACTATCACTAAAATTAATATGATCGATTATCTTTATCATGTTGGTTCTTCCCCAAATTTTTATAACTTTATTTGATTTTTATTTATTGAGTAAGAATAAGGGCATATCCTTTTCTATTGAGATGTTTAGACTTATTCCACCATCCCTACTCTTAAGGAGTGTTGAGCTATCCTTTATATATAATTAGGAAAGTGTTATATGAAAAAAGAAGAGAAAAAATATCTATATATATCACTAATAATTCTATGATATGGCAGATGGAAGATAGGGGGTCTCATCAAGAGCCAGCCTACCATTATCATAAGGAAGCAGTGAAGTGGCATTCCCATCATGGCCACCACACCATGGATATGGTCCAATGGACAATTGAAAAAAAAAACTAAAAAGTCCTTGGAACAGGAGGTCTCATCACGAGTCGGCCTGCCCACTTTTCACTTCTTTTCGGTGAATAGCATTGTGATTTATATGGTCCCCAAGCTAGCACAATGGCCTCCATTATGACATCACATAGCACTTCCCTAGGCATAAATAAAGGATAATGGTTCCAAGGGTGAGAAAGCAACTTTGTCAAGGTTATCGACACCTGTGGGCAACAGAGCTCTGTTGATGGTATTGGAGTCACATTTTTACAAATCAATAGTAATGTTAAACCCTTTTTCCTATATCTCTATCTAAATATCAAATGAAAGTATGATTCCTAAACCCTTGGTTTTGAACCTATTAGACATGAAATTCGTCATAAATCGATCACAATAGTTTGAGTGGGTAATAAGCGCATTAGTACTTGTGTTCACATCAGTTGTCCCTTTTCCTAATCTTTGAATCATTACAAACATTTCTATCTCTATTTAAAATTTAATCACACGCATCGATTTCAGTAATGCAATAATTTGATTGATTGTATCATAAGTATGCATGCTTTTTCCTGTTGTACAATTGTTGTGCAGTACTTTCTTCTCTTATTTGACAGTCGAGGACAACCTATCATCCTTCAGGGGGGGCGCGGATGCCTCTTAATGACTGCATGCATATCAAATCCCTATATTTTTTTACCTGCACGCGAATCAAATCCCTATATTCTTGGTAATAACAAAAACTTAACGATATTATTCCAATCTACTGTGCTGTGTTGTTCCATTACATTACTATGCATTTGTAAAGAATTAACGGTATTCAGAGAAGATGGGAGGACGACCAATTCGTAGCGAGCCACAATTGCTAGTTGTTTCTGATGTTGCACGAGAAATTCTGGAGAAATTAGGATGGATCACATACCTCACAAGGCTACAACAACCCCATGAAATAGTAGCTATCAAGTTTTTACAGAATTTGCAGGAAGGTTACTCCATGGTTAGAGGTAGATATATAGCAGTAACAAATGAAATAATCGCAGAGTTGTCTGGTCTACCAGCAGAAGGAACCATATGGACTCATAAGAAGGTCAGGCTTCAAGAAGCCATGAAAATTTTCCAGGAAGAAGGAAAAACATTGGTTGTCAAAGGCAAAGGAGTTAAGCCGGAATCGTTGGGAGAACCATGGATGGAATTGGAAAAAGTAGTATAGGCCTATATAACATGCGATGGAAGAAAAGACGTGGTAAGACCTCGCCACCATAAGTTATTGGCAGTATTAAAGCAAAAATGTACTGTAAACTTGCCTGCATTTTTAAATTCCTTACTGCATGATGTTGCTCGTAGTATAAGAAAAGCTCGGCACACAGACATGGTGGTAAGCCACCATTGCTTAATCAGATTGATAGTAAGTTACAGCCTTGCCCAACAACAGACCAGTTGGGAAGAACTGGTATTTTCGATTGATGGAGGATTAGCCTTACCTGCCCCAAAACAAAAGAGAATAGCTATCACAGCAGCAGATCCATCAAAACATAGACAATCCTCCCGTTCAAAAATAAGTAGGGGAATGATAGAAGGCCTTCCGAGTAGTAGTAGCCAGCCCTTGGAATTGCCCAACTTGGAGGATGAACAGCCCCCACAACTGGAAGGATGGAGTCCCCGCACTGATGAGGATGAAGAAGAAATGAGCCACCACACCAGTGGTGAGAAAAAAAGCAGCGCAGGAGAAGGAAATGATGAAGAAGAGGGAATTGAGGAAGAATAAGGAAGTCCTCATACTAGTGTAGAGGGAGAGATTCGCTACTCTGATGAGGAATAAGGTAGTTATAAAACCTGTGAAGAGGACGAAGATAATCGTAGTAGTGAGAATGAAAGAGAAGGATCAGAGCCTCCCAAAACCACCACTGCAAGTTCACCACAAAGCCCTTGGAAAGAGGACCAATTGGCCCAAATTTTGGCCAATATGAGCGAATATGTGCAGCCCCACAGCCCTCTAAACCTTAATGTTGATATCAACCAATTTCAGGAGCAAGTTGTTGCCAATAAAGAAACGGTTGAGGGAATGTCGAATGAAATAGAAGGAGGAAACCCTAACGGAACAGCAGAATCGGCTGGGGTTACCTCCCTTGAGAAGTATGGACAGGAAGAGGTGAACATTGAAGCAGTGTTCCAAACTTAAAATTCTCAGGAACAGCAGAGCCAATTGAGGTTATTACCCCTGAAGAATGCAGCCAGGAGAATATGAACACTGAAGAAGTGTTCCGAGAAGAAAACAGAGAAGCAAGCCCAACCGAAGGCATGGCTGCTGAGGAACAAACCCTCGCTGAGCAATTGGGTTTAGAAAAAGGAACAACCGTTCCATCAAGGAAGAGAAAGAAAGTAATTGAACTTGAAAAACTTCGGAGGGAGCGGCAGAAGCTCCAGAGGCTAGTGGAACAACTTAGGCAGACTATTAGGGTTCTTAAAATGAAACAAATGCCCAAATGAACCCCAAATAAGAGAAGCATAGTCACCAAACGAGCCCCGAAAAAGAGGAAAGTGGCCACTAAAACAAAGTCCCAAGTTGTAGAGACTATGGAAAACCAGGCTGAGCCTAATCATGAAGATATGGAACAGCAGGAAGCTATTCCAGATGCAGTTGTTCTAGATGGAGCAACCTCAAGTGAAAATTCACAATCCTATAGTCAAAACACTTTTAGTGATCCTACATTAGCCAAACTCCAAGAGGAATTGGCACAGGCTCGATAGGAAAAGGAAAAACTTGAATAAGATACTATCCCTAGAATAAAATACCAGGAGTTGCAGCAGCAGATGAAGATCATCCATGCAGGAGAGGTTGAAGCCTATGAGAAGTGTCAAAAGGCAGAGGAGAAGGCTGAAAAGGTAATGAATGAAATAAAAATAGCCCAGAATCGAATGGATACTCTCTATTCATTATACACAGATGTTTTAGCTTGTAGATGCCCTGCCAAGAATTATGATTTATTTTTATTAGAGAGATATTTACAGTTAAAAATTAAAGCAGTTAGGGCAGGAAAATCTATAGATTTAAACACTATAGATTATTTTGTAACATGCTGCAAACTCTATGGGGTTAAGGTACAGCATCTCCTGTGTGAGTTCTATTTGCATAATCTCATATTGGAAAATGATATTGAGACAAGTCCCAGCCCTTTTGTGGGTGACATCCAATACCAAGCATTTATTTCATTTGTTGTTAATCAGTTAAAATGGCTCAAAGCCTATAATGTTTTTCAAAGGCAAGAAAATGAGTTAGACTTGTGGGTTAGGAGTGAACCAAAACACCCATTACAATTATCGGCTAGGCAGAAGAATTTGATGACAAGTGAAGGTGTTATCCAAGCATTAGGGCATGTCTATAAAGCAATTGTCTTGAATGGGATAGAATATTCTCTATCTATTAGAAACCAGGCCTACATAGCATCTAAGTTTCGATGGGGAATTTCCAATCGGAATACTCAAAATAGAGAGCCATTTAACTATAAAAATTTTGGATTAGCTGCAGACCGCTTGGTTCTCTATAGCAACCTCATTTTGAGGGAAGGCCCATTCTGGCTAGGGTGTAGGTTTCGAAGCCCCATTGCATGGTATCTTGCAGCAGATTATAAAGCCATCTATGAAATACCTGAAGGACAGATAGGGCATGTCTTCAAAGCTTTAGCTGCAATGCATGGTTTTAGGCCTTTTGATGAAAAACCTTCTCCAGCTTATTCTTTAACTGCTTTTCATGTAAACTATGGTTTTCATGAGGACATGAAAAAGGGTAAGAAGGGGGGTATGTTGAGCGTTGAAAAAGGTATGAATTCAGCATGTGTTTTCTCATTCTTTTACTTTAAACATAACTCTTTTTACTCTAGAAAGGTGATTTATTACATAATTATGGTAGAATTGAAAATACTTATGTTTATTGTAAAAAGTAACTAAAAACTGCCTTTTATTGTCAAAAACAGGAATTAAGCAAGGTGAACAGCTATACCAGAGGCGAGGCTAAAGCAGGAGTAACTGTTGTTCCTCCAGTGATAGACCATATCCTGCCAAAGAGAAGAAAATCAGAACGCATTGCTAAGAGAAGGCAGGGGACAGCACGACTTCAGCCGAAGGAGATCGAGTGGCAGCTAAAGAAAGAAAGGAAGCGAATTATCTTGTTCCTTGTCTTGTCCGCCAAAATCATTATATAAGGCAATGCCTTTAGAGATTGAAGGAGTCGAATCATTGATCAAAAACATTCCTCTTGTAATTCTGCACTTTATTGACTCTCGTGATCATAGAGCGGTCACTGTAGACACTTTTTATGTTCAATTAATACAAAGACGTGTTTTTATTCCATTTCTCAATCTCTGAAGTAACCCAGCAGTGTTTCACAGGTGCTAAGGGCCTGGCCCTGGTGGAATCGATCTGCTATTTGTATTTCTATCCTTTAATTACCGTTGTGTGATAATTGTGTTCGGTTTTATTACGATTGCAGAGTTAATTGATTACTGTTGAATTGCTTATTAGTATTGTTGTGTTGCGTTAATGAATTGCACTGTTGTTCCATTTCAACAAGGATCATAATCCCTGTATCATTCATCTTGTTATTACTTATAAAGCTTTGATGTTCAATGTTTAACTCTATTTGTTATTCCATTGGATTGTTGTTCATTTCAATTGCTACTTAATAACATTTGTTGTCAACAGGGTTTGGTGTTTAACAGAGTTCGTTAGTCGATTTCATTTAAGCTAAGATTTGATTCATTAGTTAGAATTTGTTGTTCAATTCCAGTGTGTTGTTCATTTACAATTCATTAGTTTCAGATTGCAGAAAGATTGCTTATTTACATTGTTACAGTCTGCTGTTCATTTCCAGCTCATTACGTTTACAGAGTTTTTCTTAGTTCAAGTTCTATTTCTCTTTAATTGCTTTAAATCAAGACTGAAAACTATAGAGAACATTGGTTATTGCTTCCTCGTTCCTAGATTGATTGCCTTGTTTCTAGTTTGATTTCAGATGCATCAATTTCTAAAGGAATGATTTATTGCTATTGTATCCTTGATTGATGTTTTGCAGAGTGAATAGTCAAGTTTCAGAGTATTTGAATTCATGCTATTGTAATTAGATTTCTTTTCAAGCATCCGTTTACTCTTGTATTTAGAATATTGTACTACATCTCTCACAGCATTGCTCTTACCTCAAATTGTAGCCTCAAACAGAGTACACTCTTGAAACAAAAAGTCATTCTCGGATTGATAATTAATGTAGGATAAATAGGCGTTAAAACGACACCTTTTATACCTCAACACTTATCTTGTTGGGGACATGTTATAAAAAAGTCTCATAATCTACAATTTCTCCACTTGTTGTAATGAGGTTTTTTAAATTTCTATGTGAACTTTTCAAACTTCTCTCTTCCAAGTGCTTTGGTGAAGATGTCGGCAGTTTGCTCGTTTGTGGAACAATGATGTAGATGGATGGTCTTGGCCTGAACATGATGTCGAATGAGATGGTACTTTGTATTGATGTGCTTTGTTCGATCATGGAACTTTGGGTTCTTGGCCAACTTTATTGCGGAAGTGTTGTCGATCATGAGTGGAGTGGAATACATCTGTTTCATCTGCAAATATTCCAGGATTTTCCGGAGCCACACAATTTCCTTTGTTGCTTCAGCTGCTGCCACATATTCTGCCTCGGTCGTGGAATCTGCTGGAACTGACTGTTTGCGTGATCTCCATGAGACAGCTCCTGATCCAAGACTCATGGTGTAACCTGTGGTAGACACCCCTGTTTCTTTGTCGCCATCAAAGTCTGAATCAGAGTATCCGGTCAAGTTGAAGTCGCCTACCTGTGTATATTTGAGTCCAAAGTCTTGAGTCCCCTTCAAGTACCTTAGTACTCTTTTTGCAGCAGACCAATGTCCTTCACAAGGTTTCTGCATGAACCTTGAGAGGATTCCAACAGCAAATGAGATGTCAGGTCTGGTGGTGGTCGGATAGATAAGACTTCCTACAAGCTGTCTATACTTATTTGCATCCTCAAATTCCTTCCCTTCAACAGATGTGAGCTTCAAGTTTTGTTCCATTGGAGTGCCTAAGGGTTTACAATCATCCATGCCAAATTTGTTCAAGAGATCTCCAATGTACTTCTTTTGAGAAAGAAATATGAATTTAGGATGTTGAATTACTTCAATACCCAAATAGTAATGAACATGACCCAAATCGGTCATTTCAAAACCTTTCTTCAACTCTTTCTTCATGGATGCAATATAGCTCTCATTGTTTCCTGTTATCAAAAGATCATCTACATATACCACAAGATATACAACTGTTTTTTCAACTTTCTTAACAAACAAAGTTGCATCATCAAGATCAAAGTGTTTGAAATCAAGTTTCAGAAGATGCTCGGTCAATTTCTCATACCAGGCTCGTGGTGCTTGCTTGAGGCCATACAAGGATTTCACAAGTTTGCAAACTTTGTGTTCTTGACCCTTTATCACAAATCCTTCTGGCTGGGACATATAAACTTTCTCCTTCAGATCTCCATTCAAAAAGGCTGTTTTTACATCCATCTGATGAACTTTCCATCCACTCTGAGCTGCTAAGGCAAAGAGAGTACGGATGGTGGTCCATTTTGCTGTGGGAGCAAACGTTTCTTCATAATCAATTCCTTCCTTCTGTGCGAATCCTTTTGCCACAAGCCTGGCCTTGTGCTTGTCAAGTGAGCCGTCTGCTTTGTACTTGTTCTTGTAGACCCACTTACAGCCAATTAGTTTCGTTCCCAAAGGCGGATCAACCAGCTTCCAAGTGCCATTCTTTATCAAGGCATCATACTCCTTCTGCATCGCTTCTTTCCATTCATCATGAGAAGTGGCTTCTTTGAAGGAAGTTGGTTCATGATCTGTAGACAAACTCAATTCACAGTTATAAGCAATATCCATATCAACAGGGGAATCGGAATTATCTACATCACCTTCGATTTCTTGAGTGGAACTTCTTGTTCCTGTTTTTCCAACCTCATCAGGATGAACATCCTCCAGTGTCTTTGTCAGCCATTTGGGAGGACCTTTCTGAGATGGCCCTGGCTGGTCACTTGACTGAGTTGTGATTGATTCAAGATTCAATCTCCCAATTCTGTCAATCACATCATCCAATGTGTCATCCGTGGTGGTTTCTTCATGTGGGGGAGAGTGTGGTTCAGGAAATGATTCCAGAGTTTGATTCAATATCGGAATCCCCCCTTCAAGGTGTGGAATCACATTATCAAATTCTTTGAAAGACTTTGCATGTGTGAATCTATCCAGGCGATCAAGTTGCCGCTCAACAACCTTGTCACTCTTGGATGATTCAAGAAATATGACATCTCTTGCTATCACAAACTTCTTATTTGCTTCATCATAGAGAAGATATCCTTTGGAGGTATTGGAGTACCCCAAGAAGATACATTTTTTGCTTCTAGCACCAAGTTTGTTCCTTTGACCCTTGGGTATCAAGGCATAACAGGTGGACCCAAAGACCCTGAAATGCTTTACCGAAGGAATGTGGCCATTCACATTTCAAAAGGAGTTTTGTTTCTAATTGAACTTGAAGGACACCTATTCTTTATGTAAACAGCACATAGAACTGCATCAGCCCAAAACATCAATTTTACATTCTTGAAAAATAACATGGAGCGGACCATATTTAAGATGGTTGTGTTCATTCTTTCAGCTACACCGTTCTGTTGTGGATTATATGGCACAGTGGTTTGATGTTTGATTCCATGTTGACGAAGATAATTTTCAAATTCGTTTGAAGTGTATTCTTTTCCATTATCAGTACGTAGAGAGCCAATATGTGTTTGTGCATCATTTTCAATCCATACATGAAAATTCTTGAAAGTTTGAAAAGCATCAGACTTATTCTTCAGTAAGTAAATCCAACACATCCTGGTATAGTCATCAATAAATGTCATCATGTATTTGTTTCCATTTGCAGAAGAAATAGGCATAGGGCCACATAAATCTGAATGAACAAGTTCAAGTTTCCTATGTGCTCTTGAGTGTGAATCATGAAATGGCTATTTGCTATGCTTTCCTAGAATACATGCATCACATTCCTTAGGTTTTCTAGGAATTGTAGGCAGTCCATCAACACCATTTTTCTTCAACAAACGAAGGCTGTTATAATTTAAGTGTCCAAATCTAGCATGCCATAAAAGACTTGATGGAAATGTACCTTCATCATGATATGAACTGAAAGCAAAGTTTTGAGCATGAGCAGATGAACCTTTCGGCTTCAAGAGTCTCCCTTCTTCTATTCCCTCCATGACAAGTGAGTGATCTGATGCTGATCTGACCTCTGCCTTGCCATCAAACAAGTGAACTGAGTGTCCTTGCTGCCGGATTTCGATCAGGGACAACAAGTTTCTCTTCAACTTCGGGAGGTATAGAACCTCATGTAGGATATGATCAGGAAGACCAGGCAGTTTAAGCCTGACTGTGCCAAGCCCTGATGGCTTGAGTTTGGATTTATCTGTGAAATATACTGCTCCATCAACTTTGTCAGTGAAATCTTCAAAAAAATATTTTCTAAATGTCATGTGACATGTTGCTCCTGAATCTAGCAACCAATCATCTCTCCATGAAGTAAATGAAACATCAAAGAGGTTTTCAGTTACTCCATTGTTACAATGTGCTAGAACATAGTGAGCGGATTTAGGTGCTTTACCTTTGTCTTTGTCATTGGTTTTACCTTTGTCTTGATTTCTGTGCTGCTCAATTTTGTTCCATGGTGTTCTGCATTTGGGTGCATCATGTCCATCTCTATTGCAGCGTGTGCAATGAAGATGGGATTTGTCAGCTTGTCTGCCCCCCCTTTCTGTGAAGTTCCTTCTTCCACTTCCTCTTCTGCCACCTCTTCCTCTGAATGAATCTGGAGCATGATTCTTTTCTCTATGTGCCAAATATGCAGCCTCTTCGGAAGATGAAGGGACTGTCATCTTCCCAACAGCTTTCTCTCTTTCTGCAAACTTCTGCTCAAGTTTATCAAAGGTGATTTGTTCAAGGTTTCCACTTGCTTGCAAAGACTCAAGATAATGTGAGTAAGTCGGATATAATGCCTTAACATATGCTATGAGAGGTATGTCCATTTTTACACCGGTGTTTTGAATGTCATGCATTATAGATCTTATTTCTGAAGCTAAAGCAAGGGGATCATCATTCTTCATTTCAAGACTGAACAGCTTAACCATCAATTGAACATTTTCTAATTCTGAGTGTGAGTCATAGAGTTCTTTTAGTTTCTTCAAGGCTTCATAGGCATTTTAGAATGATGAAATATGGCGACTCACCTCTTCACTTACTGAAGCTGCAATCAAGGCATAGGCCTTGCAGTTCTTGTTTTCCCAGATGGCAAGCTCTTTGTCTGAAGTGGGCTTCTCTGGTGGATTTTCTGCTTGTCCTTCACAGATTCCTCTCCATAGCTCATTAAAAATGAGTGTGTGTTTAATCTTCCGAGACCATTCAAGATAGTTCTCTTTGCCAGAGAGAACTATCCCAACAATAGAGATGAGAGAATGCATTAAACTGCTGGAAAAAATCTTCTGAAGAGGAAACAAATTCTGCTATAAAACTTCAAACTCTTGAAATATTTCAAATACAGGGGCAAAAACTCTTGCTGGAAAAAAATTTTCTGAGTTTAAAAACTCTTTCTGGAAACTATATCTGCTCAGAAAACTTTGCTGGAGACTGAATTTTAAAAAACACTCTATGCTATAGACTGAATTCTGCATAAAAAAAATGTATATTTTTTTTTTTTTTGTTTGGGGAAATGTGTATATGAAAACAAAATGGAATTATGAATGGGAGGGATTGAAAGGGCGTAATGGGAAGTATGAGCGTGGGCGGAATTATGAAAGGAGGGGCGCAATGGGAGGGGCGCAATGTTGTAATGATGGGAGGGGTATCATAACACAACTCTTATCAACTTAACACAACTCTTGTGAATACCATAACACAACGCTCAATATATAATGGACAGTATATATATACCGTGGAGTGGTATTTAAAAACTTTGAAAGGGCAGCGTTTTAAATGAAATGGAGCGGTATTACATATGAACTAGACGCAGCGTTCAATATAATAGAATAGACAGCGTTCAATATATAATGGAATAAACAACGTTCAATATAATGGAATAGACAGCGTTCAATATATAATGGAATAGACAGCGTTCAATATAATGGAATAGACACAGCGTGTACTGTTGTGACAGCGTTATAATACCACGCAATGGAAATATATAACAAGTATATAACAAATATGCAATGAACTGTTGTGACAGCGCAATGGAAATATATAACATATATGCAATGAACTGTTGTGACAGCGTTAAAACATATGACACCACCAGCGTTGCGTTTGACAATGTATGGCAGGGCGGACAGCGCTTTATTGTATGGATATCAACACCACAGCGTTAAAACATATCAACACCACCAGCGTTGCGTTTGACAATGTATGGCAGGGCGGACAGCGTTAATGCATATCAACACCACCAGCGTTGCGTTTGACAATGTATGGGAGGGCGGACAGACCATGATACCATGACAGCGTTGATACCAGCGTTTAAAAAATCAATACCATGACAGCGTTTTATTGTAATACCGCCCTTTCAAACTTTTAAGACGCAGGTGCAGAGTTGGAAGGCCAAAAGGCCCAGTGGGAAGCTCTGCGCGCGGAGGGACGAAGTGTGAGGGTGAGTGTGTATAACAATGGAGGAGGGAAGGCGTAGGGAGAGGGCGCAGGGATGAGGGAGAGGGCGTAGGGAGAAAGTGAGGGAATGGAGTGAGGTAGGGAAATGAATGGGCGCCAGAATGGGTCGATAGGTATGGAGTGGGGAAAGGAGAATGAGGAGGCCCAAAAGGGCGTTACATAAAAAAAAATTGAAATTGAATCTGCAGGAAGACAGAGTTGCAGGACTGCTGGAATGGCAGAGCTGCAATTTGCAGATTGACAGAGCCTGCAGTCTGCAGGAGCTGGAGCTGCAAATGTCAGTGCTATCTAGGGAAAAAAAAAATGCAGAATAACAGTCTAGCAGTTAATGAGCAGCAAAAACTATTAAAAATATTGACTGAGCAAAGGGTAGGGAGTTACACCACAGGGCAGAAATGCCAAATGTGGGGCTGGCTCTGATACCATGTCAAACCGGGAGGTAACTCCTCAAAACTAGAATGTCTATTAGCTGAAGAATGTACATGCTTATATAGATGGGAGGTGAGGCTATTGGGATTCAGCTCCCAATGACTCTTGGCCTTCCTTATTTCCTAATATTAAATAATATACAAAAATACAAATGCACACCCATCCATAGGATTAGGTGTCAACACATCAACACAACCACTGAAATATCGATGCCCAAAATCAAGTTTGGAATTTTATCTTTTCTCCTGACACCTTTTGCTTTCTTCCTTAGGCATCGAGAATTGTCTGAATCCCCTTTTGATGGGTCGGAGGCCTCATAATGGTGGTAATTTTGCCTCAGGATCAAGTTGCTCTGAGATGGTATCCTCCCTGATTCCAGGGCCCTCTATCCTTGAAGTGAACAGAGGTAATTTTTCAGGGGGGATCCTTCCTGCACTTCTCTGGGCTCGACCAATAGTTCCTGATGTACTCCTTTCCCATAGATTGAATCCCTTGCAATTCATTCAAAGATCGGACGAATTCCTGAATGCTGGCCTGTGAATTTTACCACCCTTCCTTTTGCAATCGCCTCCGCCAAACCTCCCCGCCCCGACCCTGAAGAAAATCCTATAACATTTCCTCTCCTTTGGTCAGGGTAAGCATGGGTATCCGAGACCCTAGGCCCTCTGACCTTACTTCTCTACACGAAGCTGAGCTGCGGCCACCCTGTCCTGTAATTTTCAAGTCGAGGGACTGTCCGTGGGGGTTCCAGGAGGAGCCACTAAAAATATATATCCTCCAAGCCCCCTGTCCAAATATAGGGCCAACGGAGGTCTGAGATCTGAACAGAAACCTTATTTTCTAGAACTAGGTATTCTTTCCCTACAAATTGAAGCTGATTATCCATTGGTGAAACAAGCGTTACATGATCCCTCTTCACCATAATGCTGGAGGCTTCTTCACTGCATTATTTCCAAGCCTCTGAATCCCTATCCTTCCTTGAGCCAGCTAGAATGCAAGATTGTATCCCAACTATACCAATGAATTCCAAGATGTTCTGATCGATTACCTCCATTCCCCACATTGCTAATATGTCTCCAGGCTCAAGATCCACCTCCAAAATTTCCGAGCCATTGACTATGGCACCCACCCCCTTATTTCAACAAAAGCAACATAACTGTTCCCCTAAGAACCTATGCCAAAAATGTGTGTTCCCTCTAGAGATTGCGAGTAACCCTCTGTTTTCTGGCAGGTTAATGGAGAGAAAAAAAAATAACATTAAAAGGATGATAAAACCCCAGGTAGTAAAAAGTTAAACGAAACCTTCCAAGCTCGACCTTCGTTTTATCAATACCTCCCTCCATATTCTCGAAGAAAGTGACTGCAACAACCACCCATCTGACTACATGATGACCACCTACCCCGTACAAGGACGGGCCTGCTAGGAAAACCACGCCACCATCGATTATCCAACCTCCTGGTTATGTGTCCTATGATGATAGTGAGCTCCCATGCCTCATGAAAACCCTATCCACCCTCCATTTTTGCAGATTCTATGGTTTCTCCAAATCCTTCATCCAACCCTCATGATTTTATTTTACCTTGAATTGCCTTCTAGGTAATAGCACTATTATAGAAATACTCAAAATCTTTTGCCTAGGATTACACAGACAGTTAGGGGATTTATCTAAAAACATGTATTCACCACATATACACTGATGATCATATCACACCAGTGAGACAACCACAAAGAAGAATGAATCCTATGATGAAGGAAATAGTGAAAGAAGAATTATAGAAATCGTTACAAGTTGGATTCATCCATCCTATTTCTGATAGTCAATGGGTTTCTCTCTTAGTTGTGGTGCCTACGAAAAATGGAAAGTGGAGAATATGTGTAGACTATAGGGAGCTCAATAAAGCCACATTAAAAGATCATTTCCCTTTACCGTTTTTTGATCAAGTACTAGATTCATTAGCTGGGAATAAATTCTTTTCTTTTCTTGATGGATTTAGTGGATACAATCAGATTAAGATAGCATTGGAAGACAAGGATAAAACAAAATTTACTTGTCCAAGGGGAACATATGCAGAGTTTTTCCCTTTAGGTTATGTAATGCACCTGCTAATTTTCAGAGAGAAGTCCTTGCAATCTTTTTTGATTTAATCCATGAATGTGTAGTGGTCTACATGGATGATTTCACTGTATATGGTGGAACATTTGATGATTGTTTTAAAAATAATTTTTTTTTTTTGAAAAGATGCATAGAGACAAACCTATCTCTCAGTAATGAAAAATTCTTTATGATGTTAACTAAGGGGATAGTGTTGGGACACCATATTTCTTCTTCAGGAATTAAAGTGGACCGACCAACAAAAATACAAGTCATTGTGAATTTAATGCCACCCACAACACAAAAGGAAGTAAGAAGTTTCTTGGGATATGCAGGCTATTATAGGAGATTTATTGAAAATTCCAGTAAAATAACTCTACCTCTATTCAAGTTACTTGCAAAAGATGTGTAATTCCAATGGAAAAATAATTTTCAAAATGCATTTGAAATATTAAAAGGAAAATTGTGAGTTACACCCATTCTTCGAGGACCAAATTGGTCATTTCCATTTCATATATCTAATGATGCATCTAAAACTGCTATAGGAGCATCACTTGGACAAAAAGAGAACCAGTTTAATTATGCCATATACTTCATAAGCAAAAAATTAACACCGATAGAATTGAACTATACAGTTATAGAAAAAATAAATGTTAGCTGTAGTGCATGTAGTTAATAATTTTAGGCATTGCATAACAAGTTATCAAGTATTAATTCACACAGATAATTCAACCATAAGATACTCAATGAACAAAGCAATTAAAAATGTCAGAATTGCTAGATGGCTATTATTGATGCAAGAATTTAACATCACTATACAATATCGACCAGGTAAGGATAATCAAGTAGAAGACTTTCTATCAAGACTTCATTCACCTAGTGATCCAAATCCTGTTTCAAGTAATTTCCTAGATGAAAACCCATTTGATATAACTGTTAAAATCCCATGGTTTGCATATGTAGCCAACTATTTATCATCTGGAATATTTCCATCCCATTACACAAATAAACAAAAAAGAAAGATAATTAGAGAAAGTGCTAGATGTAGTTGGGTCAATGGTGACCTCTTTTATACTAGTTCTGATCTATTAATAAGAAAATGTGTTAGAGAAGATGAGATTCTATATATTTTTAAAGCATGTCATGACGAGCCATGTGGTGGTAATTTTGCAGAAAAGTGGATGACATACAAAGTGCTCAAAATTGGCTACTACTGGTCATCAATCTTCAAGGATTCCAAAGCCTATGTTAAAATATATGATGACTGCTAAAGAACTGGAAGACATGTGGTATCAGATGAAATGCCATTATAGCCACAAGTAATCATAGAAATATTTGAGAAATGGGCTTTGGACTTTGTGGGACCAATAAACCTACCATCAAACAGAAATAAGTACATCCTAGTATGTACAGATTATGTTACTAAATGGGTGGAGGCAAAGGCAGTGGCAAGAGAAACATAAGAAACAATGGTTTCTTTTCTATTTGAAGAAATATTTGTAAGGTTTGGAGTTCTGAGACAAATTGTTACATGCCAGGCATCACAATTCACCTCCAAGCTTGTAAGGGATATTACAGAAAAGCACAAGATCAAACACAAAAAATCTACTCCATACCATCCCCAAGCAAATGGAAATGTGGAGTCCACTAACAAAGTTTTGGAGAATATCATGACCAAAACTGTGCGGATGAATATAAAATATTGGTCAGAAAAATTAAGAGATGCACTATGGGCATATAGGACCACATGGAAGAACACAACTGGATTCAGTCCATACCAGTTGGTATATGGTAAGGAAGTCCTGTTACCCATAGAATTTCAAATACATACATATAAAATTGCAGCAGAATTGGGAATGGAACTATATAAAGCACAACAAAAACGAGTGATTCAATTAAATGATCTGGATGAAATAAGAGAACAAGCACTGGAGCATACATATCTAGTGCAAGAACAAAGAATAAAATGGCATGATCGATTAATGAAGAATAAAGTTTTTCAAAAAGGAGACTGGGCATTATTGTTTGACTCCAAGTTTAAGGATTTCAAAGTAAAGTTTAAAACTCATTGGATTGGACCATATGAGACAGAAGAGATATATGACAATGAAACTGTCCAAATAAAAAAAATAGATGAGGCATCAATTTCATTTATAGTTAATGGACATAGGCTTAAAGTCTATAATAAAACTATCAATAAAGAGGATTTTCTGAAAGTAATTTCAATAGAAATTGATATGGAAATAATGGAACAACATAGTGATATGCCTTGCTTACTTCTAGAAGAATAAAATTAAAAAAGAAAAATAAAAATGAAAAAAAAAAATAATAAAAGAGTTTGGTTGTGAAAATCCAGGAGACTGGCACAATAAAAACTCGAATGCATATCCGAAAACCAAATTTTTTGGCCAATATGAATTCTCTATTTTGTTTGATTTTTACTTCAGTATGATTTTGTAGAATTAATCCCCCAAGACATGCAAGACTTGAGGACAAGTATTAACATCAACAAGGGGGAAGTTCATAATAAAACTATGTAAATAGTTCGAGTAGATGTATTACAGAAGGATCCTGAATTACATGACATAAGGGACCTGATACATCATTGAAAAAATTATGCACAAGGGACCTGAGACATATTTGAAAATATTATGCAGAAGGGACCCGAGACATCCTTGAAAATATTGTAAAGATGGGACCTGAATTATATGACAGAAGCAACTTGAAACATTGTTGAAAATTACATATCAGAAGGGAACTAAAACATTATTTATAATATCACTGCAGAACGGACTTGAATAAAATCAACATTCAAGCCTCAGTACATGTCAGGAGGGACCTAAAACATCAATTACAAACATCAGAAGGGACCTAAAAGATCAACATTCAAGTATCCTGAATCAATATCATATGTAGAAACATGAAATCAGAAATAAGCCTCTACATTTCAATATATCTTGGAAGAACTATCATTATGATAATGAAGACATCATCAACCATCAACCAATATTTTGAACAAAGGACATCATCAAATAATACTGACATCAAGTATTTTATGGGAGTACAAGTACAGTAAGTGAATTTTTTTTCTCTAAAATCTCGATCTTTTAAATTCTTTCCTAGAAATTGATAAGACTAATTTAGCAAGATAAGTGGGCTTGATTGTGGGGGAAAACTCCATAGTTAAGCGTGCTTGAGCCAGAGGAGTTCTGGGATGGGTGACCTCCCAGGAAGTCTTGGTTACTAGGTGCAAGCCCCAGAAGTGATGATTAACACTAAGTGATTCATTTCAGTAGTTTCAATCCCACTTCTTCATCCCTGTGAGCATCACCCGATGCAATGAGTACTTAGTGGACTATTCAAAAATCATGAGAAATTAGTCAGTTACGACTACCTCTCATGGAAATGGTCATACATGAATGACTTAATTAACGCAGTTGAATCCCAAAAATGATATCTATGACTAATTTAGCTTGATATGCATATCCTACCTACATTTGAAAACACTACCTTCATTATCCTACCCATTATAATCATATTCATTATAATCCTATCCCTATTCATTACCCCTTTCCTACATTTACCCTCATACACTAACCATCATTCCATATACCATCATATTAATCATAATCATTTTCTTAAGCGTATGGATAAAAAATTAAAGGCTCCATATTCAAATTATTGTTGACCTACAAAAAAACAAAGGTTAGTGTCATAATAGAAATTTAATTTTAAAAATGACCATTCTAGGGTCATTTTAAAATTAAATTAAATAATAAAAATATTGAAACCTAAGCTACGCACGCAATATGAAAATATATATCATATGATAAAGCTAAGGTATGGAATGAGCGCACAATACAAATGACAAAACCCAAGTTGAAATGAAAAAACAATGCAATTAAAAACATGAATTATGATGCATATTGATTAAGGTATGGACATGTAAAGCAATGAAGGTGGCTATGAGTGAAGAACGAAATAGAAGAGAACATGGGTTATGGTGACACGATGTATGTAGACACCATGGAGAAAGGATGTCATGCAAGTTAGAGAAATGAAGCCACGGAGGCATTTGAGTCAAGGTTTGGCATGAGAAACTGTCAACATATATTCAAAAACATAGTGCTATGACATCAATCAAACCCTGTGCAAATATTGAAGCCTCCTCCATTTTTAAACCAAAAGACCTCTGTGTTGTATTCTTCTTTCACCATCACAACCATTACAGGCTCAGAGAAAGGATTTCTACATTGTGAAAACCATAGACACGCATTCAAACACCTTGTGAAGAATGAAATTTATTGGGAAACACATAAGAGGCTGTGAGGGAAACATAGAAACTTAAGCTGAGAAGGAGAAAGCATAAGAAATAGAAAAGGAGGTGCAGATAAATAAGAAGAGGGTGCATTGATGTTAACGGAGATTGGAAGCCGAGATCTCTGTCCACTATGTTGATAAAACACTCCAACAAATTACAGAAATCTCATGGAGAGAACATGTAAGCACTAACTCCAAAATTTTCTCATTAGTGAATGAATCTTAAGAATAAATTAAATTCAATATTGTGTGTTGAACAAGAGTTAAATTACAAATTATAAGTTTGAGTTTCTACCACCGTTTAGCCCGACTCTTCCACCTATTAGAATATGATGATCCTAAGATGTCAAAGAGGTGTTTTAACACTAGGGATATTGTGAAAACGCAGGGATACGAGGCTAAAATTAGAGAAATCCTCAGGATTGTTCCAAAGTAGGTAAAGTGAAAGTGAATTCTTCCACACACCGCCACGAAATTGTCACATGTTTAAAAAAAAATATAGTGTTACACAGTGAGTGAAATTGAAAAATATAGTGAGCCAATTGATGTTGTTTTATACACACAATGAGCCTAAATTGTTTCAGTTTGAATACAAAATGAGAATTTGTCTCTGTAGAGGAAGGACTAAGTATGAATTCGAAGAGCAGGAAGACACTGTGGGATAATTTTTTTAAATTTTTACGTAGTAAAATTAGAGGGAGATAATTCTACACCAAAACAGAGGAGATTTTTTTAATTTTTTTTGATAAAACAGAGAATAGAAAATGAGAGATAGAGTAATAAATTTTTTTAAAATGTTTTTATGATATTTCTATATAAAATTTTTGTGTTTTTATCAGTTTTTGGAAGCAATGAGCTCATCTTTTGTAGAAGAATAGAGGTTGAAGAAGATTGATTTCAATTCTTTTTGAAGAGAATTAGAGAAGAGGTAAGCCTTATCATCATGAAAAAAATGCATGAATAATTCAACAAAGATATATATGTGTGCATAAATTTTTATTTTAAAGATGAGAATGTTGACAATGCAAGGTTACATAAAGTAGTTTTCAGAGCATATGGCTACTAGAGTAGAACCAAATGATTTTGAGATAGAGCACTGGGAAAAGGAAACCATAGAAAAAATTTATTAGGCTGGAATAATAGGATTCCTCCAAAAATTTAATGGGTACAATGAAATCATCATGAAGGAGTTCATAAACAATTATGGATAGGCGAAAACCATGGTAGGAAACCTAGTTATTCCATTAAGTCCAGAATCCATTTCTCAGGCTTTATATCTACCACTGTCAGGGGAACAATATCACAAGGGCTTACACTTAAAAGATAAAGGGTGGACTTTCATTTTGGAGAAAAATAGGAAGGGATCATTTGCTAGAAGCAAGGGCACCCCAAGGGAGTGTTTTAATGAGCCATGGGTAGAGTTGGTGTTAGTTATTCAAATATTTTTCACATGTGACATTAGGCACAGTGTGGTGCATCTTTATCATATCAGATTGCTCTAGCATATAAAGGGAGAAATGAAAGTCAAATTACCATACTTCTTCTCCAAAAGTTTGGGTAAAATGATAGATAATGTGAGGAATGAAAATAAAACCAAGGAAGCACAAATATACCACCAGGGTCTTATCAAAATTCTTGTAGAATATCAAATGAAAACCAAGGGTGTAGTGTGGAAAGATTTTTTAGCTCAACATAATTTTGAAAAACAAATCATAGAGGAGAAGATTAAACTAGTTCATGAGACAAGAATCAAAATGAACTCACCTCTCTATCCTAGGACAAGGTCCAAGAAACAACAAGATACTATCATGGTTGAGAGAGAAGCATCTTTCCTATATATTCCAAGGAGACATAGGAGAAGCCAAGAAACAAGTAGTAAGGAGAAAGACCCTGAAGTACAAGTTGTTGAAACACCTCCCATAGCAAAACAAGTTGATGAAATCATTGAGAGACTACAAAAAGAAGTCTATGAAAATAAATTGGAGAGAGATTCATACTTTGACAATGTAGAAGTAGAAGCCATCTCATTTTCCAAAGTCACAGGAGAAGAAGAGAAAGAGTTGCACCTTAACAAAATAAAAGAGTTAACAGATCAATTGGAGGTGAGAATAATGTAGAAATTATACAATATGTATGTATATATTGGATTCACCCGATCTAACAATGTTCTAAAGTTAAATACTAAATTTCTTCTACAAATCTTTGCGGAATTAAAAAACACAATTGTCAATCACATAAGCCTGAAGAAAGATCAATCACACACAACACAGATAATTTCACGAGGAAAGCTTACAACTAAAAACCCCACTATGTTCTATTATATATTATATCATGAATAATGAAACAATTACATACAAAAATCTTTGCACAAGAGCCCTTATTACATCAACTAATTGTCTCACACTGTCATACAAAAATTGGAAAATTCCTTAGCCAATTTATTGTCTCTAGAAAACCTGACTTCATTGTGCAATCCCTGCTGAATGCAATCCCTAAATTGATGCAATCCTACCTGCCTTGACTACGCAAGTATCATGGGCACTCCAATGAGTTTTTTCCTGCATGTGTGCAAGCGTATAATGCCAAAAATGATAGTCAACTTCCCTTCCACCTAGAACTCAACTGGGTCTCCACTGAATATGACATGCATGCAGCTAATAATAGTAAATCTCCAGTTGCATGTTAGATTACTGATTGTGAATTAATTAATATTTAATTCACTGAATCTATCACTAGTGTATCTTTAGTTACAACTAGCACAACTGAGTTTAACTCACTTAAATGAGTTAAACTGATCACAACATGCATTAGCTAATGCACCACTGCACTTCGAACTCTATTACAACTAAAATTACTCTGCATGTCCCACCAACCAACCTCTAACTAGAAATTCACTAGCTAATTGAATTTTCCACTTAAGTTAAGTATTTCAAGTCCACATTGAGAATAGATTATAGTTTAATGTCCATCTAAATTAAGGGATAGTAAAAATAGACATGCACCCAAAAATAGCCCTGTGGGCCCCACCCTAGTGTAGATGCCCAATGCAACCAGGTGCTTAATGCACTAGTGTGGGTGCTGAATCTTCTTGTTGAATCTAAACACTCCCTCTCAATAAGAAAGGGATTATCCTTCACCATGATCCTGTCTCTATGGTATTCGAATTTGCTCCTGGTGAGTGCCTTCGACAAAATATCTGCATCTTGATCTTCCATGGGAATGTACTAAAGCAACATGATCCTCCTATGCACACAATCTCTGAGATGATGGTATCATATATATATATGCTTGGAACTATCATGAAACACACAATTAATTGAGAGTTTAATGCAACTCTGATTATCACAATGAATCACTGTCGGATCCATCTGAGTACCAAACAAACCAACCAAGATATTTATCATCCAGATAGTCTCACAGACAGTTTGACTTGCTGCCATGTATTCCTATTCCGATGAATTGAGTACCACAAATATTTGTTTCCTGCTATACCAAGAAACTGTTGTAGACTCGATACTGAAGATCCCTCCTAATGTGCTCTTTCTATCTGATGGATTGCTAGCCCAATCTGCATCTGTGAAGTCACACATCTTCACTCCATCTGTCTTTATGTACCATAGACCATACTCTGATGTGCCCCTCAGGTATCTCAGGACATGATTCCCCACCTTCCAAAAGAGCTTGGTAGGCTTAACCATAGCTTGAATCAGCTGGTTAACCACATAGAAAATGTCCAGTCTCATGTTCACTATATACTTTAGCGAACCCACTAACTGTCGATAGATAATAGCATCCACTACCTCTCCAGAAGTAGCATCCTCTTTCCTCTAGTTTCCTAGAATAGGAGTATCCATGGGTTTGCAGCTATCCATGTTAAACTTACCCAGTATCTCCTTTGAATACTTGCCTTGAGACACAAAAATTTCATCATCCCGCTACCAAATTTCCAATCTAAGGAAATAATGAAGGAGGCCCATATCCTTCATTTCGAACTCCCTTGCAAGATCCTCCTTGCATGAGTGTATCAAATTCTCATCACCAGTAAAAATTAGATCATCGACATAAATAAAAATGATCAATAGCTTACCCTCAACCACAATCTGGTAAAGGTTTGCATCTGCTTCACTTTTGGTGAAGCCCAGTCCAGTGAAATAACTATCTATTTGAGAGTACCAAGCATGAGGTACTTGCTTCAACCCATACAACACTCTTTTGAGTCTGTACACATGCGACTTGCTGTTGAAGATATAAAAACCTTTAGGATGCTCTATGTACACCTCTTCCTCAATGATCCCATTGAGAAACACAGTTTTCACATCCATCTAATGAATGCACCAACCCATCTATGCTGAGAGTTCAAGGATGGATCTTATGGAAGAGTACCTTGCGACAGGTGCAAAGGTCTCATCATAGTCTATCCCCTTGTTCTGTGAGAAGCCCCAGGCCACAAATCTGGCCTTGTATTTCTCCACACTCCTATCAATAGCTTGCTTTACCTTGTAGATCCATCTTGAACCTACCATTGATTTGTCAACTGGTCTTGGGACAATTTCCCATGCACTGTTTTTGACAATGGAGTCATACTCCTCCACCATTGCAACCCAGGTAGGTTGCTACAATGCTTCTTAAAAGGAAGATGGTTCAGTCACAATACATTTTCTCATGAGATCCACGTATCCATTAAATCGGTCAGGAGATTGTCTTTGTCTACACTGTGAAGTAGGGGCTCCTACATTCTTTGTAACATCAATTCTTAGCCTATCAGCTTCTGTGGTTCGCCTTCTGCCATTTTTGATGGATGAATCTATATGAGTGGCTTCCTTCACTCCATGAACCTCCTCATGTGGTTAATCCACATCTTGAGACTCATATTTGGGAACCATGATCCAGATTTATGAAGGAATAAAACAGAATATAGAATAACCATAAACATAGAAATACAACGGAAATAAGGCTTCATTTCATTAATATCAAATCATAGAAATATGCTTACAAACATGATGGAAATAAAATAGCTAGGGTGCTGGTAGCGAATCTTGGAGAAGAGATGTGGCGACTACAAACCTATGAACTGTATTACAATGAGGCTCAAGGGCCTATTTTTTATGGAGAAACAATGGAGAATTCTAAACGTCCAAAAACCTAACCCTAGGATATGAAGCACCAAAAATATGGGCCCCATTTGGGTTAATTGGTGTTTCAACTTCCCAGGGACGTAACTTCGGCATACTATCTCCGTTTGGGGCTTCAAAACGGCTCTGGAAGTTCAGGACCCAAAAAACTGCTAAAAATAGTAAGTTGTGAAAAAAACTGAAAGAGACAATGGTGGGGCCCCAAGTGGAATAGGCGGGTGGCCACCAATATCCACCTGAATCATATTTCCCCCCTTAGGAAGCAATGGTCCCCATTGCGTTGAGTTCCTCCATGAGATGAGGAAACTTCTGTTGAAATTGGTCCCTAGTGAACCACTTGCCTTGGTGCAGGAGTTGGCCAGTTTTGACAACCCGATACATTTGGATCTTCTGTCGACGAGTGTTCTTGATTTGCATGTACATGATACAATCTGTGGTGGCCTATTCCATGCATTATTGGTTTAACTCTTTTGGTGTGAGTTCTTCTGCAATTTCAGAGGTGTCCAATATAGGTGGAAAGTAGGGACGAAGGCGGTCTACATTGAATACTAGGTGCAGACCAAGGAATGGTGGAATAATGAGCTCTAAGGCATTGTTCCCCATAGACTTCGTGATGGTGTATGGCCCATATCAGAGCAGGAAAATATTGCAGTGGGGTCCAATGAGGCGCTCCTTCTGCAAATGTAGCCACACTTTTTCACCCACATGGAAGTTGTGTGGCACTCGATGTTGATCATGTCGTTGCTTGTACTTAGCATTGGCTCTATCCAATATGTCATGAACCTATTGGCGGATGTGCTGAATGCACTCGATGAAGTTGTTTGCTTTGTCAGCTTCAGACTGGACATGAGCCGAATCAGCTTGAGTAGCTGCAAATGGCATGGCTACGTCAATGGGACATAGTGGCTAGAATCCCAAGCCCACCTAAAAATGGTTGTGGCCAGTTGAGCTGTGGAGAGCTCGGTTATAACTATTTTTTACATAGGGAAGGCTCTCATCCCATGTGCATGGATGCTTTGTTTATACATGCATATAATGTGTACAATCATCCCGTTGATGACCTCTGTCTGGCCATCAATTTGGGGATGGAAAGCTGTGGACTTGGTGAGCTTGGTGTCCAACATTGACTAGAGGCTAGACCAAAATGTAATGAGGAACCTGCTGTCGTGATCTAATATGATAGACTATGGGATCCCAAAGTGCACCCACACTCGTTCAAAGAAGAGTTTAGCAGTGGCTTCTACTGTGATATTCTTCTTGCAGGTCACCATAATGGCCATCTTTGAGAATCTGTCGACAACCACAAAAACACAGTCATTTCCATGCTTAGTAGAAGGAAGGGCTGACATGTAATCCATGTAGATGCATTCCCAAGGTTGACTAGGGGTAGGTAGAGGAGTATAGAGCCCTTGCTTCTTGATGGCCGGTTTGGTAATGGTGCAAGCAGTGTAGGATATGATGTACTTCCCGACACCATGTCGAAGGTTCAACCAATAGAAATACTTCTGCAGTACTGCCACTATTTTCTCGACCCCAAAATGCCCAACGACTCAATTGTAGTGCGCTTCCCATATCATCTTGGCACGCTCGCTTGAAGGAATACAAAGGTGTCCCAGGTGACATAATAGTGCATCTTGGAGGTGAAAATTTGGAACTTGCATACCCCCCAAGAGTGCCTTGTATGTGTAGCTGAATTCTGGATCGCTCTTGTAGAGAAGTGGCCAATCAGAAGTCTCATGCCCACAAGAGTTGAGAATGGTGGTTATGGCCATGATCGGTGGTCAGCTGAGGCAATATGAAACATTAGTGGTGCTACCCTTCTTGTACTTGATGTTCAAATGAAATTTTTGCAGATATGTGCACCACTTCTAATGGTGATCGTTTTGCAACTTCCCTTGTGTCTGTATGAACTGCAGGGGTCAGTGGTCTGTGTGGATGATTGTCTCCTTCCCCAAAATATAATGCTTCCATTGTTGACAAGCCTGCACAATGGAATACATTTCTTTGTCATAAGTGGGATACTTTTGAACTGTGTCGGACAATGTCTCACTGTGATACGCTATTGGATGCCCCTGTTGAGTAAGAACTACCCCAATAGCATAGTTAGACGCATCTGTCTCGATCTAAAATGGTTGTTGCAAGTCTGGTAATGTGATCACTGGGGAAGAACATAGGCGATGTTTCAATTCTACGAATACCTTCTGTTAATATTCTGACCAATAGAAATTTTCTTTCGCTCCTCCCTTGATGACTTGACTCGAGGGCCAAGTGATGTGAGAGAATCCCAACGCGAACCTACGGTAGAAATTAGCAAGACTTAGAAAGCTGCGAAGCTCTGTTAGGGTAATTGGGGCTGGCAAATCCTGAATGACTTGGATCCTGGATGGATCCACATGCACCCCCCCTTTCATCAATAATGTATCTCAGATATTGAATCTGGGTCATGCCAAAAGTGCACTTCTCCAAATTGGCACACAACTTGTGTTGCCGCAGTGTTTGGAGGACTTCTCAGATGTGGTGGAGGTGCTCTTCCCAAGTCTGGCTAAAGATAAGAATGTCATCCAAGTATACCACTACAAATGAGTTGGTGAATGGACTCAAGATGTCATCCATCAACCTCATGAAGGTTGCAGGAGCATTTGTCAATCCAAAAGGCATGATGAGCCATTCGAAAAGGCCCTCCTTGGCTTTGAAGGTAGTCTTCCACACATCAGAAGGTTCGATTGGTACTTGGTGATACCCAGACTTCAAGTCAATCTTGCTGAAATATTTTTCCCCTTTGAGTTGGTCCAGAAGGTCATAAATCTATGGGATCGGGTACCTATTACGGACATTGATCTTGTTATGTGCCCGATAATCAATACAGAGTCTCCAAGTCCCATCCTTCTTCTATACCAACATGATCGGGCTCCCACAGGGCGATGAACTTGGCCAGATGTGACCTTTCTGTAGTAGCTCCTGAATCTGCCTCTTGATTTCATCATTCTCCAGAATAGAGCACCTATAGATCGGTCCATTGGGTAGCGACACACCCGGGGTCAGGTCAATGGGGTGCTTGACTTGACAGTGTAGAGGCACCCCTATGGGTGAGGTGAAGATGTCCCCGTACTCCTCCACAACCTTGTCCATTTGTTGTTTTCATGTAGAGGAGCCATGTCTGGAGGTCGTGGCCACATTCTTCTTCTTGCCCTGGGGGCAGATCATCAGGAAAACAAATTTCCTAGTTTTGGAAATGAGCTTACTGCATTGTTTTGCAGTAACCAAAGAGATAGTGGGAGGCGGTGGTACCTTTGGTATCTTGTACAATTTATTTCCCAAAGTAACAATAACAACGTGAGGCTAGGACTCATACACAGCATGTCGATTCCATAAGTATGGTCGGCCTAATAATACATCAGAAACATCAATAGGAGCAATGTCACACAATACCTCATCCATGAAGGGCTTGATGCTATAGGGAAGGTGGCACTGCTGGCTGACACGGAGATCTCGTCCTTGGTGAAGCCACCCGATGGTGTATGGTTGTGGGTGCGCTGTGGTCGACAAGCCCAACTGCTTCACGACATCTACTGAAATGAGGTTCTTTTGGCTCCCATTGTCGACAATGAACCATAGCGGGGAACTCTTTACCCACATCTGGGAGTGGAAGAGATGCTCTGCCTCCTCTGGATATTTTGGTTCCTCCTTCTGGATATTCGTAGTGGAAAAAATGGCGTTGGGCTCTGCATCAATAATCTGCTTCCCTTTTTCATTCACCTTGTCAGGTTTTGATTCAGAGTTGGAGCATGCATCTAATTTAGAAGCCCTCATCTTGGCCACCAGCAACTTCTTGGACTGACACTCACTTGTGTTGTGAGTGGAGCTCTTATGGAACTCACACCACTTTCCTGTGTCCTTCTTTGGCTTTGCAGTGTTGTTCTTTTCTTGTGTCTTTGGCAGGTTGTCTTGGGCTGCCATGCCTTAGCTTTATCCTTTGTTTTGCAGTTTGGGGGAACCTTTCCCTTGATTTTGATTCACATATCCAAAGTCTCGCTTCTTCTGTTTGAATTTCTGCTCAGTCTTGGCAGCATACCGGCATGCCGTACCAAGTGAGGAGATGTCGAAGAACTCCATTTCCTCCTGAATGTATCTGTGCAGACAACCGCGATACTTTAGCACCAAATTTTTCTCTGAATCTTTGATACCCAACTTTGTGCGCAAGGTATGGAACAAATTCATTAGCTCATGCAGATCTTGATCCCTTTGTTGCCGCAGTGTGGTCCATTGTATTTACTTGTCCTCATAGCTCCCCACGGGATAGTATTTTTCCTTGATGGCATCTCAGAAAGTATTCCAAATGGGTATGGCTGAGAACAGAGAGGGTTCTGTCTCGTCCGTTTTCTCACAGTTGGTTTCCCACTATTCCTTGACATGGGGGGTAGCTTTGAGGAGTGAAAAAATAATCTTCTCCTGGTCGAATAAATCATGAATCGAGAAATATCCTTATAATATATTCAACCATCTATCTACGACATCTGCATCTATTTGACCCTCAAATATGGGAATGTCAAAGTTTACCTGTACCTTAAAGGGAGTCGCACCTCCAGAGTGGCTGCTAGATGTAGATGTGCCGCCGGTGGGCAGTCGTTGAAGGATCTGGGAAAATTTATCCATCATCGCGTTCCTTTGTTTTTTGAGGGCCTCCTCAAGCAATATTTTGATAGGATCTCTTGCTCCCTCATCTTTCTTTTCGTCCCCCATGGGTGTCCGTTGGGGTTTGCGAGGCTGATCTTGCAAAGGTTCCACTAGATCGAGCCCTAACTCCTTATACCTCGACCTCGTTGGGGACATTCAAAGAAGGATCGAGAAAAAGCAGACCGCTCTGATACCACTGATCCAGGTTTATGTAGGAACGCAACAGAATACCGAAATAAGCATAAACATAGAAATACAACGGAAATAAGGCTTTATTTCATTAATATCAAATCAAAAAAATATGCTTACAAACATGATGGAAATAAAATAGCTAGGGTGTTGGTAGCGAATCTCTGAGAAGAGATGTGGCAACTACAAACCTCTGAACTATATTACAATGAGGCTCAAGGGCCTATTTATTATGGAGAAATAATGGAGAATTCTAAACATCCAAAAACCTAACCCTAGGAGATGAAGTGCCAAAACTATGGGCCCCTTTTGGGTAAATTGGTGTTTCAACTTCCCAGGGATGTAACTTCAGCATACTATCTCCATTTGGGGCTTCAAAATAGTCCAGAAGTTTAGGACTCGAAAAACTGATAAAAATAGTAAGTTGTGAAAAAAACTGAAAGAGACAATGGTGGGGCCCCAAGTGGAATAGGTGGGTGGCCACCAATATCCACCTGGATCAAACCAGTAGTTCCTGCTCTGCATGCAAGTCTAGCTCCCTCTCAAGGGACAACCACATGGCTTTCACCTCATCAAACTTATATCCCGCCACACAAAAATTTCTGTTGTTTGGAAAATACACACGATAATTATGGGGTGTTTCTGTATACCCCACAAAAATCCCAACCTCAGCAGTCGGTTCCAGCTTCTTCCTGGCGTCCTTGGTCACATGCACATAAAAAGATGAGCCAAAAATCTTAAAGTGTGAAAAATCAGGTTTCTTACCAATGAAAGTTGCTTCAGGTGTACTCATGCCAAGTACTCTACAAGGAAAACAATTTTTCACATAAACCGTAATATTGCATTCTTCCACCCACAAATGCATTGGTAGGCCCTGATCATGCAAAATATTTCATGCTACACCCACGATTGTTCTTTTCTTCCTCTCCGCGACCCCATTTTGCTGTGGGTTATGAGGTGCTATGATTTCTCTTCAAATTCCTTCTTTGCTGCAGAATTTCTTGAATTCGTTAGAGACGTATTCTCCACCATTATCGCTCCTAAGCGCCTTCACTTTCTTCCCTGACTCTTTCTCCACCAATGCCTTAAAATCACAGAACTTAGATAATATTTTATCTTTCTTCTGCATGAAGAAGATATAGAATTTACGAGAAAAGTCATCAACAAAGATTACATAGTACTTATGTTTTTCTATTGAAGTAGTTGAGAATGGTCCACACACGTCTGTGTGAACGCTCTCAATGATACCTGAAGCTCAGTTTTCCTTCTCATGAAAGGTGGAATTTATAAACTTCCCCATGGTGCAACCCTTGCACTGATCTAACTGAGCAAGAGTTCCCATTGGAAGTCCAGTAGATATTTACTGCATGACTTTCAAGACTCCATGATGAAGATTGCCCAATCGCTTGTGCCATAATTTGCCCTCATCTCGGCTCACCACTTTTTCTGCCTTGCCCATCATGGTAGCGCAACCATATACCTCCAACTTGTAGAGGTTCTTAACTCTAATCCCTATCCTCTTAGCTTGACCCATTGTTTTATGTCCCAGGAAAGCTTTTCCATCACTAAAAACAACGTCATAGCCTCTGTCCTCCAACATTGCGACTGCGACCAAATTTTTCTTCAGACTTGGTACATGCATTACATCTTTAAATTGGAATGGTTTACCTGAATCCCTCTGAAAGGTAATGGTACCAACCCCAGTAGCACTATACCTTCCATCGTTGCCCATCTCAATATGCATCTAGAGATCTTTCTCCTCCAAGTCACTGAAAAGTTCCTTATCTTCCGTCACGTGAAAGGATGCACCACTATCCAAATACCACACTAATCCAAATGGACCTGACACCATGCATGAAATCAATGAGAAGTAAAGCTCAAATTGTGAGGCAAGGGCCTCACCAATTGCAGATCCATAAAACTTCTTGTTCTTCTTCTTTTACGGACAATTAGTAGCAAAATGCCCATGTTCGTGACAATGAAAGCACTTCACCTTGGACATGTCCTGCTTGTTACCTTTAGACTCGGATTTAGAATGGAATTTATTCCCCTCCCCCTTCTTTGCCTTGGAAGCCAAAACAAAATCCTCTTCATCATCATGCTTTGATGAAGAGCCATCTCTGGTGTTCCGTCTGAACTCCTCCTGCACCAAATCCGACCACAGTCGTTCCCAATCTGGAAAATTTTCTCATCCGTTGATAGAGTCTTCATAACTGTGCCAAATCTTAGGAAGTCCTATGAGAGCTAAGCTCACAAAATAATCACCAGCGAAAATTATTCCCACACTCCCTAGTTCATCCCGACATTGGAGAAACTTTGTGATATACTTTGGAATGGTGTCGTCCTTTTCCATCTTGATCTTCCTGAGTTTATCTTTGAGCACCAATTTCCTATGGTTGCTGCTGCTTTGGAATAGATCTGTCAAAGCCTTACACATTTAATATGGTGTGGATTTCCCATGGAGGCTTGAGACAATGTGGTCTCACACTCCCTCCAATAGGATCCTCCTCGCCTTTGCCACTTTCTTTTTCCATACATCAAGCAATGCAACATCTATCGCAACAGGCTTAGGAACATCATTGTCAATGAATTCCTTTAGTCCATTGTCTTCAAGTATTGCTTCCATCCTATCTTTCCAAGCAATGTAGTTTGAGCTGCCCTCGAGTGTAGACTCTAACCTCAAGCCATTGAAAGCCATTTCAATCTTGGATCAGATGTAGCACCAAGAAAGTCTTTCTGCAAATTCAAATTCTATCTAGTCACAAACTTAGATCCTACTTCACTTCTACAATTTATTGTGCTCCGATAATATGTAGAAATTATACAATATGTATGTATATCTTGGATTCACTCAATCTAAAAATTTTCTAAAGTTAAATACTGAATCTCTTCTACAAATATTTGCAAAATTAAAAAACACAATCGCCAATCACATAAGCCTGGAGAAAGATCAATCATACACAACATAGATAATTTCCTGGGGAAAGTTTATAGCTAAAAACCCCACTATCTTCTATTATATATTATATCATGGATCATGAAACAATTACATACAAAAGTCTTCTCATAAGAGCCCTCAGTACAACATCTAATTGTCTCACACTTTCATACAAAAATTGGCAAATTCCTTAGCCAATTTACTATCTCTAGACAACCTGCCTTCATTGCACAATCCCTGCTGAATGAAATCCCTGAATTGATGCAATCCTGCCTACCTTGAATGTGCAAGTATCATGGGCACTCTAATGAGTATTTTTTTGCATGTGTGCAAGAAAATAATGTCACAAGTGATAGTCAACTTCCCTTTCACTTAGAAATCAATTGGGTCTCCACTGGATTTGACATGCATGCATCTAATAATAGTAAATCCTCAGTTGCATGTGAGAGTACTGATTGTGAATTAATTAATATTTAATTCACTGAATCTCTCACTAGTGTATCTTAAAATACAACTAGCACAACTAATTTTAACTCACTTAACTGAGTTAAAATGATTACAACATGAATTAACTAATGCACCATTGCACTTCAAACTCTGTTACAACTAGAATTACTCTGCATGTCCCACCAACCAACCTCTAACTTGAAATTCACTAGCGAACTGAATTTTCCACTTCACTTAACTATTTCAAGTCCACATTGAGAATATATTACAGTTTAATGTCCATCTAAATTAAGGGATAATAAAAATAGACATGCACCCAAAAATAGCCCTATGGGCCCCACCCTAGTGTAGGTGCTTAATGCACTAGTATGGGTGCTGAATCTTCTTATTGAATCTCAACACAGAGTTTTGGAAAGGAATTTGAAGAAAGAAAACAAGACATACAAGAAAAACAATGAAAAATTGATCAAGGAAAATGAAAAGTTGAATGAGAAATTTGAAAAACTAGAAACAACGAACACCCTTTTTTCCAAACAAGCTTACATGTGGCTTAATGAGAAAAACACACGGAAATACAAGTATGAGAGACAAAAGGTCATGGCTTCAATCTACAAGGGAGAAAAATATACAGGGATAGATTTTATTCTACAAGAAGCACAACAAGAGGCATAAAGATCAGGTAAATTTTCTACATCATAGCTGAAAAGGTCTAAGAGAAAGAAGCAAGCATGAGGACATGCTTGTACATCAGCAAGGGGGAGATGTTGGCCCTCATTTTTGATCCAATTTTGCTTAATTAAATACACTTAATTTCCATGCTATCCATCCATATACCATCCATATACATCCTATTTTGACCAATTTATGCATATTTAGGTATATAAATTATGTTTTCAATTTTTAGATGTTTTTACAAAAATTGGATTTTAAGTGCATTTTTGGACAGGACTAAAAATTCCCGTAATGGCTTCATTGAAGTCATACTTGTAGGACACCCGGACATGTGACGAGCACATATATAGAAATATTGGGAACTAATAATGGACCTGTACCTATTGGTTTGGTCAAACCGAGCTAAAACAAGTCCGGTCAAATCTGGTCAAACGTGACCTGTCATTCAGGAAATCCCTAGGAAATAGGCCAAATTTAGCCTTTTATGGGATTTTCCAGATTTTGAGTGATTAGATGGATGATATCAACCAAAATAGATGGGATAAGGATAGAAATGGCTGTTAGATATATTTTAGTCAATTTTTTTTCATATTTTACTATTTAAGCCAAGAACATTGAAGGCATGAATATGTAGAATTTGTATGATTTCACTTTGATATTTCTGAACTTTGAGAGTTGATTGAAGAACCAGTTCTATATTATTTATGATATTTTATATAGTGATTATTGAGTTTAAGTATCTAAGAATTAATTTCAGTGTGCGAGGAAAAGGTGGAGGGCCCCCACACCGAGCTAAGTGCACTTTCTGGTTAATTTAGTTGCAATTTCATGAACTAGTTTTTCTTCATGTTTAAATCAGTTAATTAGATTCATGATGATATGTTATGATTGCTGATGAATATTAATCTAATTTATAATATGCATATGAAGAGTCAAATCAGTGTTTAAGTTAAACTCTCCTTTTATCTGATCAGAGAATAGAAACTAGAATTCATGTTTCTTGCTTTTGTTTAAAGTGATTTTCTGAATTTCCAATGGAATTAATGATGAATGAATTTATAAATAAGGACATAAAGGACCTCCTTAGTTAGGAGCCTCTTCTATTATTATTTTATGCATCTTGAGCTATTTTTCATTAGTGATTTTAATTTCTGTTCATGAAGTAGTATTGTAGAAAAGGTCAACCAAGTTCTCCTATGTTAGGAGCTTCTTCTTCTGCTTATTACATATTGAATTAGAAATTATTTAGTTAAGTTTTATATTTGTAATATGAATTTCCTTTAAATTCAATAATTCATCTTCTAAAATTGATTGTAGTTGAAATCCATATATTTTGGAGATGCTTCCAAGTTTTACAAACCCAAATTGATAATAAAATACTTGTGTTAGTTTACCCAGTAAATAGACCCAACATTTTTGGCGCCGTTTCCGAGGAAGCATATTTCAAAGTAGTCAAATAGGAAGGTAAAAAAAAATAAAACACATAAAAAAAACAAAAACACAGTTTTTCTTTTAAGTTATGTTTATTTATGCCTAGAGATAAAGATTAGAAGGGTAGATTCATCAAACAAAACCTCCCAACAATTCAACCATCCACAGGACTAACAACACCAGTTGCTAGAAGACCAACTATAGAGAATTTAGAGGAAAAACATAGATTAGGAAAAATATTAACTCTAATTGAAAGACAAACCTTGTTAGCCTTGGAGAAACCACCAATAATGACAATGGTCATCAAGGTACTTCCAGTACAATCGATGAAGCGTGAAAAGATCTCTTGAAGTTGAACACTCATAAAATCATTTGATTGAAAGTCAATGATGAGAACCTATCATCGAAGGTGAGAAACCTGCCATTAGAGCATGCAAGCTCCAAGGTACCTAAAAGGGTTTCTAGATCAACTTCCTAGAGAGTGAATTGAAGTTGATAGGAAGTGATATGTCGCAGGAGGGCCTAAGACACAAAACACATGTCAAGTGTTGAAGAACAATATTTGGAGTGATTCAAGAGTAACTTAGGAATGGCCGATGTGATTGAAGGCTATGAATTGCAAGGTAATTTAGATTGAGGTTGGACTTCTCTTGAAAATATTTGCGAATGAAACTTAGACTTGGCAACATTTGACTCAACAGTAATACCCAAAACAACCTAAAGACTTTCAATTAGGTTTGGTTAACAATAAGAAAAATGGATTTCCCAATCCAGACACAAATGTGATGGAGTGTCATGTTCAAGAATGACATACGACCTTTAATAATACAAAAACAAATGTTCCTTCCCAATTCCCCCCCACCATTACTGGAAGGTACCTCTTTATTTTTTTCGAGCTTGAGGAGGATAAAATTTGCTTGTCTTGTAAGCTCATCCTTCGGATGAGCCCTCTGAAGTATTTTTAATGAACCCTAGGAAGGAGTGGTTCAGTCTCGTCATTATGGACGAGTCATGTAATATTTATGTATTATGAGTCCAGTGAAGGGGTAACTCGATGTCATTTTCATGTTTAAAGAGTTTGAAAAGACAAAAATAAAAACTCATTCAATTATTTCAACGTAAATTTTAATGAGCTCAGAGAAAATATAACTCAGTGTTTTTCACTTTTAGGGTGTGAGGAGAAAAAAAAAGTAAACTCCATAATGTTATTTTTCATAAATTTAGTCTCTCAAGCCCGAAAAAGGATAAAATAATGAATGACTATTCATTTACTTTTTCGAGTTCAAATATCCAAGTGCTCTAGTATATTTTCATGTTTAGAGAGTCTGAAAAGGGCTTAAAAGAGAAATCCAAATTTCGCTTTTCTTTCGTAATTTTTAACGAGTCCAAAAAAGCGATAAAAGTGTACTCATATTACCAACTTTCAATTTACTAAGGAGCAGGAAAAGACATAAATAACAAAACATTTTCATGTACATTTCACAAGCATGAAAATATAGCAAAAGAAGCTCTATATTTTCATGAGTTTAACGAGTCTTTAAAATAATAACTGAAATGGATTTGAGATGGGTTTCATTTTTATAGAAGCTTGAAATAGAGAAAAACTATGCTTGAGAGTGGTTTCATTTATGCTAGAGATGAGTTTTTTTAAATTTTTACATAAGCTTGAAACAGAGAAAAAAAGTGCTAGAGGTAAGTTTCAATGCCCCCCAAGCATAACCTTCAAGGGCACATGCCCCCTGAGCTTCATTTCATTCACCTAAGTAGACTACTGGTTACTAGTTGTTGGATGGAATGAAGGTTCATTTACGAGATCAGATGAAAGACTTGACTTAACATTTACGAGATCTATTCAAAGACTCAAATCAATTAGGGGAGGATTTGTTTCATTTTTTAATGAGCTTGATACAAGAAAAGAACTATTCTCATAGTGACCTGATTCATTTTTTAACGAGGTTGACACAGTAACATAACCATCCTCATAGGGAACTGTTCATTTTTTTAACGAGGTTGACACAATAAAATAAATATCCTCATAGGGACTTGTTTCATTTTTTAACGAGGTTGACACAGTAAAAGAACTATCCTCATAATGACCTGTTTCATTTTTTAATGACCTTGAAATAGTAAAATAACCATCCTCATAAGGACCTGTTTCATTTTTTAACGAGTTTGACACAATAAAATACCTATCGTCATGGAATCTTGTTTCATTTTTGAACGAGCTTGACACAAGAGAAGGAACTATGCTCATATGATCTATTTAAATTTTTAGCGAGGTTGAAATAGTAAAAGAAGCATCCTCATGGGGACCTATTTCATTTTTTAATGAGATTGACATAGTAAAATAGGTATCCTCATGGGGATCTATTTCATTTTTTAATGAGGTTGACACAGTAAAATGAGTATCCTCATAGTGACTTGTTTCATTTTTTAACAAGGTTGAAATAGTAGAAGAACCATCCTCATGGGAACTTGGATCATGGCTTCCAAGTGGAATAAACACATGCCGAGGGACACACCTCGATCATGGATTAAAGAGGCCTTAATTAGAAGTAAGAACAATTTTCTGAGAGGAACACATGCCAAGGGACTCAATAGGGATAATAAAATTAGGTTCAAATTTCCCCATTGAAGGGCTCAACATGTCACCTACTAGATCTAAAACAAAAGAAGTCGAGCAAATAGTGAAAGGCTCTCTTACATTGTAATTGAATGCATGGGATAGGCTTCCACATAATTAAGCCGTGGTGGGGTGGATACCAATTCCATATAAGGAACATTTAGGGATGTCGAATGGTTGGTATAAGAGTCAAGACCAATGAATGAAAGCTAGTCGATAGTCACAATGTTTCCATTGTGAGGGAAAGACATCACTCAAAAGAGTGTAGACACAACAAATTTCATCGCATAGACATAGTCTCGCCTAAGGAGAAATTGAAATCCAAGGGGCCTTGGACTACCATAATATAAAAACAGATAATTTTACCTTCCAAGGTAATAGGCAACTTAAGAAGCATCCCTAAAGGTTCACTAATGGTTATGTTAAAATCTAGCAGATTTTTTATAACAGGCACAAGATGATGGGAACCCAAAGCTTTTCAAGTGGTCGAGGAAAAAAAAACTAACATAAGCGCCTTCATCTACATTTGTGTGACACACATTCTTACCATACACCTTCATTATGATTTCGAAAGGGGTGGAAGAGGGAAGACGAGGTTTTGTCAGTCTACTCAAATCAAAGGAAATGACCTCAGTACTTGGAGGGGGTTCTATGGAAATGATTGAAATGCCCCAATGTGTTGGAGAATCTGAAGTAACAAGAAGAAGTTAAGAAGTATTAATTTCACTCTCTAGAGGGAGAATGGGATTGACTGAAGGTGAAATCAATTCGACCACTTTACCTACCAATGGTTAATCAACCTAAGTGATATGTGTTTCACTCTCCAATGGAAGAGTGGGATTGACTGTACTTGGAATTAGATCATTTACTTCATCAACAGATGGTAGGTTGGGAGAAAGCTTACGGTAACCACTTGGAAGTTTCAGTTGAGAAATAGTAAGTTTTTCTAATAATTTTGAGGCTTCATCCATATGAGTGAAAAGGTGACTAGGATGAATCCCTTTGCATAACCTACAAGGAAACCTAACTTTACCCTTTTTCCTTGGAACTTGAAAATCACTGGTTGATGGATCAACAATAAGTTGATAAGAATTTTTAGACAATACTTCCAAGACCTTAGGAATACCAGGACAATTCATAAGGAAGTCGTCACCCTTACAAAGCTTGCAAAGGTAATTGGGCTTACACTGCATTGTTGGAGGTTTCCTCAACATTACCAATACTTACAACCATGGTTAGTTGGTTTACTTCTTTATTAACTTGCTTTGTATTCTTATTCCCTTTCTTATTCTTCTTAGTCACCTAGTTACAATCATGAATACTTTTATGAAATGAAGAAGAAGAAAGGGAGGAGGAGATGTTTGGTGAAGAAGGTAAACAGTCAACATGAGGTTTGCGATGTTGATATGGTGAACTCGGTTGAGGTGAAGCATCCGGTTGAGGTGGAAAAATAGAGTATTTGAAGCCAAATAACTTGAAAAAAACCATGCCGGTAAACCTATGGTAAATATAGGTAATGACAATGTAGCCATATAAGGAGGACTGACATTTCCAAACCAAGGAAAATTGACTAGGATTCTTGTTAAGAGGGGTTCCTTGGTTGTTGAATTCTGGAACTATTGCCATTGGATTCAACTCAAATAATTTTTATTAATAATTTAAATAATATTCACAATACACACCTAAGGTCTTGTTGATGCCTCAAAAATCACAGAACAACATCAAGGATAACCACCCGATCAGGGACTTGAAAACCATCCCTTTTTTGTTTGGAATATCGACTTCGACTAGGGATGATGGGACTAGTTTACTAAGGAATATAATTGGATGGATGTGTGGTGTTTATAACTAACTGACTTATATGGATGGGAGTGAAAACAAGCTAAAGGAGTATATATACCTATATCTATATTGGGATTATATTTATGTCTTTTATATGTGATCTTGAAAGATGATCTTAAGTGTATGAGAATGAATATTATCAAGCACTTAGAGAAATGAAAAATAATTTAACTTAATTAATTTGATTAAATAGTTAATCAAATTAATTGATTAAGCTTGTATCACATCAAATAACTGTATGTCTTGTATATATAGTGAAATATGACAATCTATGCATTTTGAGTAGTGAAGTAATGCTAGATTATATTACAAAGATACATATAACAAAAAATTAAAAGGGAATTTAACTATCAATCACATAAAACAAAACAAAAATATAAAGATAGAAGTACCATGTATATCTTGACTCTGCTCATGGAAAAATAGTCCTTGGTCCAGTCTTTCTCATTAAGATAACTTCAAGAGTACCAAAGTGCAACTTCTCAAAAGTCTTCTTCAAAAAATTTTAGGACCCTTTGTTAATAGACATGAAAGGGTTTATATAGTAAAATAAAAGTATAAAAATAGAAAATACATGAAGTACTGATGAGGTTTAAACAAATATCCTTAAAAGAAGTGAAATAAGATGAAAATAGAGTTTTTTGGGTGACTCGCTTCAAGAGTATGGTGTTGTATCTGTTGCCAAAAGTTGCTTGAGCTGAAGGATATTTAACATGGGATGAACTTCAGGAGGTGAACCTGGCTTGATGCACAACTGTCCTGTGTAGACCACATCTGAAAGTGGAGGTGTCAGTTAGGTAGCATAGCATTAGCCAGTGACTGTGTGGCTTGACTAAGTATTGCCAATACTTCTCCCAATTGAGATTTGCCAATTTTATGATGTTTTCCTCATTTTATTTTGACATATCGTGCCATTGTTTCATTAAATATTTCACATTAAGAAGAGAATCAGGTGGGAATTTATCATTCAAGTTGGTAGCAAAGAGATTATTGCTGACAATTTCAACAATATTTCTAGCCACATATCTTGCTCTGTATATTTCCCTCTATTCCTGTTTCAACTGTATGTCCCAATCAATAAATATGATTTCTTTTTTTGTATCCTCAATTCTGGGAATATTTTCCTTTCGGCCATTTTCACTATCCTTCCAAGTGATGTATTCAATAATTTTTCATCAATGCCATCGAAGTTCGTCCTTAGATCAACTGATTGATTCATCAGTGAATAAATTTGATCGCATAGATCATTGATGATTGTCAACTTTTGACAAAATTCTACTTGTTTGTTGAGCCAACAAGGTGTTGAGTTCCAGAGCTTCTTTCTTGAAATCATCTACCTTTGGATTATCTTTTAGTTGTTCCATTGTAAACTGTAGTTGATGAATTTTAGCATCTTTGACACTAATGTTAGATTGATGTTGTAGCTTTAACTGATCCAAGATTTGTTGGAGTTGTGACACTTATGTTTGTAATTGATGCTCAATGTTCTGTTTCTCTATCAACAACGATTTTTCTAACTAAAGGATTCTTTCATCATTTTCTTTAACTAGTTATTGGACCTCTATAGCTTTGTCAATTTTAGCCGATGCATACTACGAACAATCTCAACCTTTGAGAGTGTAAACTTCTATGATCCAAATCCATTGTTCAAATAAATTCTTTGAAACGTGTCAAATTGATGATTTATGATGTATCAACCTTGTCAGATCCAGAGATAGATTTTCTTGTGGATCCTTCCATACTACTTCCATGGGTATATCTCTAGGGACTAAAGTCTGTGATTGCTCAATTATCCTCCTTTTTATTTTTTTTCTCATTACAACCTTATGTCTGGGGATGTAAAATATGTCTAAAGGAGGAATTTCTTCTATTTTTAACACAATTTCAGATGTCGGGTAGGCCAAGATGAATTCAACTCCTTCTATGTTGATAGCCTTGTTAGTAGACCCAATAGTGAACATGTTTTGACCTTTGTCTTGAGGTTTTTTGACTATCTCTTAAGGATCAATGATTATTACCTCTTGCTTTCCTTTAAGCTGCTAGTTAAATTGACCCCAAAATTTATCCAAGTCACTGCTAACTACTGGCTTACTAGTCTGTTCTTGAGTTGATTTGACTTCCTCCTTTCCCAATAGGACCTTAGTATCCTTGGGAGGCTGTTCCAAGTTTTTCTCTTTTGAGAATTAGGTTGAGACACCGTTAGGATGTCGAGAGGAATTCTCTCCAACCTTTTGTTCTATATCCTTTAAACTGGGCAAGTTATTAAGGGCTAAGATGGTTTTTTGCTAATATTTCAACCTATAAATAGTTCTAAGTAGTTTCAAATAAATCATCATAATGATCATTTTCATGAATGGGTTGCCTGATATTTACCTGAGTTGTAACATTTTGGGAAATTTTGTTTGGATGAAACTGTCTATTAGGAGCTATAAATAATTTTAAACACTAGATTTGATATATTTCCAATTAGTTTTCCAATGCATAAACACCACAATGAACGTGGAAAGTGTTGGAAATATTGAGAGGGAGGGTGAATCAGTATTTCTTATCAATTTGCACTTTTAATATATTTAGAGCATTAGTTAATCTTCAATTATTCTTGATGTTCATCCAGTAACAACAATAAACAATAGATCACAATAGGCACATGAATTTTAGGTGGAAAACCCCCTCTGGGTCAAAAACCATCGAATGCTTTTCTAATAAATTCTTTAATCTTCAGCCCCAACTGAAATGAAATGGAAAAATTCCTGGAATTATAGAAAAGAATTCTTCTCCAACTCCCACTAGAAGGACACCCTAATGCCCTGGTTTCTTCAGTAGTCAACTGAATGGATCTCCCGACATCCTAGACCGACCTAACACCCTGAAGTGTTCACAGGCTCCAACCTATAGGTGACTTCATGCATCAACATAGCACCTCCTTGCAACCCTATAATGATTATAAATAAGACAAGAGTGTGGAATCCCATACCGGGGAAAATTATCCATGATACAATATGATTCAATATGATTTTCTTGACTAGACCAATCACCTAATCACACTATGACCTACAACCCAACCATAACATTATCCAACAATGACACTTATACCTCTCAACAATGCCTCTCAAACTCTAGGAAGATTGAATATTTTACAATAATGACTCTTTTACAATTTTACAATGATGATTTTTACAATACTAACTTTTGACACGACCGGATACTTGACTTGACATTGCTTCTTTGAACTCTAGTACATGTTGAGGTATTGTTGTGCTTTCTTCAAGTAATGGTACTTTGGCATTGCATTGCCCTTCTAGTATGTGTCTGAGTTTTCCTATTGTGTCCTCATTCCTTCACATGCATTAATGAACAAGACCCACACCAATATACAAAAAAAATACTTACACTGTCCTGCAGACCATATGTAAGAGATATATTCAAAATTCAAATGTAAATACATTCAACATTTATGAACAAAACCCAATCAAACATACATACAAAATACTTACACTGTCCTACAAAAACACATGTTAAATATGATATTCAAATTAAAATTCAAACACACATCATACATACCTTGTTGTAGTAGACTTACCCTTGACTATTGATGTGTTGTCCTTACTACGATGATCCTTGAATTAATATTTTTCTTTCCTTCTAGAAGCTCGATATTGAATCTGCTGTATCTATGTAATTTTAGATATCCAAGGTCTGAACTTGCATCCTTTGGTAGCCCTTTGAGTCCTCTTTCCAACCACATAGGTCTGATCAATATTTGATTCTTCAAGAAATAGTTATACCCAATCTCCTATGATGACCTGATTATATATTGGTTCTGTAGAGAAAAATTGTATGAAGTGCCACGTGTCATTGTTTCAATATTTGGTCCTGAAAATGATACCAAAAAACTACAACCCATCCTCTTTCTATCAATTTTTACAAAATTTTAATACAATGCTCAAAGAGAAAGTTATGACGATTTTCCCAATGTCACTTGTTTGGAATGAAATTCGGGAGCCTCCAAAAACCTTAACTTCCTCAGATCATATCTCTGAAAATATAGCGAACCAATATCTGAAATTTAGACACACACTTCATCATAATTTTGGCTCAAGTGGTTTTTTTGTCAGCATTTGAAGCTTCAAAGAAAAAATGTTATAGCGAAAATTCCATGATGACCCATTTTAAGTAGCAAAATCCTTACATGAGGAGGATATGAGGGTCAAAATTTATATAAATGCTTAAGCTGAGAGGGTGTTCAACAAGTGAACGTTGGAGGGATTATATGAAATTAAAAAATGATTAATTATTTACTATTCAATGACCACAACCAATTATTAGTGTCATGCCACAACCCCATGGGGTTTTAGACCACTGACATGGGTTACTAACTTTAGAAACGAATATCTCTCAAACCGTGAATAATTATGTGGTGTGCAATATATCAACAAAAACATATCGACAAGTGGAAACCATCCAAAATATCCTTGACTTGGAATAGATTAATTTGTCAAGTAAAAATTCCCATGCAATATCAGGGTAGCCCCTGGTGCTGCTTGGGTTGACATCAATGACAATCACTGATAAAAAATCTCCCCCTTTGGCATTGATGGCAACAAAATTACTCCCCCTGAGATCACGAAATCTCTTCCTAAATCATTCTCTCCCCTTTTTCATCAATGGAAAAGGGTAACTCACCCTGAAAAACATCATCCTGTGACCTATACACACCTCAAATCCCCACCCTCCCCCTTTTTTTAACTTATATAAGAGAAAGAGTCTAATTATAACTTGGGATAATCCCAAGATTTAGGTGAAGATACTCAAATGCTTCATAAGGTAATGTTTTGGTAAATATGTCAACAATTTGTTCCTTTGTGCCAACATATTCAAGCTTGATATTCTTTTCGATGACTTGCTCTCTAATGAAATGATATTTGATTGGAATGTGCTTTTTTTTGGAATGCATCACAGGATTCTTGGAGATACTGATGGCATTGGTGTTATCGCAAAATATGGGAATAGGCTCATCAAAATTGACTTGAAGATATTTCAAAGTTTGCTTCATCTAGAGAACTTGAGTACAACAAGCTGCTACTGCGATATATTATGCTTCTACTGTGGATAATGAGATTAAAGACTGCTTTTTACTTAACCATGAAACAAGGAAACTACCTAGATAAAATGATGCTCCATTGGTACTCTTTAGATCATCAAAACTTCCTGCCCAATCTTCATTTGTATAAGCTTGGATAACTAGATTATTTCCTTTGGGATACCATAAACCATATTCTCTTGTGCCCTTAAGATATCAGAGAATTATTTTGATGACAATAATATGAGATTATTTTGGTGCTGCTTGGAATCTTGCTACTTGTCCAACTACCTGCATTACGTCTGGCCGAGAAGCTGTCACATATAGAAGTCTGCCAATCATAGATCTATACAATCTCTAGTCCACATCCTTTGATGAATCATAAATTAAGCATCAACATGTTACCATTGGGGTAAGGACAAGCTTGCAATCTTCCATCTTGAATTTCTTGATAATTTCCTTGATGTACTTGGTTTGATATATTAATATTCCTTTATTCTGCCGAGATATCTGAAGCCCTAAAAAGTATGTCAACTCGCCAAGTAGAGACATTTCAAACTCACTTTGCATCTTTGTGGCAATATTTTTACTTAATTTGTTATCATTGCTTCCAAAAATTATATCGTCTACATATACCTCAATAATTTTTAGGTTATCTTGATCCACTTTCACATAGAGATTGTTGTCGGTGCTTCCTTTCTTGAATCCTTGTTGATGTATATATCCAACAAGACAAGCATACCAAGCTCTAGGAGCTTGTTTGAGACCATATAGTGCCTTATTTAATATGCAGACATAGTCTTCCTTTTAAGAGAGCAAAAAACCTTCAGGTTTTTCGATGTAAACTTATTCTTCCAATTCACCATTTATAAATGCTGACTTAACATCCATTTTGTAGACGAGCATGTATAAGTGAGAAACATTCTGATAGCTTCCATTATGGAAATGGGAGCAAATGTCTCTTCAAAATCAATTCCTTCAACTTGTGCATATCCTTTGCAGACTAATCTTGCTTTATTCCTGGTAACCTATCCATCCTCATTCAATTTGTTTCTGAAGGCCCATTTAGTTCCAATAATATTTTTATCCTTTGGTCGTGGAACCAATTCCCAAGTATTGTTCTTCTCAATTTGATCCAGTTCTTCATTCACAGCTGCTACCCAATTTTCATCTTGATTAGATTCCTCAAAATTGCTAGGCTCAAAAGTTGATAAAAAAGCAAGGTGGGCTTGTTTTTATGAACGGAGCTATCAAATTTTTCTAGTTGTAATTCCTTCATTTATGTTGCCGATGATTTGATTTGATGGATGATTCTCTTGACACCATTATTTTAAATATTTTGGGGAATTTTCTTGTACATCGCGGTGATCATTTCTTATTTCCTCTTGGTTGACTGTTGTTTCCTTATTTTATTGGTCTTGTTCTAGAGCTTCTTCTTCATCCTTCACAGATTCTCCCTCAAATCCCTCAGATTTTCTTGAAGGGACACTCTCATCGTCATGCTTTGTAACACAATCTTCATCAAAAGTAACATTTATGCTTTCCACTGTTTGTTTTCGCCTTAGATTGTAGCATCTATAAGCCTTCATTTTGTGTGAATAACCAATAAAAATACCTTCATCGACATGGGAATCGAACTTGCCCAATTTTTTATCTTCTCTTTTGATGTATCATTTGCTTCCAAAAATTTTGAAGTATTTGACATTAGCTGGTCTTCCCTTCCATAATTCGTATGGAGTCATATTACAATTGTTCCTTAGCAAACCTTTTTTTATAATGAATACAAATGTATCAATTTCTTGAACCCAAACTTTATCATCTAATTTTGAGTCATTTAACATTGTTCTACCCATTTCTAGTACAGTTCCGTTTTTTCTTTCAGCAACTCCATTTTGCTGCGGTGTTCTTGTTGTTGAGAATTGCCTTTTTATTCCATTTTCGTCATAGTACTACTAAAATACCTTGGAAGTGAATTATCCATCATTATCTTATCTCAGAAATTTTATATTCAAATCAATTTCATTTTCGACCAATTCCTTGTAGATTCTAAAACATTTGAATGCCTCAGTATTTTTCTTTAAGAATATGAGATTGTCATTATGGTGTAATCATCTATCATTAAAATAAAATATAATTCTCCATCTAAACCTTTTGTTCTCATAGGACCACATAGATAAGTATGTACTAATTCTAATGGATGTGATGCAAAGTGTTCTTTTGTCTTCTTGCCATGCCGACAAGATTCACATATCATATTGGTCTGTTTTGAAATTTTAGGCATTTCTCTTACTGCTTCCTTCTCACTGATCCTGACCAAATTGTCGAAATTTATATGTCCCATTCGTTTTTTCCACAACCAAATTTCCTCTTCTTTCGCCAAAAATCACCCTTTAGGTGTCTCATCCAAAATATATATGTCATTTTGAGCTCTGTTTGCTGTAGCCACAATTTCACCGAACTTGCATTTCATGATTTCACATTTCTTAGAGTTTAATAGCATCATGTATCCTTGATCACACATTTGTACAACCCTGAGCATATTGTGATTCATATTTTCAACCAACAACACATCTTTCGCTAATGCATTCTTGCTTCCAAGTGTGACTGTACCTACTCCTATGACATTTGAAGACCCGTCATTTCCAAACGACATTGTTCCATCCTTCTTTTCCTTCAAGGATGTGGACTTATTCCTATCTCTAGTCATATGAGTTGAGAAACCACTATCAAAATACCAAACGTTTCTGTTTCTTTGAGCCTTGAGAGCGATAACACATTTTTCAGTCTTCTTTTTCCATATTTGTTATGAGAATTCCTTTGAAGAACCTCCAAGTCTGCAATATTTAGCTAGGTGTCCAAAATTGTTACATTTGTAACATTAAACATCATCTCTCAAACGATCAAATCCGTTAATATTCTGTTGAGTTATGGAATATCCATTTCTGAAATATCTCCCGAAACTATATTTATTCCAAATTTATGCGCGGAATTCTATAGCTCTATGTCCAAACCTTCCACATGAATAACAATGACCATAGAAGATAGGTTGATACCTAGGACGAAATCTTCTTCGAGGAATTGTATTCCATGGTTCTTGCCGCGATTCCTAATCTCTTCTGTTGGCTGGAAGGTCTACCTGCTTGTTAGATTTTGCATATCCATCTTCTTTTGTTGTCATAGAAGGACTTGGCTCCTTTTCAGATTTCTCTTTGTAACCAAGACCTGTCTTGTCACTGTTTTATTTTTGATTGTTGATGATTTATTCCAATTCCTTTGAGCTGTTGGTGTATTTTTGAAGAGTTTTTCCATTTTTTACTTTCTTTCGAAGAGTAACTATTTTAGCTTCCAATGATTCTCTTTCCTTGTTTCTTTCCTTTAATTCTTCCTTGAGCGATTCTTCAACTTTTTTGTATTCTTCAACCTTGATTTTAAGATTTAGGACCTGTTCCCTTTCTATCTTTAATTCGTCTTCAAGAGTGTTGACATGCTTCTTCTCGACCTTGAGCTCTTTGATAACCCTGATCACTTCATTTTGAAATTCAACCTTATTCATTTATTCTTCTTCATTATCACTATCTTCATCAGATGAGGAGATATCTTCTTTGGAGAATAAACTCTTCTTAAACCATTTCTTCTTGCCTTTCTTGTTGAACTTCCTCAGACTTTTCTTTCCTTTTGTAACAACCTCATTTTTGTGAAGACAATTGGATGCAAAATTCCCAACCTCACCACAATCGAAATATATCAATGGAAGTTTATCTTTGAATTTTCTCGTACATGTTCTCATTTTTTGCATGAAGTAGGAAAATTATTTATCTAAAAATTATTCTTCATCTTCTTCCTTTTCTTATTCCTTACAACTACAAGTTTTCGCTTTCGGAGTATGCTTTTCCTTACTAGTTTTCTTGGATGCAACGAATGCTGTTTCTAGGATTAGATGTGTCATCCTCTTCTTCAATCCTCATTTCATATGTCATAAGCACTCCATGAAATTCATCTTTGCTGAGATTGGCTAGATTCGAACTATATTCCAAGACATATACCTTTGGGTTGAATATTTCCGGCAAGGTTCTAATGATCTTTCAGAAAACAATTTTTGTGTCGAAAGGTTCTCCCAAACCTTCCAATGCATTTTTTAATTCATCAACAAGCTGTAAGTATGCATCAATATTTTCATCTTTTTTCATTTTGAGTTGCTCAAAAAATTCCCTATAAATTTGAAGCTTTGCTTCCTTCACGTTTGAGTCACCTAAATATATATTCTCAAGCTTGCCCCATACTTCTTTAGCAGTTTCATAACTCAGTACCTTAATATAGACATATTAGATAAGACCATTGATAATGAGATCTTTAACCTTTGCATCATATACAATATTTTTTTTTTCCTATTCATCCTGGGTCGCTGTAAATCCCTTTTCAACGATTTCCCATACTTTGTATCCTTGCGCCAAAAAATGAACCTGCATTCTTCCACTCCAAAGTGCATAGTTATTTCCATTGAAAAGGGGAACTCTATTCTTAGTATACTCCATGACCTCCTTCCAGTTGTTAGACTGCTATTGAAGGAACCAAGATCTAATACCAATTGTTGGAAATACTAAGGTTGGGGGGGGTGAATCAATATTTCTTATCAATTAGCACTTCTAAATATTTTCAGAGCATTAGTTAATATTCAGTTATTATTGATGTTTATCCAGTAAAAACAGTAAACACTAGAACACAATAGGTAAACGAATTTTAGGTGGAAAACCCCCTCCAGGTCAAAAACCACCGAACTCTTTTCTAATAAGTTCTTTAATATTCAGCCCCAACTAAAATGAAAGTTAAAACTTCCTAGAACTCTAGAAAATAATTATTCTCCAGCTCCCACTAGAAGGATACCCCAATGCCCTGGTTTCTTTAGTAGTCAACTGAATGGATGCCCTGACATCCTAGACCGACCCACTACCCTGAAGTGTTCACAGGCTCCAACCTATAGGTGACTTCATGCACCAACCTAGCACCTCCATGCCACCCTATAATGATCAGAAATAAGACAAGAGTGTCAACTCCCGTACCAGGGAAAATGATAAACGGTAAAATATGATTCACAATGATTTTATTGACTAGACCAATCACTCAATCACACTATGACCTGCAACCCAACAATAACATTATCCAACAATGAGACTTATACCTCCCAACAATGCCTCTCCAAATCTAGGCATATTGAATCTCTTACAATAATGACTCTTTTACAATTTTACAATGATAAGTTTTACAATACTGACTTTTGACATGACCTGATACTTGACTTGACATTGCTTCTTTGAACACTAGTAGCTGCTGAGGTATTTTTGTGCTTGCTTCAAGTAATGGTACTTTGGCGCTGCATTGTCCTTCTAGTATGTGTCTGAGTTGTCCTATTGTGTCCTACTTCCTACACATGCATTAATGAACAAGACCCAAACCAATACACAAACAAAATACTTACACTGTCCTGCAAACCATATATAAGATAAATATTAAAAATTCAAATGTAGATACATTCAACATTTATGAACAAAACCCAATCAAACATACATAAAAAATACTTACACTGTCCTGAAAAAACACATGTCAAAGATGATATTCAAATTAAAATTCAAACAGTAATCATACATACCTTGTCATAGCATACTTACCCTTGACTGTTGATGTGTTGTACTTACTGTGATGATCCTTGAATGCATATTTTTCTTGTGTTCTAGAAGCTTGATATTGAATTTGTTGTATCTATGTGATTTTAGATCTCCAAGGTATGAAATTGCATCCTATGGTAGCCCTTTGAGTCCTCTTTCCAACCCCATAGTTCTGATCAATATTGGATTCTTCAAGAAATAGTTATGGCCAATTTTCTATGATGACCTGATTATAGACTGGTTTTGTAGATCAAACTTGTACGAAGTGCCATGTGTCATTGTTTCAACCTTTGGTCCTGAAAAAGATACCCAAAAAATTACAACCCGTCCTTTTTCTATCGATTTTTACAAAATTTGAATCCAATGCTCTGAGAGAAAGTTATGACGATTTTCCTAAGGTCACATGTTTGACATGAAATTCGGGAGCCTGCGAAACCCTAACTTACTCGGATCATATCTTCGAAAATATAGCGAACCGATATCTGAAATTTAGACACACAATTTATTAGGAGTTCGACTCAAATGGGTTTTTTTTTTCTGCATGTGAAGCTTCACATAAAAAAGTAGATAAAATTACACGATGACCTGTTTTAAGTAGCGAAATCCTTACATGAGGAGGATATGAGGGTCATAATTTATATAAATGCTTAGGTTGAGAGGGTATTCAACAAGTGAAAATTAGAGGGATTTTAGGGGCTTAAAAATGGTTAATTATTGACTATTCAATGACCACAACCAATGATTAGTGTCATGCCACAACCCCATGGGGTTTTAGCCCACTAATTGGGGTTACTAACTTCAAACACGAATATCTCTCAAACCATGAATAATTACATGGCATGCCATATATCAATGAAAACATATTGAAAATTAAAAACCATCCAAAATATCCTTGAATCAGAATAGAGTAGTTTGTCAAGTCAAAATTCCAATGCAGGATCAGGGTAGCCCTTGGTGCTGCTTGGGTTGACATCAATGACAACCACTGATCAAATGAAAGTAGGCCAAGAAGATTTCTTAGCCTCTTTCAAGGGTTTAGTCAATCCATGCCCTATGTCTGGTAAGCAATTTCCCTTGCGAGGAGTTTCATGGTACATAGAATGGGAGGACACAGGGTTTGGTTAGGTTTCCATAAACTCTTACATAAGTAAATGGTTCTTCCTAAAACCATTTTCCTATGGATATGAAGTCAACTTGTGCTTCTTTGGAAATTCTTGTGGCTTTCTCATTAATAACAACTTGATAGAGTGGAAAAATGACTTTGAGAGAAATTTTGTAGAAGCTAGACTCATACTTGGATTCCCAGAGAATATTATGGTAAACATGAATGGGAGTGGGGCCTTGGATGGTCCATTTCCAACCTATGGTTGGAAAATCATAATTGAAACACACATTTTCCATGATATACGCACTCATAAAAAATGGGGGGACTATATTGGAGGTAAAATAGTGGTTCTTTCTATAATCAAGGATTTGTGAGGCAATATTGTTTGACAAAATGGTGCCCAATCCATAATATATGATTTTGATGTAACCTCCATGAGAGGGACCCATTCAATTGAAAATTTACTTGTATTGGGGGAACCAAAAAGCCTACACATCATAACGGCAACATAACAGTAGGGACCAACGAGAGACGCAATAGAATACATACCCTTTTCATGATTCTTGTGTTTGTTAGGGTTATACCTCCATTTATTTATTGGGTCTGAATGCAACTTGTTCTCCATTGAAAATTTCTCGAGAAAAGCCTTGTCATATACCTTCTGCGAGTCAAGTATATGATACATTTTATTTAAATCATCTGCCCTGAACGACCCTATCACTGTATCTCTTGAGGTCATAAATGTCCTGTCACCGATATTTAGATTATCAATTATCCATTTTACCGTATCAGTATATGGTAGAATCTTTGGGCGCGTGGAAATTATATGAAGGAAAGAGTTGGAAACATCAGTGATAGTAGCTTCTGAAGTATTAGGGGCATTAGCTGTGGCTACTCTTTGGATCACCCTGTGTTTCTCGTCTTCAAAAATCATGTACATTGATTCCCATGAAGAAGAACCACTTTCCATAGCGCATGTAGTATTTGAAAAAAATGGCGACATTTCTGTCACTTCTAAAGCAGGAGGTGCGAGATTTGGAGGTGCCATGGGTTTCTTTGAATTCTTTGTAGCCTTAGACATTTTGTAGGAATTTTGTTTTTCAAGACTAGCCCGCAAATAAGAGAAAACAGGGAATAAAAAATAATACCAAAAATGCGAAAGCGATTAACAATAAAACTGAAGTGGTGTTGAATCAAGGTTTTGAATGCGAACAAATATAAAACATTAATTACCAGCCATCAAATCATTTTAGAAGCTCGAATTTTTCATACCGTTATGGCTGAGAAATTATGAAAAATGTGGGTTCACGTGCCTGATATGGACACTTAAGCTTTTTAAATCAACATCTCGCATTGCAGTTTTGTATGTGAGCCAAGCCTTTAAAACTTGCAATGCATTTGTTTTGCTGATATGCGATAAGGATTTACCTTTTAAATAATTCTTTTAAATCCTTTATCGAGATTTTAAACACTATTGGAATGTTTTCGGGGGGAAGAGCGATGAAAGTTTTGCGATGCGATATTCATATCATGATCGCAATCTCGGCAAGAGTAAATGGCAGAAATGAGATGATGCTCGGTGGAAGTGCGATGTGATATATCACATCGGGAGTTTGAAAGCAGGCACAATGAGTGGTTGTGAAAATAATTTCAATTTGCGATTATGAGATGGATGATGTGGCAATGAGCAGGTCCTGCCAATGGCTCTTTTATGAAATATAACTCATCAAGATCCTTTTCCTTTGTTATCAATTTTTCCTCTTTTGAAAGCCTTTTCTCCCTTTATGCATTCGGAAATATTGCATCACAATATTTAGATGGAGCGCTTTATGTTTGCCTATTACAGTTTTGATTTGCGATTTGTGATGAGGGTTTTATAAGAATTTTCTGCTTAAGCTTTTGGCCAATAAGATACGACTTTACTTTTTCAAATACATATTCCTGTCTTATAAGTCACAAAGTGTTTTATTGTCTTAATCTAAAAAGTTTAAGAGGGTCACCATTATTTTCTAAGACATATATTCACAAATAATGGGGGTTGTTCAATAACACAACAATTGGCGATTTACTGGAAGAACCAGTTATCTCTGATTTATATGGAATTTCTCAAACTTTCAAGAAGTAAAAATGATTAAAGAAATGAAAACTATTTTTGAAATATTTGAATAAGTAAAATTACTCTGAATAATAAAAATCTCATCTTATTGTGATCCTTTTAAAATCCTTTTACAAATGAAAATCTTTATTTTCCTATATCAGCCATTAATTAGTTATAAAGATAATGTAGGGAGATTTTTGAAACTTAACCTTTTGATATACTCATTTTTTCGTAAGTAGAGCCACTACTACCAGTAGGCATTCATAGCCTTGATATGGTTACCTTTCAACCAATTAATGATCAAGTATCCCATCCATTTATCATTGCAATATTTAGAGATAAATTTAGTAATATATATATATATATAGATACTTTGTTTTTTATTGTTTTTCTTTTTAAAATTCTTAAAAATCCATTGTCCTAGTTTGGTGACCAGAAAGTGGCAATGCCATTCACTTGTTGTAATTGAGCTAAACAAGCTGGCTCGTGATGAGACCCCTTGTATTATGGTTAAATAACCATAAGCCATTACCTTGGTTTGATATTCAGTAATGGTAATGTTAGCCTATTATTTCCCGATGATCATGGTAAGCAGGCTCATGATGAGACCTCTCATCTTTTAAGTTTAATATATTTTTGAATTACACTCTAAAAAGAGTATAATTAATGGATGGAGAGAATCATTGACTCCTTAAGATTTCTGGATGAAAATTCAAGAGTTAAAGATGCTTAGTAACAAATAGTCTTTACTTTGTAAAAGTAAACCTTTTCTGAATGATAATAAGATGAAAAGACTTTGTAAAGTTTGAGGTTTGAAAGAATTTACAATTAAAATGGAAAAATATTTCATAGTTCTATGATAATTATCCACTTTTTCAATTTTGTAATCATTTCTTTAAAAATTCCTACTTTTCAAAGTAAAAAAAAAATCATAAAATGATTCAAGGATGTTGATAAAAAGCCAAAAATATGTTATGTAACATTATTTTCTACAAACCTAAATATGTAAATACAAATATATTACATTAGAAGAAACATTCTTCTAAGAAAACATTTTTTTTCAAAATAAGCCCATTGACATGAAGATAATCCCTCTTCCCTTGTAGATCTTACAATATGAAGGCTGATGGGTCTACTTGTTCAAAAATTTGAAATGGTCCAAGCCATAATTTCTGGAATTTGGTGTGCTTACCTTTTTCAAATGTGCCTTGTCCCATTTAAGAACAGGATATCCAACTTGAAAAGAGTTTTTTGGCAACAAAACTTGGTTCAAAAGAATATTTGACAATCTGTTGATGTCGAGCATGTGTAAGTTTGGATTTTTCTCTTTCTTCTTCTAGTTTAAGGATTTGAGACATTATTAGTTGTAAATAAGAGGAAGGTGTTTCTTTAATGAATTGGACTAGGGCTAACGAGGGAAGGGTTAGATTTGAAGGAATGGAAACCTATTTTCCATATACTAGATTGAAGGGAGAAGTGCCTATAGAGGCCTTCTAGTTTGTTCGATCAACCCATAGAGCAAATGCCAAAGATTTATCCCAATTATTTTGGCTCTGATCAACAGTTATTTTAAAAATTCTTATGAGGTTTTTATTGGTTGACTCTGTTAGACCGTTTCATCGGAGATAGTAATTAGCAGAATATTTGAGCTTAAAACCTCTTTTAAGAGAAAATTCAATCATATTATTACCCAAAATGTAAGAAGTATTGTCAAACATAAGTGTAGTTGGTAATCCAAACCTAGTAATAATGTACTGATCAATGAATTCAATAATAACATCAGAATTGGATGCCTTTAGTGGAATTTCTTCCACCCACTTGGTGATGTAGTCCGTTGCAGTAAGGATATACTTATGTTGTTTGGAAGAGTGAGGAAAAATCTCACATATAATGTCTAGTCCCCATTGTTCAAAAGGTTGTTCAATGTTGACCGTTTGAAGAGGTAAGGATGGTCATTTTTGTCTTCCTGCAACAATTTGACGAGTCTTGCATTTACTGACATATGCGTGGGTATGTTTGAACAAATTTGGCCAATAATACCCTGCATGGAGGATTTTATGTGCAATGGTATGTCCTCCGAAGTGTCCACCAGCTGTTCCATTGTGGAGTTCCTCCAAAACCTTTTGTGCTTCAGAATTTTGAAGGCATATTAATAATACAAAGTTATATGTTTTTCTTAATAAAACATCATTAATGATTTCATATCGACTAGATTTTAACCTTAAAGATCTTTTTCTTTTGTAATTAAGTTCGGGGGGAGCATACCCATTCTTTAAGTAAAAGATAAGATCAAAATATTTGGATTCAGAGTCAATCAGGCTTACCTCAGAAATGTGTAAATTATTACCTGAATCCTCATCGATTGGTATGTTGGAAGCTCTTGTCAAAAATCTACAAAAACCTTTTCCTTTGACAGTTTTAGCTGGTTTAATATCAATATCATATTCCTAGAGAGTTGTGACCCAATTTTCGTTTTTTTCTCCTAGTTCCTTTTGTACAAGCAACCCTCTCATTGCTAGGAATGGGACTATTACTTTAGTGTGTATTTTTCGATGAAAAGGACTAAAGTTATTTATGGATTTAAAAATAGAAAAAAATTATTTCTCCACCTTTGAGTAATTCAGTTCATCACCTTGAAAATCTGAACTAAAGAATGAGATGGGTGCTTCAATTTTCTGATCATTAAATTGTGTTAAAACAACAACATATGATGTTTTAGAAGAGAAATTATATACAATAAAATGATCAGAGAAATTTGGGGTAGTTAAAGAGGGAGAATTTATAATGGCTTGTTTTATTGAATAAAAAAATTCTCTTTCATTGTGGCCCCACTTAAAGACTGAAATTTTCTTGATCATGGCTTGTAATAGAGGAACAATTTGGGAAAATTAAGGAACAAAGCTCTTAATAAAATTTATTAGTCTTAGAAAGGACTGCATGGATTTCTTGTTATCGAGTAAAGAAATTTCAGAGATTGCCTTAATCCTTTCGAGATCAATGCAAATGCCTTCTTTGGATATAATGAATCCTAAAAGTTTTCCTTCACTTAGAGTGAAATAAGAATTTTTTGGATTTAATGAAATCCCATACCTTTGGAAATGTTCAAAGATCTGCTTTAGGTCATGGAATTGGCTGCTTCTTTTCTTGTTGTAGACTGTTATATTTTACAAGTAAACAAGAACAATATCATTTATTAGAACTCTAAAAGCTATGTACATAGCTCTTTGGAAGGTTTCTCCCGCGTTTATTAGACCAAAAGGAATTTTTTGATAAGCATAAGTCCCCCATTTGGTTATGAATGTAGTATTTAATCTGTCATCTGGATGAACTAGGATATGGTTGTATCCTAAAAAACCATCAAGGAAAGACATGAGCTCAAAACCTGCAACTGATTGTAAATTTTTTTCCATGGGTGGTAATGGGAAATTATCCTTTTGAAAAGTTTTATTAAGATTTCTAAAATCTATAAAAATGTGTATGTCACCATTTTTCTTCTTGAATAACACTAAATTTGATACCAATTTGGAGTGTTTAATAGGAAAAATGAATTTTTATTTAAGGATTTTATTCAACTCAGATTTGATTTGAATTTCAAGGTTGGGGTGAATTTTCCTTAATTTATTTTGTACAGGTTTGTCATTAGATATCATTGGGATAGTGTGTTGGATAATGGAGGTGTCATATGTTCTAAGATATTCATAGCTCTAAGAGAAAACATTCTTATATCATTTTAATAAATGAATGAAGGCTAATATCTCATCTGGTGAGAGAGCTAGACCTAGATTGATGTTTTAGGGTTTGAGATCAGTTCCAAGGTTTACTAGTTCAAACTTCAAAGTTTAAATTTAAAGTTTGGAATTAATAACCTTCTTAAATCTGTCTTTCAAATCATAGAGATATTCAAGCTTGACTACAGATTTAGGCAAATCATTTTTTTTGGTTATTTTCTTTAACTGTGCCTCATGTTCATGCTCATCAACTATTTGATCATCATATGATCCTTTAGATGTTAAAAATATCAAAATGTCTTCATCATCATTGAACACACGCCAATTGGTGCAATTTTTTGGAATGGATGGTTGAAAAATTAATTCAATGGAAAATATATCCGGACTATAATATTTAGATGGTATAAGTCTAGATGCTACATTAGCCAGAAGATCAGTGCTGACGTTTTGAAGTCTTGGGATAAGAGAGATGTTAAATTCCAAGAAATGAGAAGTGAGGGTTTGAACCAGAGATTGATACTGTTTTAAATGGGAAGAAACACAATGAATGGTGTTTCTTACCTGCTTTACAATAATTTCAGAATCTCTAAATACTTGCAGATATTTTACATTTAAATCTATTGCTTTATATAATCCTTGGACAAGTGCTTCATATTCAACTGTATTATTTGTGCATTCAAACTTTATTCTACAAGTTAGCATAGTTTTTTCTCCTTCCAGACTGATTAGTATACAACCTGCTCCTGCACCGTCATTAGATCTAAATCCATCAAAATACATAGTCCAAAATAAAGGTTTAACAAAAGGTTTTTCTACAATATTTAAACATGTAGAAGAATTTGATTATGTAAATTTTTCAATTTGATAAGTAAATGAATTGATTAGAAATGGAGATCTATGTGCATTAAAATTACCCAAGAATGATTCAACAAAGTAGTTTCCAATTATGTTATCGGTAAAGGCCATTGGTTCATTTTCATCCTCAAAATCATTTACTGAGTATTTCATGTGTTTTTCACAGTCAAATCGAATTTGATTTGGATTACCATTGTAAGGAAACCACATATGAGACCATTATGTGGAAAAATAAATGTTAGATTGGTTGTCATTGGGTGGTATATTGGTGTTGATACAATCAGTCCTTGCTCAATATGTGGTATTAAGCTTGTATCGCATCAAATAACTATATGTCTTGTATATATAGTAAAATTAATGCTAGATTGTATTAAAAAGTTTCATATAGCAAAACATTAATAGGGAATTTAACTATGAATCACATAAAACATAAAATCAATACAAATATATAATTACCATGTATATCTTGACTCTACTCATGGGACATAGTCCTTGGTCCAGTATTTTATATTAAGATAACTTCAAGAGTACAAAAATGAAACTTCTCAAAAGCCTTCTTTACAAATTTTTAGGACCCTTCCTTAATAGACATGAAATGGTTTATATATTAAAATAAAATTATAAAAATATAAAATACATGAAGTACTGAGGAGGTTTAAACAAATCTCCTTAAAACAAGTGAAATAAGACAAAAATAGAGTTTGTTGGGTGACTCGCTTCAAGAGTGGTGCTGTCTCTGTTTCCATTCATTGCTTGAGCTAGAGGATATTTAACATGGATTGAACTTCAGGAGGTTAACCTGGCCTGATGCATAGCTTTCCTGTGTAGAACACATCTGAAAGTGGAGGTGTCAATTAGGCAGCGCAACATTACCCACTGACTATGTGGCTTGACTAAGTACCGCCAATACTTCTCCCAATCGAGCTTTGAAATTTTTTTGATGTTTTCCTCCTTTTCTTTTGAAATTTCTTGCCATTGTTTCATTAAATATTTCACATTAGGGAGAGAATTAGGTGGGAATTTATCAATAAAGTTGGCAACAAATAGATTATTGCTGACAATTTCAATAATATTTCTAGGCACATCTCTTGCTATGAATATTTCACTCTCTGCCTGTTTCAGATGTATGTCCCAATTAGTAAATAGGATTTATTTTGTGGAATCCTCAATTCTAGGAAGATTTTCCTTTTAGCCTTCTGCACTATCTTTCCAAGTGCTGTATTTAGTAATTTTTTTATCAATGTCATCGAAGTTCGTCCTCATAGTGACTGATTGATTCATCAGTGAATCACTTTTATCGCATAGATCATTGATGATTGTCATCTTTTGAAAAAATACTACTTGTTTTTGAGCCAACAAGGTGTTGAGTTCCATTGCTTCTTTCTTGAAATCATCTACCTTTGTATTATCTTTTAGTTGATCCACTGTAAAATGTAGCTGATGAATTTCAACATCTTTGACACCAATGCCAGATTCATGTTGTAGCTTTAACTGATCCAAGCTTTGCTAGAGTTGTGACACTTGTGTTTGTAATTGATGGTCAATGTTTCATTTCTCTGTTAGAAACTCATGTTCTAGCTGAAGGATTCTTTCATCGTTTTATTTAACTAGTTTTTGGACCTATATAGCTTTGTCAATTGTAGAAGATGCATAAGAACCTACGAACTATATCAACCTTGTCAGATCCTGAGATGGATTTTCTTGTGGATCCTTTCATACTACTTCCATGAGTATATTGAGAGGAACTAAATTCTGTGATTGCTCAATTATCCTCCTTTTTATTTGTTGGATCATTACAACCTTATGTTTGGGGTTGTAAAATATGTCTAAAGGAGGAATTTCTTCTATTTTTAATACAATTTCGGATGTCGGTTAGGCTAGGATGAATTCAAATCCTTCTGTGTTGAAAAACATGTCAGTAGACCAACAATGAACAGGTTCTGACCTTTGTCTTGAGGTGTTTTGACTGCCTATTGAGGATCAATGATTATTGCCTCTGGTTTTCCGTTAAGCTTCTAGTTAAATTGATCCCAAACTTTATCCAAGTCACTGCTGACTACTGTCTCACAAGTCCGTTCTTGATTTGATTTGACTTCTTATGTTCCCAATAGGACCTTAGTATCATTGGGAGGTTATTACAAGTTATGCTCTTTTTGAGAAATAGGTTGAGACACCTTTAAGATGTCGAGATGAATTCTCTCTAACATTTTGTTCCTATATTATTTAAATTGGGTAAGTTGTTCAGGGATAAGATGTATTTTTACTAATCTTTCAACCTATAAATAGTTCTCAGCAGTTTCAAATAAATCATCATAATGATCATTTTCATGAATGAATTTGCTGATATTTACCTGAGTTGTAACATTTTGGGAAATTTTGTTTGGATGGAACTGTCTATTAGGAATTGTAAATAACTTTAAACATTGGATTTGACTATTTCCAATCCATCATGTTTGTAGCTTTCCAATGCTTGAACACCACAATGAATGGGGAAAGAAGGCCAGGAAGATTTCTTAGCCTCTTTCAAGGCTTTAGTCAATCCATGCCCTACTATCTGGTAAGAAATTTCCCTTGCGAGAAGTTTTTCTGGTACATACAATGGGGGGAAATGGGGTTTGGCTAGGCTTCCATAAAATATTACATAAGTAAATAATTCTTCTCCAAACCATTTTCCTATGGTTCTGAAGTCAAATTATGCTTCTTTGGACAATATTGGGGCTTTCTCATTAAAAACAACTTGATAGAGTGGAAGAATGACTTCGTGAAAAATTCTATAGAAACTAGACTCATACTTGGATTCCCAAATAATAATATGGTAAACATGAATGGGAGTGGGGTCTTGGATGGTCCATTTCCAACCCATGGTTGGAAAATTAGAAGTGAAATACACAACGTCTATGATATAAGCACTCATAAAAAATGGGGAGACTATCTTGGAGGTAAAAGAGTGGTTATTTCTATAATCAAGGATTTGTGAGGCAATATTGTTTGACAGAATGGTGCTTCAATCCATAATATATGATTATGATGCAGCCTCCATGAGAGGGACCCATTCAGTTGAAAATTTACTTGTATTGGGGGAACCAAAAAGCCTACACATCGTAGCAGCAACATAGCAGTAGGGACAAATGAGAGAGGTAGTAGAATACATACCCTTTTCATCATGCTTGTGTTTGTTAGGGTTATGCCTTCATTTATTTATCAGGTTTGATTGCAGTTTGTTCTCATTTGCAAATTTCTTGAGAAAAGCCTTGTCATATGCCTTCTGCAGGTCAAGTATATGATACATTTTATTTAAATCCTCTACCCTAAACGACCCTATCAATGTATCTCTTAAGGTCATAAATGTCTTGTCACCGATATTAAGATTATAAATTATCCATTTTACCATATCAGTATATGGTAGAATCTTTGGGCACGTGGAAATTCTATGAAGGAAAGAGTTGGAAACGTCAATGATAGTAGCTTATGAAGTATTAGGTGCATAAGTTGTGGCTACTCTTTGGTTCACCTTGGGTTTCTCGTCTTCAAAAATCTTGTACATCAATTCCCATGAATAAGAACCACTTTTTGTAGCGCATGTAGTATCTAAAAACAATGGCGACGTTTTTGTCACTTATGAAGCGGGAGGTGCGGGATTTGGAGGAGCCATGGGTTTCTTTGATTTCTTTGTAGCCTTAGACATTTCAGAGGATTTTTTTTTTCTTCTGGACTAGCCTAGAAATAAGGGAAAACAAGGATTAAATAACAATACTGAAAATACGGGAGTGATTAACAATAAAACCGAAGTGATGACGAATAAAGGTTTTGAATGGGAAAAAATCTAAAACATTAATTAACCAGCCATAAAATAATTTTGGAGGCTCAAAGTTGTCATACCTTTATTGCTGACCAATTATGAAAAACGTGGATTCACGTGCCTATTATGGAAACTTAAGATTTTTTTAAATCAAAATCTCGCATGGCAGTTTTGCATGGGAGCCAAGTCTTTAAAACTTGAAACGCATTTGTTTGTCCGATATGCAATCAAGCTTTAAATTTTAAATAATTGATCAAGGTTTTAAATGCTATTGGAATGTTGGTGGGGGGAAGAGCAATGGAAGTTTTGTGATGCGATATTCATACTGCGATTACAATCTCAGTAAGAATGAATGGCGGAAGTAAGATGACACATGGTGGAAGTGCGATGCGATATATCACATTGAGAGTTTGGAAGCAAGCACAATGAATGGTTGTCAAAATAATTGTGATTTGTGATTATGCGTTGGATGACATGGCAATGAGCAGGTCCTGCCAATGGCTCTTTTATGAAATATAACTCATTGGGAGACTTTTCCTTTTTTTATCGTTTTTACTCTTTTGAAATCCTTTGTGCAATTTATGCCTTTGGCATATTGCATCACAAGTTTTAGATGGAGCACTTTACGTCTACCTATTACAGTTTCGATTTGCGATTTGTGATGAGGGTTTTATATGAATTTTCCGCTTAAGATTTTGGCCAATAAGATACAACTTTAATTTTTCAAATACATATTCCTATCTTATAGGTCATAAAGTGTTTTATTGTATTAATATAAAAATTTTAAAAGGGTCCCCATTATTTTCTAAGACATCTATTCACAAATAATGGGGGTTGTTGAATAACACAACATGTCTGGAAAAGAAAAAAACAAGAAAATAGCACACGCTATTAAATATAAGGAGTAAAACCATGCAAACAATTTTTTCACAGTGAAATCACTAGTTGGTGATGAAATCCAACATCACATAGATCAAAGTGAAAAATGAAATAAATATACAGCAGGTGAAGCTAGTTACCCTAACAATATGCTTAATGAACATGATCTAGTGCAAGTAACTTCACTTATGCCATCTCGAGTGAAGAATACCCTCCAAAAAGGTCCATCTGAGTCTAGTCAACATCTGTTCTAGGTGCAATAGAGACTTCCCCTCTGTCGTCACCTCAGGTAATAGCCCTAAGATTATGGTCTCTAAGGTTACGAATTATAAAAAATTTAACTTGGGGTGAGAGTCACAAATCAGACATACACACAAGGGCAGAGTAAGAAATCTCAATCCCCTTGAAAGTTTATGAACATGGTTAAAATGAGGTTTAATTTCAAGTGACTCCCAAGTACCTTTCGACACCATTTTTAACGTGTGAAAATCACTCTAATGTAACAAATGAAGTGGGGTCAATCAATCCACTGAGTCCGATATGATATTTTGCTTAACTCCCTTGTTAGAGGAGCTTCCTAGAGCCAAACTGTAATAACTGGATTTACTCCCTGTTGCAAGATTGTAGTGTTTTTTTTTCAAATTTTGAAAGTTAACTCACTTCCCTATTCCAAAGCCCTACAACCTGATCTAATGTAGGTGGAAAAGAGCCTTGAAAATTATAAAAAAATCTAGATTGATTTTATTGGCGTTGTGTTTTAAAGTTGTTATTTACTCAAAGGGTAAATGGATATGAAACCGGTAGTGTTATGACTTGACCCAAAAATGAATGCAATCAAATATGATAATGTAATATTTTCACTTCGATGAATCCTAACTAAAGTAAGGAGAGAGGTTCCATTTACTTCCAACAATGCAAGGATTGATAAATAAGAGAAAATATAACAAATTATCTAATGCACTATTTCTCAACAAGAAAATACTAATGCTAATCAATTCCAAGAAATTATTATTATTTTTTAAACAAGCATAAAAACATGCAAATTCAAATCAGGACTATTTTTCAATGAGAGACACTATCTTTTCAACCGATGAAATAACTCTTTTCAACATGCATAAATGAATATATGATGAGATTCACTGAAAGAAAAGAGATTCACATAACCAATTCCAGAAGCGAAAGACTTTTTTTTGATAGATAAACAAACCAACAAAAACTCAAAACCCAAAACTATAAAGATAAGTGATTTTCCTAAAAAATAAAATCAAATACACCACTCTAAATGTATGATTTACTTTTCTAGAATGTAAACTATGCAGCTGTTAGCTATGGACAAGACTATGCAAATGTAATCTATGCAAGAGAATTCTTCAAAACAAACATAATATGATTCCATATCAATGAAAGAACAATATAACAAGACTACTTATAGACAACAATACCTTATTTCACTAATATTATGAGAGAACCAATCGAGTGTAAGTAAAGGATATTTTGCAAAGATTATAAAACCCAAATGAAATCAAATGTAATCTAAGATTTCATTAACAGAGAAATCAAACTAAAATTTCGTGAAAATTCCAAAGATAAAAAGAGATGACACTAAAAGGCGATTATCACTCATACACAATTTAGTCCCCCAAAAATAAAGGTAAAAAACACCGAACAATTGTTAAGAAGTCAGAAAAACCTCCGAGTAGTGATCACAACAAAGAAGACCTAAAAAATCCCCAAATTTTATTTTTTTTAGAAATTTGCGTAGCCACCCAATTTGATTCAGTGCACATACACATTAGTGCTAAAGACTAAGTGCACATATCTTTGAACTATCACTAAAGGAAAACTACACAAACCTAAAAACTTAAGAAAAAATAAAAAGCAAAGGTCTCAAACCATAAATTTCAATTCTTAAAAGGGTCTAAAGGTGTCAAAGTTCACAACATGACACAATGGAAAACTCTCGTTCGCTAGTGGAGTCACCAATTTGTTAGGCAGACAAATCACCTCTGTGGATAAAAGCAATCTCCCTATATTTCCAACAAAACGTAGTAACAAACATCAAAATAATTGAGACATTTCCTTAGCCTATAACTAAAACATGAAACATGTAGTATGCGAAGGATCACGTACCTATTAACAAAGTGCTTGTAGAATTCCTTTCAATGCTTTCCACAACCAACTTTTCTGCAATCCCTTAAAGGCTTTCCAAATGCTTTCCACAACTTTTCCATGACGCTCCAAAAGAGATCTGCATAGAAAAAAACATTCAAAGGGATCAAAGCCTCTCGCATATGAAAGAAAAGGTAAATGAAATCCCTAATTTAGCATACAACATATAATTGAATCAATAATAAGTTTTAAACCATGTGAATGATCAAGGAATATCACAAATAACATAAAAAATAGATGTAATTAGGAAAGAACAATTATTTTGTATTGAATTGAAAAGAAAACAAGCTTACAACCTAGTTGCCTTGATGTCACAAGCCTCTCCAATGGTCTCCTTTCCTTCCCTTGATGTCAAACTCTTTAGACCTCAAAATAGCAACACAATTTTACAAATCCAAGTCTTCTCCTTTCCTCCAGTCCTATGCTCAACTTATAGGCAAGAGGAGGAGGTTTCTAGTTCCTCTTCTCAAGCTATATGATCCTTAAAAGGAGGAGATTAGTTCCATGATCCAAGGGATGAGGCACAAGAATGTAGTGATTCAAGGTTTCTAATTTGGATAAGGTTACTCCACCAAATCTTCTAGAATTTTCTTTTTAATTTTTACTTGTGTGAGCAGAACTGCACAGTCTATAGTGGAAGTCAATGCACAAATATGCATAATTTATAGTGGAAAAAACTACAGATGTGTAGGTAATGCATAGGAAAATTGCACAGATGCTAAAAAATGGTTCTTAAGAATTGCAAACAAAAATTCCTTTTGTCCCTCATATTGTTTTACTTCAAGCTTCATAGGGGATTCACTTGAGATACTCATCAGATGGTGAAAAATCCAAATCGATAGTCATGGTGACAAAATTTAGTGTAGCATAAGCACAACATAAAAAATGTAGAAAAAATAAGTAAAACGATATAGATATAAATGATTTTCTTAAAAATATTATATATAAATGATGTATAAAGTCACAAAAAAAATGAGTCATAATGTACCTAATACGAATATCTTAAAATTTATATCTTTTCTTGGGAACAAATATTGTGTACAATTCTTACACTAACAAGAAAAATGCACAATTCTCAGAACAAGAGTATAGATTATGATAACATGAGAAAAAACATTCGTAACAAGCATGCATCCCCAAAAAAATAATGCATGATTAACACATTGCCAATGCAACTACCGTCATGTTAGATGTTAAAATTAGGCCACAACATGAAACTTAGAACATTTGGTTTAAGATTCATAGGCTAAAGATAAAGTTATTTGTTGTTGTTGTTGTTATTATTATTATTACTATTATTATTAAAAATATATCACAAAAGCCTCAAAATACTAAGACCCTTTGATTGATTTACACTAAACAATGAGTATACAAAATAAAAATTCCATATTTCCGCATTCACTTCTCCTCCTGCACAGTTCTCTTGCACACAAATATAGATTGGAGATGTCATTCAGGATCCATTGAAAAAAAATTGTATTTTGCAATACATCATAAATCTGGAAAACAACCAACGTTCCCCCTTCTCAGATTAAGCCACAAGTTAATAAAGCTCTTGCCGCTTTTGATATCGAGAATATACAGAAATTTACATAGCTCTTAGTTTTCCTTCATTTTTTTCCTGGGGGAGTTAACAAAGAAAATAAGTTTATAATAGTTTCATGTCAATCCTTATTTGAATTTATGAACACTAGAGAAAGGAATTGTATTGCTATAAATCAACACACATATCCCATCATCTCCAAAAAATGAAATGTACTACACATACACTGTTTAGAGAAATAATGTTACGAAACCAGGTCCAAAAATAGAAGAACAGAGAGATCAACGCCTTAGAAATAAGTCACTTCGAGGGGGAAACCTACTTTACATTACATAAATGAACAATTCTTGGATGATACAAATGAAAAAACCTCCTTTCTATATATAGGAGTCCATGGGGTCACAATATAATCCTAGCCGACCTAACAATAATAATGTAAGGGCACAATAATAACAATATGGGGGTTACAGGGATACAACAATAACAATAAGGGGGCTACACTAACACAATAAGGGACTGCACTAGTAATATAGGGACCTAACATGCCCCTCTTCTTCAAAAAAGTGTTTTCCTCAACGCTTGAGTAGCTCTGGATGTTTCTGTATAAAATTCTCATCCTCCCATGTATAATCTTCAGTGGGTAAGTTCTTCCACATGATGAGATACTCTGAAATTGATCGATTTCGTAGCTGTCGAGTTCTTGTTTTCGTGACTGAGTCATGTTCCAATATGATTTTTCCTTCCTCATCAAGTTCTGGAAATATTGTTTGAAATATAAGTTTGTCACCTATAACCTTCTTTAAGCATGAAACATGGAAAATTGGATGCACTCAAGAAGAAGCAGGAAGCTCCAATTTGTATGCCATAGTACCAATATTTTGCAACACCTTGTAAGGACCATATTACTTTGGCGATAATTTATTATCCTTCTTAGCTTGCTTGAGGGACATTTGTTTGTATGGTTGTAGCCATAAAAATACCCAGTCTCCTACATCAAAACTTCTCTTGCTGCGATGTTCATCTTCTCGTTGTTTCATTTGATTTTGTGCCAAATTTAAGTTATGCTTTAAGACTTGGAGAACTTGTTTTTGATGCTCAATGTAATATTCCACTGCTTGAACCTTAGAATTTTCTCTTAAAGATGATGTGATGGATGGTGGATGATATCCATAAAGTGCCATAAATGGGGTCATTTTTGCTGCAATATGGAAGGAAGTGTTATACCAGCATTCAGCTAGAGGTAACCACTTGACCCATTGTGTTTGTTTATCAGATACAAAACAATGAATATATCCTTCCAAACATTTGTTCATGATTAGGAGATCATGAATCTTGCTCAAAATTGAAAGTGCTCGAAACTGTACCGAACCTAAGAGACCAGATAGATCTCGTCGTTCTGATTCCGGCACCCTGAACTGTTTGAAAAACTGATGTCGTATGAGGGAGATATCACATTCTGATCGATTTCCCAAATAACTAAAATTTTGTGACAGTGTTGACTGGGATGCCCAGTCCACATGCAGGTATAGTTAGCAAAAAGGGGAATATTCTTAGAATATTCCATTCTCTAGACTAATGATGTTTTTCCACGTGGCACATTTAGAATTGTCAGATTTGCTTGTATGTTTGTTTTTCTGGTCAAATGGATGGGTGACACATGGCCAGTCCGGAGGCTGCCACGTGTGCCATGTGTAGTATACCAAAATTTTGGTTGGGTCTGGGGGGTTCCACCCCGTGATCTCTAGCACACCCGCATAGCCTTCCACCAACTCTGCTATCAAGTGTTTCTTACCATAAGAGTGCACCAGATTTATTTAAAGTGTTAAACAATGCTATTAGGAGGGGGGGGACCGCTGATGGTTCCAACCCCTCGGCGGTCCACAATTTGTGTTCACATGCAACGGAAATATCAACTGATATTTAACGTTACAAAAAAGGTTAAATCACTATAACCTTCAATGGCTCCAAAACTATCACATGCCAACACTCCTGCTGCAAGCCGACAGTTAGCAGAACTTCGCTATCACTCCGGGTTCCGCTCCAAGTTTTAACACAGAGTTTTAAACAAGACTACGGGGTTTAATGGGGGTCAGCATGTGGCCACCCCACCCCTTAACCATTTAAATTAAATGTAAACAGTTTTCATTGGCGGGATTTTGGAGTGCTACTAAAAATTTGGTAAAAAGCTATTTTTAACTGTGGATAAGTGTAGTCTCCACATTTAGTGGAGGATTTCTAGGGGATATTGGGAAAAAGGTTAGCCAGGTCAATTTTTGACCAATTTGGGTGAAACAAGAGTCTACCTAGACTAACTTGAGCATTCTGAAGCCATTGGAGTAGAGAAAACAACCATTGGAGGCTTGTTAACACATGTATTTACAATTTTGAGCATAATGAATAGGTGGACATGCCATTGGGAGAAGGACCAGCAGATGTAGCCCAGGAGGGGTGAACTGGTTCATCATTCTTGTTGTGTAAATCTTATGTGTGATGTTATTTATCTATTATACACTACTATTCAGTGTTATTTAGGTTTATTTACATGCTTAAAAATCATAATTTCATATATGTTTTATGGTTAAATTCCTCATTCCTTGAGAAAACACATGCAGACAAATATGTACATGTTTTTTTATAACTGAAAGGACACTTAGCACAAAAAAATAATACAGTCCTTTTAGATCAGGTTGGTATCAGAGCTAGAGTTTATTCTTTGGTGTTTTTCTGTGCAAACATTTTTTTAACTGTTTGCAAGTTTTCACATGCTTACTAGGCTCAAGCTTAATAGAGGAGAAGGAAAATTGGTGGAAGCATGAGGGTCTCAAAGTGAGCCAGAGAAAAGGATGGAAATATTTCCACATTATCCACCACCTAGTTCAACTCCAAAAGAAGCAGAAGCAACATTAAGCACGCCTCTAGGAGAAGGAGAAATCCATGAAGAGGTGGATCCCAAAGAAGAAGAAAGAGTGTTCAGGAAAGAATTCCTTGACATGATTGAGATGGTGAGAATCCTTTATCAAGAAAGGAATGAGAGTCTAGAAGGAGAAGGATCTGAACTTCACAAGGAAGGACAAGGATCACCAAGAGGTTAAAATGATGAAGATAAATCAAATAAGGGCAATGGAGGAAATGGAGGTAGTGGAAAGTCACCATCCTCACCCTCATCATCATCATCCTCTACTTCATCTTCATTACATCAGCCACACAAGTCAAAGAACACTGGTAAAAGTCCTTTTCTAAAAATCGATGTTAAGTTTTAATTTCCAATGTTTAATGGTGAAGTCAATGCAGAAAAGCTTGATAATTGGATTAGGCAATTGGAGGTCAATTTTAGAATTCAAAACCTTCATGATGATGATACCAAAATCCAATTAGCTTCATTGAGAATGGAAGGTGAAAAACTTGTTTGGTGGGAATCCAAGACAAAGGAGGAGATCAAGAAGCATGGTAAGATTATCCTATCATGGAATAATTTCATTGCTGCAATAAAATAACAGTTTTATCCATTAGCTCATATGCAAAAAGCCATAATGAACTGGAAAAATTTTAGACAATTGAAAGGACAGAATGTGCAAGAATACACCAAAAAATTTAGGAGAAGAGCTCTCTTATTAGGGGTAGATTTTCAGAGCTAAGATACTTTTCTCAAGTACATAGGAGGCTTACATAGCTACCTAAAACATACTATCCTCATGCTTAACCCTACAATTCTAGATGAAGTTTGTGTTCAGGCTGCACATCTAGAAGCTAGAGGTAAAAACATTACTGATGAGGGTAGGAAGAAACCTTTTAAGGGGAAAAAAAGAGAAGACCTCAAAAGGTAAGGGAAAAAAGAATGCATCTTCCAAGAAAGAGGGAGAAAAAGTGGTTTGTAAACATTTTTCAAGAGAAGGCCATGATGAGAATCATTATTGGAAATTACATCCTGAAAAGAGGCCCAAACATCAGAACAACAAACGAAAACAGAAAACTGCAGCTACAACTCAACATGATTTATGAGAGGATTCTGGTGATGAATCTAAAATTACAGCCATGGGATTGAATAACATGAAGGGGAAATAAACTGAAACTAAACCCAGTACTAATACATCAAACTGTCACATACAAGCTCCAAATGAAGAAGAGAGAATTGAACTGTTTCATGTGAGGGTCATATCCAAACATACCAAGATTGACACACTGTTTGACAGTGGGTCACAAGAAAACTTAATCTCCGAAGACTTGGTTAAGAAACTTAATCTTGAGACCATTCCACATCCAAAACCATGTTCACTTGGGTGGATTTGTAAGGATGCAAATTTACAGGTTTCAAAGAAGTGCATATTGTGGTTTGCAATAACTGCACATTTTGTTGACACAGTTGAATTAGATGTGGTTCTGCTTGATATTACATGTATTGTGTTGGGTAGTCCTTACTTGTATGACAGGAAATTGATCTTCCATCACCATGAGAACAAATACCATTTATTCAAAGATGGAAAGGAGTACATAGTAGAGAACATCATAAGAAGACAAATATTTCTATGGTAAATGCTGGATAGGTAAAAAGGTTGGTGAATTCAAGTAAGAATTTTGTTCTTATAATGATTAAGTCTAAAGATGATGTTAATCATGAATAATTTTAGGACTGTGATCCTAAGTTGAAATCAAATTTATATGATGTAGTTGATGCACATCATGAGATGTTTCAGGAGACAACACGATTGCCTCCAAAAAGTGAGATTCAACATGAGATTCAGTTGCAACAAGATTTTCCTCTTCCAAACATCAGCATGTATCACATGTCAATAATGGAGAATCCTGAAATAAAGAGGCAAATCAAGGACATGTTGGACAAGGGACTCATAAGGCCAAGCACTTTGCCACGCGGTTCACCAATAGTCTTGATTCCGAAGAAAGATGGGACTTGGCACATGTGTGTAGACTTCAGAGCTTTGAACAAGATAATGGTAAAGAATCAATACCCACTCCCAAGGATAGATGATTTTCTTGATCAGCTGAAAGAAGAATTTTTTTTCATTAAGTTAGATTTATGAAGTGGATATCATCAAGTAAGAATTGCAGAAAGTGATATATGGAAGACTGCATTCAAAACCAAACAAGGAATCTTTGAGTGGTTGGTTATGCCATTTGGTTTGTGTAATGCACCAACAACTTTCATGTGTGTTAAGAATAATGTTTTGCATCCATTTCTTGATGAATTTTAGATTGTGTATTTAAATGATATACTGATTTTCAGCAAAACAAGAGAAGAACATGTATTGAATGTAAAAAGGGTGCTTGATGTTTTGAAGAAAGAGAAATTATTTCTTAAGATGTCAAAGTGTCAGTTCAGAAAGACTTCTTTGGTTTATTTGGGACAAATTGTAGGAGGAGGCAAGTTGAGAATTGGTCCTTCTAAAGTGGAAGCCATTTTGAATTGGCCCACTCCAAAAACAGTAATCGAGGTAAGAAGTTTCTTCAACGCAACTCAATATTGGAGAAAGTTTATTGCTAACTTTTTTGCCATAGCAGCTCCTATTCTTGCAGTGACAAGTGGGAAGAAAGGCTCCCAATGGGGAGGAAAACAACAGTAAGCTTTTGAAGCTTTAAAATACAAGATCAGTTCAGCTCCAGTCCTTGCATTACCAAATTTGAGGCATCCATTTGAGATACAAACCGATGCTAGTTATTATTCCATGGGTGCAGTAATTTTGCAGCATGGTAAGCCTATCACTTTTCATTCTGAAACATTCAATGGTGCTGTAACTAATTATCCTACATAAGACAAAGAGCTGTATGCATTGGTAGAAAGCAACAAGAAGTGGAAACACTACTTGATGGGTAAAGGGACGATTATACATACTGATCACCAACCATTACAGTACTTGCAGTCAAAAACAAAATTGCAGCAATCACGACATTTCAGGTGGATGGGATTTATTTAACAGTTTCACTTGGTTATAAGGTACAAGAAATTTATTTTCAATAAATTTGCTGATATGCTTTCAAGGCCAATCATAAGTGCTTCTACTTTACTTAAAAATGATTCTTTTGTATATGAGAGTTACATAGAACAATATTCACATGATGTTGATTTTCTAGATGTGTATGCTAGTTTGGGTGAAGGGAATCAAGTTGAGGAAAATGATTATCACATGCATAATAATTTTCTGTTTCATTTGGGCAAGTTATGTATACCACAAGGAGAGAGGCTTAGTGTCATAAGAGAGGATCATTCGTCTCTTATTGCTGGACACTTTGGGGTAAGAAAAACAATGGCGCATCTACAAATATATTGCTATTGGCCTCACGTGATAGATAGTGTGTCGCGTTTTATAAGAGGTTTTTCTATGTGTGCAAAAAGCAAGCCTAGAAATATGAATCTTGGGTTGTACACACCACTACCGGTACCATCAAGACCATGAGAGAGTGTCTCCATGGACTTTGTTGGAGGTCTACCTATGTCAAGAAAACATCGTGATTATATTTATGTAGTCGTGGATAGATTCAGTAAAATGTGTATAATTATGCCATGCAAGAAAACCATAATTGCTAAACAAACTGTTGAACTTTATTTTCAAAATGTATGGGTTCATTATGGATTTATAACTTTTGTTGTTAGTGACAAGGATTCCAGGTTCATTGGGAATTTTTGGTCCAATATTTGGAAGATGATGGACACAAAGTTGAAAAAGAGTACTGCTTTTCATCCGCAAACTGATGGCCAAACTGAGGTGGTGAACAAAACTGTTGTGCGTCTATTGAGTGTATATTTCAGCAAACATCCCAAGTTGTGGGATGAAAAACTACATTACATTCAACACGATTACAACCGGGCAAAGCACTCTTCCAAAAAATACTTCACCTTTTGAAGCATGCTTTGGGTATTTGCCGAAATCACCATTAGACTTCATCTTTGAGAAGGATGTTGCAATTTATGGGCATAGTGTAGGAATTTATAGGGTAAGTTCCATAGATCAAGAACCAAAGGTCACCACTCACAAAAATATCACAAATCAGTACACCAGTATAATCACATGGTTAAAACCCTCAAAGAGGGAAACAGTCCACGACTTGAGCCAACGCGTCCACTTTAGGCAATTTATTAATATAAAAATAAAGGTTACATATGTTTCTCTCATAAACGGGTTATTGGAAAAATGACCCTCCATGCTCTTTAAATAGAGATCATGGACCAATCAGGTGTTAAGCCATGGATCAATTTTCGTTAATACTGAGGAGAGAAATAACCGTCAGATCACTACAAATCATGACCGTCAGATTATAAGTTACAAATGTACATGGTAAAGAAACACACTTTACCTAACTCTACACTAGACTAAGTTATTCTTAACTATTTCCTATGTGTCGGAATATCCTAACATCCCCCCTTAAGAACAACTTGGGATAGGATTGAAGGATTTACAAAGGTGACACAAAAAGAGCCTATTTCCTATGTGTCGAAATATCCTAACATCCCCCCTTAAGAACAAATTGGGATAGGATTGAAGGATTTACAAAAGTGACACAATAGGAGAAGGAAGGAGGCATTAGAGCCTATTCCCCCTTAATGACAACTTTCCTGAACTCCAAGCATGGATTGAATTTTGGTAAACTTTTCTTCTGTGAGAGCCTTTGTAAAGATATCGACTACCTGATCATTGGTTGGACAATACTGCACTTCAAGAACACGATCATGAATGAGCTTTTTGATGAAGTGTATGTGGAGTTCAATGTGTTTCATATGCTGATGCTGAACTGGATCTTTACATAGCTGAATGGCACTCTGATTATCACACCAAAGTGTAGTTGGATGCTACTGATGAAGACCAAATTCAGACGGGGATGACAAAGCCACATGGCTTCTTTGTTGGCTTCAAGCGCACCATGATGCTACGCCTGTGGTGGGGCCAAATTGTGGATAGGATCGACGAAGCCACATGGCTTCCTTGCTGGCTTCAATTGCACCACGATACTCTGCTTCTGCTGAAGAAAGAGAGATGGCACTTTGTTTCTTACAATACCATGTAATAGGTCCTAAACCAAGAGTGAACACATATCCTGCAATAGAATTTTGATCATCAGGGTCACCAGCCCAATCAGAATCAGTGAAACCAATCAACAATGGAGATGCTCCTGCACTATAATGAATCCCAAATTAAACTGTACCTCGAATATATCGAAGTATAATTTTAGCTGCTTTCTAGTGAATTTCATGAGGTTGGTGCATAAACCGAGCGACAAGACCAATGACAAAGGAAAGGTCAGGATGGGTATGGGTTAGATTCAGAATTTTACCAACAAGTTGACGATATAAGGTAGCATCAACTTCAGGGGTAGTAAAAGTGACTAAAAGCTTGACTCCAGACTAAAAGGGAGAAGGGGCTGGCTTATAGTCTTCCATGTGAAAGTGGTGTAGAAGATCACAAGCATACTTGGACTGAGAGAGGGTAATGCCTTCCTTGGATTGCAAGACTTGAAGACCAAGGAAATAATGCAAGTGTCCTAAGTTTGTCATTTCAAACTTATTTTTGAGGCTAGACTTCACATGGTTTATATGGTTTGGATCACTACCAGTAAGGATAATATCATCAACATAAAGAACAAGGATGGTGAAGGAATTACCCACCTTCTTGGTGTAGACAGTGTTGTCATAATGACACCTAGAAAAGCCATTATCTAAGAGAAATCTATCCATTTTGGCATACCAAGCCCGAGGAGCTTGTTTGAGACCATAGAGAGACTTCCTAAGGTGACAAACAAGGCTGGAGTCTTTTTGGATAAAGCCAGGGGGTTGTTCCATGTATATTTCTTCATGCAAATCTCCATGTAAGAAGGCGGATTTAACATCCATTTGATGGACTTCCCATTTAAAGGAGGCAGCAAGGGAAAGAACAAGGTAGATAGAATTCATTTTGGAAACAGGGGAGAAGGTTTCAGTATAGTCAATGCCTTCAACTTGTGAAAATACTTTAGCAACAAGAAGAAACATGTATCGATTTTCCATAGATTGACTTGGTTTTCCTTCATACATCCAATGATTTTCTTCCTTTTGGAAGAGGAACAAGATCCCAAGTATCGTTTGCCAATAAGGAATGATACTCTTCATTCATAGCTTCATCCCAATCTAGTTGACCGGAGGCTTCTTCAAAGGTTTCTGGATCAATATTTTTTGGAACTTAAGCCAATAAGGAAGAGGCTCTTTCGAACTGAGAACGTGTACGCTGTCGATCAGTAGGGTCACATGTAAGAGAACCTGCTGCATCTCGTGTAGAGCAGACCCATCTTGGAAGTGGTGGAGTAAAATGAAAAATTTCAAGAGTTGGGAGGAGGATTATCATCCTTAGTGTCATCATCTGAACCAGAAGGAATGCTATTAAAAATAGAAGAGAGAGAGAGAGGTGGCACATATGCCGAATCAAGCTCGCAAGCCAAAAGTGGTACACCTGTCAATCTAGGCTCGTAGGCTGATATATTTTCATCAAATTTTACATATCTTCTAATGACTATATTTTTGGATTTTGGTTGAAGAAGTCTATATCCTTTGACATCTTCAGAATATCCAACAAAAATGCATTTTCACTCTTAGGTTCTAAGGCTTTATTTTTCGCATCTGGAATATGGGCCCAAGTATCACTTCCAAAAACATGAAAGTGACTTACATCTGGTTTGATTGAGCTCCAAGCTTCTTCTGGAGTTATATTCTTTAAAACCTTAGTAGGAGTGCGATTTACTATGTAATTTTCACAATTAATGGCTTCTGCCCAAAAATTGAGACCAAGTCCTTTAGATTGAAGCAGACAATTAGCTATTTCTTTTAAGGTGCGATTCTTCCTTTCAGCTACACCATTTTGTTGTGGAGTATATGGAACAATATTTTGCAATTGAATGCCCTGCTCAGTGAAGAAATTGATAAATTTGTTGTTAACATATTCTCCTCCCTTGTCTTATCTTAACTTAAGAATTTGATGTCCAAATTGTTTCTCAACAAAGGCCTTAAAGGCCAAGAACATGTTAAAAAATTTACTCTTGAGTTTTAACAAGTATACCCAAGTGCGTCTGTGTTGGGTCGTGAATACGACCACTTTTTAACACTTTTCATCCATTTTTACTCTTCTTTATCATGTCATTTATTATAATTTATCATATAAATCCATTTTATAATGATTTATGCTCTTAGGGATGAATATTATTTCTTCTCCTTTATTTTTAATAAATTGATGATTATTATGCATAATTTTATCAATGATGGTTTATTAATATATATTGTAACAACACTCACCATTTTAGCCTCCAAGATATTTCCTAAATTGCAGATTTGATCTCCAAATCATCATGAAATATTCCAACTCAGAAATTCGCTGGAATAAGAAGTGACAGTTTTGCGATTGAGATTCTGGGAAAATGGAGAAGAATATGGAAAATATGGAACATGGGTTTTGTCCAGAACGGATCCAATTAACTTATTCAAAGAATGGTTTTCCAAATTCAGGCCTGCATGGAGAGAAACGTAGGGTTCTTTGAGCATGATTTTCTCAGATTTGCTGTTGCGATCGTCCTCCAAATCTCAGCTGCAAAGCCAAATTCGACTTGCTCTTGTTGAAAGATGGATGGAAATATATTTTCCTGTTGATCAATTGGTTGGGAACAATCCAATTTTGTTATGAGAGATCCTATTTACTATTTAATTTCTCCTCTCTTTGGTTATAAAAGGAGACGTTTGTAAAAGAGAGGGGATGGATCATAGTTGTTTCTTTTGTGAATTGTAAACTTAATCAAAAGTTATGTTATTGAAAACACGATTCCATTGTAATGCTGTCCCAGTTTAATGATTAATTGAAGTTGTTGTTCCATTCGCATCATCTGAAGTAGCTTGAGCAGTCCCTGCTAGTGGTTAAGGGCCCGACGCCTGGCAGTGTGAACTGCTCCTCTGTGTTATATTTCCAATTCCTGCAGCGTGTGATCGATTTGCTACATGCATAGTACTGTGAGTTTATTTCATTAGTTTTTGATCATTTTACTGTCTTTATGTATGATGCGCTCTGTTTATTAGTTATTTCATTATCGTATGATCTGAATCTTATTTCTTACAGCGTGGGTTAATTGAGACAACATATTGCCTTACTTAGCACATCCTTGGATTCATGGAAGTGATATTGGTTCTATCTTAATTAATTCATAATTCCGTGTTTAATAGTTTACTGTTTTATTATAATGGATTGCGTTGCCGTTCCTTCCCAATTTAACAAGATTCTTAATCCTCGAATTACTTATCTTGTTATGCTTTGTTGTTCGTCATTTGATGTTCCATTCCATTTGTTGTTTCGTTCAACTGCTGTTCATTTCAGAGTGCAGATATAAAGCTTCGCTATTCAGTTTGCTGTTCAATAGGATTTGCCGTTTAATAGAGTTTTGTTGTTCAATTCCATGAGTTGATATTTGCTGTTCGATTCTTCTAGTTTTAGTTTGTTATTCATTTACATTGCTGTTTGATTTCAATGTGTTTTTTAGTTTCAATTCATTAGTTTCCAGATTTTTTTCCTTTCAGTTATTTTCATCAGCACGGAGATTGAGTTTGCTTTCATTCCAATTGCTTTAAGATCACCAACTGTAGAGGACACTGGTTATTGCTTCCAAGTTCCCAGATTGGTTATCTTGCATCGATTTCTAAGGGAAGGAGTTATTGCTACTGTATCCCTGATCGATGTTTTGCAGATTGGTTTAATTAAGATTTCAGAGCATTTGAGTTTATGCTGTTGTAGTTATATTTATTTTTCAAGCGTCTATTTACTCTTGTATTTCGAACACTGTACTACATATTGCAAGGCATTAATCTTGGATAAGTTGCTGCCTCAGACTGAGTACACTCTTGAAATAAAAAGTCGCTCCCAGATTGATAATTAATGTAGGATAAATAGGCGTTAAAAATACACCTTTTATACCTTGACATTTTGGCGCCGTTGCCGGGGAGAGTGTATGCCATTTAGAAAGAGTGATTCATATTTAATTTTTTTCTGCTTGGGAAGAATTGGGTATTAAAGACGGAAGGTAAGAACCTGTGCACCAAGCAAGAAACACACTTGTTCACTGGCCCGATTCACAGCAGAATTGAGTGAAAGCTTATGGTATAGATGAATGCTTGCGTTTTTTTTTTTGAATTTTAGAGGTAGAAATTTAAAAAAAATCTTGTAATTGCACTCGAGTGGTGATGTAAGAACCAACCATTTCACTAACCAATTGAAAGGAACATTGGAAGGAGGATCCTTAAAGAAACACCTGAAGAACATCTTCTATTATGGTAAGAAATGGCTCACATTGCAACTTTTGAATTCCCTATCAAAGATCTAGGAGGAGTGACACAAAAGCACATAATTCCCCCATTGTCTCTACCGAATTTTCATGGTTTGACAAATGAAGATCCAGATACATTCTTATTTGAGTTTGAAATAATTTGTAGAGGATATGATTATTGTACTAATGATCAAAGATTGAAAATGTTTCCTCTTACTCTAAAAGGAGCAACTCTTCGATGGTTCATGAGCCTAGGTGGGAACTACATCCAAACATGGGAGGACACGAAGAACATATTCTTGAAGAAGTACCAAGACTATTGCAAATCCAGTGAAGATATTTTCGGTATTATACAAGGGGAAGATGAAAGCTTGGAGGACTATGTAGAGCGATTTCGATACAACCTTCAAAAATCAAAGCATAAGCATTTGGAAAAAGAGATCTTGAAAACACTCCTTCTTAAAGGAATCAAAGATGAATTTTTAAAACTCTTAAAATTGATAGGAAAAGGTGATGTTTTTCAGTTATCATATGATGATGTTTGTGAGTCATGCATAAGGTATTCAAGAGGAATTTCCAAGGCTGGTAAGAATTCTAGAGAAGTTTCTTCTTTCTTTTCTAAATTTACTACAAGAATAAGAGACATAAGAGCTGAAATCAAGGTTTTATTTGAAAATTTTAAATATGATTTTATTAGCTCTCTAAATTCACAATTGAATGTTTTGCAGGTTTAGAAAAATCAAGAATTTGATGAAGTGTTTTGCCCTCATTATCGAAAGGAGCATCCCTAGATAGTTGTTCTTCCTTATCTAATTTGGAACTGGCATATCAAAGAGACGGGGAAGCTGCAATAAGGTCAATAGGTATGGTTCAAAACACTTCCTCTTCATTCCCTTACTTGCATAATCCATTATGGAATATTCATATGTTAGGGCAGCCATGCCAATCTAAATATAACCACTACCAATCTTGTCTACAAGATTGACATGGTTCATCTTATGATTGTATGAATACTCTCCCTCATCTTGTAGCACAAACACATCTTCCAGCCCTTCCACAATATCTTGCTTGCCCATCAAAATCATCCACTCAACACAATCAACTACATCATCAAGAGGCTCCATTCCCCACACAATCTCCTGCTCAACTCATTCTATAACTTCACCATAACAACCAGTACAACATGCTTACAGTGTTGAACTGCAAAATTTATGCACCCTTCCCACCCATTCTATCTCACATGCACTATTGGAGAAAAATTACACTGACAGAATGAATTAAATCCAAAAATTGTAGAAGTTATGAAAGAAAATGAGGTTTCTTCTAGTTTATACCAACAAACCATTTTAAAAGCTCAAGAACTTCATGATACGATGGCTATGGGAAATCAAGAAAGTAACGGATACATTGAAGATTGGTTTCACTCTATCATTTGTTTGCAACATCACCCCATACTTCAACAATTTTTGGCACCATCTTTTCAAGGGAAGTTGGCTTCTCATACCCTAATTTTTATCAACATGCATTTTTCAAATTTGGGTATGTACATAATTGAGCCTTTATTTTGGAAATGGATCCATTGGAAATACTCTTATACGTAATCTTATTCATTCTCCAAATAAGAGTAAGATAGTAGAGAAAAATAAAATAAATAAGGAAATAAAACAAACACATATTTTTATTTTTGTAAAAATCGTTGTTTCTTTGTTGCAACACGTGTGAAATCAACATTGATGATAAATGTTCAAATTTATTTGTGTATGTAGATGAATTATATTGAAAATAACAATTCTACAAACACTTATATTCATTTTTATCATCAATATGGAAAAATTTCTTGAATATCATATTTTTTTGGCTTGTGGGCGTGATGAAATTTCTGAAAACACAGTTGGGACAATCATGTTTTGGGGGACAAAAATTGAATATTTTTAAAACCTATTTCTATCATAAGTATCCCTTGATGTCTAATTTCCAACCCAATTGGAATCACTCAATTTGGATTTGAAACGAAAAATTTAGAACCAAAACATTGATAGGGTGTCTAATAGGCAGCTCAGGAACAAAGTTGGGATAGTCAGTTTTTGGAGGTCTAAGTGACTATATTTTAAAAACCTGTTTTTATGGGAGATTACTCTATGAATATAGTTTACAACACAATTTGAATCACTCAATTTCGATATCGTATGAGGAATTTATGACCAAAATACTGACTGCCTATCATAAATCAGCACTCTTGAAACTCTGTTTTCTCAGCTGTTCATTAACATATTTGACCCATCAATTCTTCTTGTCTTCAAAACTTGTTTTTATTGGAGATCAATAAATGAATATAATTTAATCTCCAATTTTAATCGGTTCAATCCGTCATCAAAATAAAAATTTATGCTTGAAATATCAATTGTTGGTCTAAGCTGGAAAATCAAAAATGACTCTATTATGCAGGTTGTTCTAAGAAAATTTGACATATCATAGCATTGAATTTTTAAAACCTGTTTCTATTGGAGATAAAACTTTGAATTAGCTCTCATTTGGCTTTGGAATCACTCAAATCGGACAAAACACAAAGAAGATATGATTAAAACACTGCTGGTTAGTATCGTCGACACTGCTCTCCCGCAGGTAGCAAATATAATTTGTTTTATTTTTCCATGGAATTGTTCTATAGAGTAACTACTTGTTAGTTTTTTTGCATAATTCTTGGATTAGGGGAGCTCGAGAACCTCTCTTTTTCCATGATTTAATGTTTTATTGCAGGGAGACACTCGTTTTTTTGCAGGTCTTAGAAGAATAAAAAAGGTCAATTTATGGACGAGCGATTCTTAAGAGAAATTTTAGTAAAACAAGGGAATTTCATCCAGTTCATTACCTAACAGATTCATAACAAGAAGAAATGAAGAATTGGTTTCCATTTGAAGATTCATGTCACTGCTGCCAAACATTTTTTTAGAAGATAATTTTTTTTCCATTAATAGATTTGATATTCTCTTAGAAATAACATCATAGCTGTTGTAACTTAATAAAGTGTTGTTTCTTTTCTGATTTATTTTATGTTTTTGTGTTTTAGGTGTTAATCTCTTCAAATTATAATTTCTTCTCTAGTGGTAATTGAACAATAAGGATTACACCATGCAAGTTTCAATTGCAGAAGGAAATTCTTCAGTAGCACCAATTCTGTAAAAAAATTACTTTTGTCTTGAAACTTGTACATAAACTTTCCTTTCTATTTGATTGGATTTGCTTGGCAATGGATTGCATATTAAATTTGTTCTTTCCTCTTTTTTCCTTTTTGCATGTTTATATTTGTTTGTTGTTTCTCTTAAGGGACAATTATTGTTCCTCTTAAGGAACATCAACTGTTTCTCTTAAGAAGCAGTGCGTTTATGTATTTATTTATTTTGGTTCCTTCAAAAATGAACAACATTTTTGCTAATTAGTTTTGTTTTTCTTTTAAAAAGGAACAACATTTTTTGCATGATTTCGCTGTTCCCTTCAAAAAGAACAGAACCACTCGTTTTTTGTTGTTCTTTTCAAAAGGAACATCATCGCTCATTTTTGCTGTTCCTTTCTAAAGAAACAACAGTTTTGCTGTTCCCTTCAAAAGGAACAACACCGACTGTTCTTGCTGTTCCTTTTCAAAGGAAAAACATTTTCGCAGATTGTTTTTACTTTTCCTTTCCAAAGGAACAACACTTTTTGAGTGCATTTTTCTTGTTTGTGAACAATTTTTTGAGGATTTTTTTGAATTTTTTGAAAGACAAACATACAATTTATGGAACGATACACAATCATACAAATTAAAGCTTACTGTAATAAGCAAATCAAAAGAAATCGTCATTTTTAAGAAAGTTGTTTAGTAATGATAAGAAAAAAGAAAAAGGGATATAATCAATAACATGATCTTGTTGTCTTACTACCACTAAATTTATATGATAGATTATATTTATCATGTTCGTTCTTTCCCATATTTTATAAATTTCTTTGATTTTTACTTATGGAGTAGGAACAAGGGCATATTATTTTCTATTGAGCTGTTCAGAATTCTTCCACCATCCCTACTCTTAAGGAGTGCTGAGCTATCCTTTATGAATAAATAGGAAAGTGCTGTATGAAAAGAAAAATATTTACATAATTCATTAATAATTTTATAATTTGGCAAATGGAGGATAGGGGGTTTCATCAAGAGCCGACCTACCATGTTCATAAGGAAGCAAGTGAAGTGGAATTCCCATCATGGCCACCAAACCAAGGGTATGGTCCAATGGAAAATTGAAAAAATTAAGAAGTCCTTGGAACAGGAGGTCTCATCACGAGTCGACCTGCCCACTTTTCACTTCTTCCCAGTGAATGGCATTGTGATTGATCTGGTCACCAAGCCAGCACAATGGCCTCCGTTATGACAATTAACAAGCACTTCCTCAGCATAAATTTAAGAAGTCCTTGGAACAGGAGGTCTCATCACGAGTCGACCTGCCCACTTTTCACTTCTTCCCAGTGAATGGCATTGTGATTGATCTGGTTACCAAGCCAGCACAATGGCCTCCGTTATGACAATTAACAAACACTTCCTCAACATAAATAAAGGACAATGGTTCCAAGGGTGAAAGAGAAACTTTGTCAAGGTTATGGACACCTGTGGGCAACAGAGCTCTACTGATGGTATTGGAGTCACATTTATACACATCAATAGTAATATTAAACCCTTTTTCCTATATCTCTATTTAAATATCAGATGAAATTATGAATCCTTACCCTTTGATTTCGAACCTATTATACATGAAAATCATCATAAATCGATCACATTCGTTTAAGTGGGTAGTAAACGCATTTGTACTTATGTTTATCTTAAGTTGTCCCTTATCCTTATCTTTGAATCATTACAAAACGCTTCTATATTTGTTTACGATTTATCACATGCATGGATTTTAGTAAATGCTATAATTTCTTTAATCATATCATAAGTATGTATGCCTTTCCATCCTGTATAATTGTTGTACAGTATGCTACTCTTCTATTTTGCTGATTTTCCACAATATTGATACTGCATTTCTATAAAATTTTTGCTGATTGAACTTTTTGCATGCATCTTATCTGTTGCCATTTAAAACTAAAACTGTGGATTCAAGAAAATTGCATATAGAATTGTGATTTGTTTACAGGAGAACAACAAATATGGAGGGAAATTCTATTCGCAGCAAGACCACACTATTGCAACTAACAGCAAAGGCTCACGAATGCGCACAATTCTTCAGACATGATGTGCTTGCATGACTTCCACCTTTTGCATCACTTTCTGTATCCGCTCAGTCTACATCAACTTCAACAAAGGCCAGTCTCTACATGTCCTTCCACATTTTTTCGGAGGTAACACTTGAGGTAAAATAGCATAATTTTTTGATTTATTATGAATTTAGGAGAATTTCATGAAAATCCATTGAGCATTATGTATCATCATTCATTCCACATCTTTACCACTTCCCATTTTTTAGACACGTCTCATCTTTTAGTTTGGGGGAGTGTTGATTTCTTTCATTTCTTTCTTATGACCATGTCAGTAATATTCTTTATCATCCATGGATATTCTTATTCATCTTCAACACCTCCCTTATTCCATGTTGTTTTACACCAAGCATAGATTTCAACAGATTGTAGCAACCACCTCTTTGTTTTCTAGCATCGCATGAGGACATGCTAATTCTTCAGTTTGGGGGGGAATTGCTACACATGATGGATGTTTTCTACTCTTTTTCTCGTTTAAGGCATACAATTTCATTTGTATATAGTGTAGAAATTGTTTTGCATATATCTTTAAAACTATGAACTGAATTATTGTGATTTCTGGATAACAAAGAGGTATCATTAAAATACACAAACCCAAATAATTTCACGCTAAATTAGTTCATAAAATTTAGAAAATTATGCACTATCATCTACAACCATTTTTTTATATCTCATGATCCGTGCATCAAAATGATCTGATTTTTGAGAAAATGGTTAATGAAGTTTGTTGTTACTTATGTCACATTTTTCTGCAACTTCATATACATATAGTTGAAGGTCAACTATAAAAATTGTTATGCCTTTATCAAGATTGCTAAAATTGAATATTTATTATTTTAGGAAAAAATTCATTTGTTCCATCCATTTTATGAGTTGAGATGAACAATTTTCTTTGATTGGTTAACACATGGGTTTTATCTTTGGTTGCATGAGAACATGCAATATATTCAGTTGTGGGTTGCATGAGGACATGCAATATATTCAGTTTGAGAGTATGTTGGGTCGTGAATACGACCACTTTTTAACACTTATTTCATCCATTTTTACTCTTCTTTATCATGTCATTTATTATAATTTATCATATAAATCCATTTTATAATGATTTATGCTCTTATGGATGAATATTATTTCTTCTCCTTTATTTTTAATAAATTGATGATTATTATGCATAATTTTATCAATGATGGTTTATAATATATTTTGTAACAACACTCACCATTTTAGCCTCCAAGATATTTCAAAAATTGCAGATTTGATCTCCAAATCATCATGAAATATTCCAACTCAAAAATTCACTGTAATAGGAAGTGACAATTTTGCGATTGAGATTATGGGCAAATGGAGAAGAATCTAGAAAATCTGGAACATGGGTTTTGTCCAGAATGGACCCAATTAACTTTAGTGAATAATGGTTTGCCAAAATTAGGCATGTATTGAAAGAAACACAGGGTTCTTTGAGCATGATTTTCTCAGATTTGTTGTTGCGGCCGTCCTCCAAATCTCAGCTGCAAAGCCAAATTCGACTTGCTCTTGTTGATCAATTGGTTGGGAACAATTCAATTTTGTTATGAGAGATCCTATTTACTATTTAATTTCTCCTCTCTTTGGTTATAAAAGGAGATGTTTGTAAAAGAGAGGGGATGGATCATAGTTGTTGCTTTTGTGAATTGTAAACTTAATCAAAAGTTGTGTTATTGAAAACACGATTCCATTGTAATGCTGTCCCAGTTTAATGATTAATTGAACTTGTTGTTCCATTCGCATCATCTGAAGTAGCTTGAGTAGTCCCTGCTGGTGGTTAAGGGCCCGACCCCTAGCAACATGAACTGCCCCTCTGTGTTATATTTCCAATTCCTGCAGCATGTGATCGATTTGATACATGCATGTTACTGTGAGTTTATTTCATTAGTTTTTTATTATTTTATTGTCTTTATGTATGACACACTCTATTTATGAGTTATTTCATTGTCGTATGATCTGAATATTATTTCTTACAGTGTGGGTTAATTGAGACAACATATTGCCTTACTTAGAACATCCTTGGATTCACGGAAGTGATATTGGTTCTATCTTAATTAATTCATAATTCCGTGTTTAATAGTTTACTTTTTTATTATAATGGATTGCGTTGCCGTTCCTTCCCAATTTAACAAGAGTCTTAATCCTCAAATTACTTATCTTGTTATGCTTCGCTGTTCGGCATTCCATTTGTTGTTTCGTTTAACTGTTGTTCATTTCAGAGTGCAGATATAAAGATTCGCTATTCAGTTTGTTGTTCAATAGGATTTGTCGTTTAATAGAGTTTTGTTGTTCAATTCCATGAGTTAATATTTGCTGTTCGATTCTTCTAGTTTTAGTTTGTTATTCATTTACATTGCTGTTCGATTTCAATGTGTTGTTCAGTTTCAATTCATTAGTTTCGAGATTTTGTTCCTTTCAGTTATTTTCATCAGCACGAATACTGAGTTTGTTTTCATTTCGATTGCTTTAAGATCACCAACTGTAGAGGACACTGGTTATTGCTTCCAAGTTCCCAGATTAGTTATCTTGCATCGATTTCTAAGGGAAGGAGTTATTGCTACTGTATCCCTGATTGATGTTTTGCATATTGGTTTAATTAAGATTTCAGAGCATTTGATTTTATGCTGTTGTAGTTAGATTTATTTTTCAAGCATCCATTTACTCTTGTATTTCGAACACTATACTACATATTGCAAGGTATTACTCTTGGATAAGTTGCTGCCTCAGACTGAGTACACTCTTGAAATAAAAAGTCGCTCCTGGATTGATAATTAATGTAGGATAAATAGGCGTTAAAAAGACACCTTTTATACCTCGACAGTCTGGAAAAATCATCAATGAAATTTAAGAAGTACTTTCAACCAGAGAAAGAAACAACAGGAAGTGGACCACATAAATCACTGTGCATAAGATGAAAAGGGGTTGAAGCGTGCACGTTTGTCAAAACTATCCCGGTGATGTTTTCCGAGTACACATCTGGATTAAACACCATCTCAACAAGTTACCATAGGAAGACCTGTCACCATATTGTCCTTACATAGAGTTTGAAGAGAGTGATAATTTAAGTGACCAAATTGCTCATGCCAAATTTTTATCACTTCAACATTATGAGCAACAAAAATGGAGGGAAGACATGATGACCCAAAGTTGTCAAACTTATACAACCTTTTGGAATCATCAACAATGCTAGTAGCTAAAATATGTTTAGGATCTTTGAGGTCCTTGATTACAATAGAGAGAAGGTTGCATGAAAAGGTAGGAACACATAGTACATCATTAAACTGACCATTATTGAGATGAATGGTTCTAGATCCTACAGCACTAAGAGATCTATCATAACCAACATAACTATGTTTGGTGTTACAATCATTTAAAGAAGAAAACATGGCTTTATTTTTGGCCATGTGATAAGAAGCTCCAAAATAAATGAGCCACTCATGAGAATGAGAAGAGGAAGATACATTTAATGCATAACTAAATCTTGATTCTTGAAAACCACAAGCAAAAAGTGCCATTCCTGAAGACGAAGGTGAAGAGTGCTCCAGATTGATGTTGTGCTTCTTCATTGCTGCTTATAAGGCTTCCGTATTCTTAAAAAAATTGGCCTCGATATGGCTATCACGATTACAAAACTTGCAATGTTTGTCGGTCTTCTTCCCTTTGTTTTTATTTTCTTTATCATTTTGGTGATTTGATTTTTCAGTTTGCGGCTGAAATTACTTAGGACCCTTTTTTGGTTTAGGACCATACTTTTTAGAATATTTCTTCTTGGTATTCTTTTGATATGATTACTGTTGGGCTGCTAAGGCTTTCTTAGAAGCGTTTCCAGGAGTGATAAGACCAAGGTGTAATATTTTTTCTTGTTCTCTTATCAAAGAATCACAAAAGGAATCAAAAAAGGGATTTTTGTAGGTGGTTCCTGAAGAAATGATGGATTCTCTAGTGGAATGGAAGGCAGAAACAAATACAAAGTATGCAGGGCCAAGCTTAGAAAGAATGCAATAGATGAGGCTACTATCTTCCTTTTTGACCTTACAACCTTTTAAAAGAAGTCTAAGGGTCTTGAATTTGGACAAAAAGTCTTCAATAGAGGAGAAATTATTAGGGTCCAAAGTAAGCAACTCATTTTCAAGCTGATGGGCCCTGATTTGATTTTGAATGCCAAAGACAATATTTAGCTTGTCCAAGGCTTCATGAGAGGTGTCAATGTCAAGGATATGAAATCGAAGATCTTAAGAAATGGACATTCCTATCAACCCTCATGCTTGATCTTGTCTATTTTCCCATTTAGCGACATTATAATCATCAGAAGGTTTAGTTTCTACTCCTGTGGCTATTCTATAAAGCCCTTTACTTCTAAGTATATCTACCATGTGAGGTAGCCATTGGAAATAATTGGTGCTGTTAAGAATAATCGGGCATGCACTTTCCATTAAAAAAAAACTGAAGCTGAGAAAAGCTGAAAATAATTGCTCCAATGGAAAGATCTCGAAAAATTACACCGTTTCAAAAAACACGGCTCGAAAAACGGCTTCCGGATGAAGAAGTTTTGCCTTTTTGAAATACGAGTTGAAGATGCCGAATAGTTATGGGAACGAGATGAAGTGTGGCTTTTTAAAAAAAAAATTCTGCCCCTTTTAACAAATTTTTTTTACAAAAGAAGCTTGAGAAAGAGATTTGAACCCAAGACCTCTATTCTCATAAACTAACTCCTCACCAAGTGAGATAGTAAAAGGATTCTGTTATTGTTTTATTTTTTATTTTTTTTTACTCTTCGGTGTGTGTGCCTTTTTCTTGCACAAAAAAACACAAAAACCGACCAAAAAAAACAAAATGCAAGCCTTACGGCATAATTTTAGATTTCGGTTAGCCTTATCGACAACTATCAATTTTTTCACTATTTTTGATTTCCCGAGATTGCACAAAGATGTGGGGAAAGAGCATATGTAGCAAAAAAATATCCCTTTTCCTGTTTCTGATTTGTCGAGATCACACGTAGCACAGAGCAAAGAGCATACATAGAAAAGAGGGTATAGATTCGACAAATAAATAAAACCTAAAAACCGAAAATAAATAGAGGAACCCAAAATAAGCAGAACTATTAACAAATATTTTTGCAAAATAGATGCTTTATACCTCCAGATCTAAACTGTCATAACTTGGGCAGCCAGAAACCTTTTCGCATGAAACGAAAGGTGTTCCTCACTGCAACAGATGCTCCAGACACAATAGAGCAGTTCTCCAAGCCCAAAAAAGTTAAAAAATAGTATATCTACAAAACGACATTTACATGTAGTCAAACTGGCTTCGAATTTTTATCAACAACGGATGCGGCCCTCAAAATAGCTCTGATACCATGTAGGAATTTACAGGGTAAGTTCCGTAGATCAAGAACCAATGGTCACCACTCACAAAAAGATCACAAATCAATACACCAGTATAATCACGTGGTTAAAACCCTCAAGGAGGGAAACAGTCCATGGCCTGAGCCAACGCAGCCAGTTTAGGCAATTTATTAATATAAAAAGAAAGGTTACATATGTTTCTCTAATAAACGGGTTACCAAAAAAATTACCCTCTATGCTATTTAAATAGATATCATGGATCAATTTGGTGTTAAGCCATGGATCAAGTGTTGTTAATATTGAGGAGAGAGATAACTGTTGGATCACTACAAATCGTGACTGTCAGATTATAAGTTACAAATGTACATAGTAAAGAAACACACTTTACCTAACTCTACACTAGACTAAGTTATTCTTAACTATTTCCTATGTGTTGGAATATTCTAACACATAGTGATATTGACAAGGATCAAAATTTCATTGAGAAAATTCAGATTATTCATTAACAAGTTCAAGAACAACTTGAGAAGAGTCAAAGCAAATACAAGGAGAGGTATGAAAAACATATAGTTGATCACAAGTTTCAAGAAGGAGATGAGGTATGGTTGCACATACGCGAAGAAAGGATGTAAGGAGAAGGTAAAAATCTCAAGCCCATTTGCTATGGTCCATTCAAGATCATCAAGAAAGTTGGTAACAATGCATTTCAACTTGACTTGCCTTCATATATGCAAATGTATTAAATTTTTAATGTTGAAAATTTACGTTTGTATGAGCCACCTTTGACTGATGATTAAGGGAGTGATGTTCAATTTCCTTCTATTGAAGAATTCTCGCCAGAATTTCTGGATGAGCTCAAGGAGGATACCATCCTTGACAGGAGGACAAGAGCATCTAAGAGGGGAAGTGTCGACTACCTTCGATTTGGGCTCAAAGGCAGTAAGCCAAGCAAGGAAAATTGGATGGAAGTTGGAAAGGTGAGGGAGATGTATCCTCATCTACTGAATAGGTAATAAAAGTCTTTTGGGGTCCAAAAGCTTCCCAATGGGGAGGTGTGATCAAGGAATCATGAATCTTTCTCAAAATTGAAAGTTCTTGAAACTGTACTAAACCTAAGCGACCGGGTAGATCTTGTCGTTTTTATTCTGGCACCATGAATGGTTCGAAAAACCGATGTCATATGAGGGAGATATCACGTTCTGATCTATTTCCCAAACATCTAAAATTTTGTGACATGGTTGACTGGGATGCCCAGTTAGCATGCAGGCACAGTCAGCAAAAAGGGGAATATTCTCAGAATACTCCATTCTCTATACCAATGATGTTTCACTATGTGGCACATTCACGATCGTCGGATTTGGTTGTACGTTTGTTTTTCTGGTCCTATGGATGGGTGACATGTGGCCAAATCGAAGGCTACCACATGTCCCCTGTACGATATACCAAAATTTTGGTTGGGTCCAGGGGGTTCTACCCCGTGACCTCTGGCGCGCCCACATAGCCTTCCACCAACTCTGCTATCAAGTGTTTATTACCATATGAGTGCACAAAATTTATTTAAAGTGTTAAACAATGCTATTTGGAGGGGGGGGACCGCCGGCGGTCCCAACCCACCGACTGTCCACAATTTTCATTCACATGCGGCGACAATATCAACTGAAATTTAACATTACAATGATGGTTAAATCACTGTAACATTCGGCGACTCCAAAGCTATCACATGCCAACACTTCTGATGCAAGCTGACAATTAGTGGAACTCTGCTATCACTCTGGGTTCCGCTCCAAGTTTTAATGCAAAGTTTTAAATAAGATCGCGGGGTTTAAGGGGGGTCGACATGTGGCCACCCTGACCCTTAACCATTTAAATTTAATGTAAACAATTTGCATTGGCGGGATTTTGGAGTGCCACTAAAAAAATGGTAAAATGCTATTTTTAACTGCGGATAAGTGAAATCTCCACATTTAGTGGAGGATTTCTAGGGGACATTGGGCAAAAGCTTAGCCAGGTCAATTTTTGACCAATTTGGGTGAAACAAGAGGATAACTAGACTAATTTGAGCATTATGGAGCCATTTTTGCAGAGAAAACAACCATTGGAGGCTTGTAAACAAATGTATTTGAAATTTTGAGGATAATGAAAAGATGGACATGCCATTGGGAGCTGGACCAACAGATGTAGCCCAGTAGGGGTGAACTGATTCGTCATGCCTACTGTGTAAATATTATGTGTGACGTTATTTATCTGTTATACACTGCTATTCAATGTTATTTAGGCTTATTTACATGCTTAAAACTCATAATTTCATCTATGTTTCATGGCTAAATTCCTCATTCCTTAAGAAAACAAATGGAGACAAATATGTGTATTTTTTTTATAACTGAAAGGACACTCAGCACAACAAACTGATACAGTCATTTCATATTAGTTCATGATCGCAGTTTTCCCATCGGATTGAGGATGATAAGATGAGCTATGAGTTATTTGAGTACCCAAACAAGAAAATAATTCCATCAAAAAATTTCCAGTAAAAATGGGATCTTTGTTGCTTACAATAATCTTTGGGGTTCCATGTAGCTTTTGAATTGTTTCCATAAATGTAGTAGCAACTATACTTGCTTTAAATGGATGAGATAATGCACAAAAGTGTGCATACTTGGTAAGTCTATCAATTACCACCATGATGACACTCATTCCTTTGGACTTGGGTAAACCTGTGATAAAATCCATTGAAATCTCCTCCCAACGTTGACTTGGAATGGATAAAGTCTGTAGAAGAGCCAGTGTCTTGATTGTCTCAAATTTATTTTGCTGGAAAACCAAAATTCTGCCACAAAATTTTGAATATTAGCTTTAAGGCCATCCAAAAAAAATTCATTCTTCACCCTCTGGTAAGTTTTTAAAAATCACGAGTGTCCTCCTAAGGGAGAAGTGTGCAATTCCAAAAGAATCTTTTGTTTTAGTTGGGAATTATTACAAAGATATAAGTGATATTTGTACCATAAGGAATCATTTTTCCAACTAAATGTATCATATGTACTAGGATCTTGCTGCAACTTTTTAATGAGTGTCCACACTTCATTATTTTTCCATTCATCCCTTGCTTCGGTTATCCAATCTGGTTGGATAATAGAAATGGCACAAAGCAATGATTCCACCTCTTCATCCTTTCTTGAGAGTGCATCTGCAAAAAAATTTAGCTCCCCTTTTTTGTAGATGATTTCAAAGTCATAACCCAACATCTTTGTGACCCATTTTTTCCGCTCTTTTGAAGATATTCTTTGTTCCAAAAAGTATTTAATACTATCATGACCAATTTTTACCTTGAAGTGTCTACCCATTAGGTAAGGTCACCATTTCTTTAGTACATGTAGTATTGCCAACATTTCATTCTCATAAATAGCTTTCTGTAAATACTTTCCTTTGATTGGACAACTTTCAAAAGAAATGGGTTTTCCTTCTTGCATTAAAACAACACCAATTCCATTTCCTGAGGCATCACATTCCACAATATTTTTTTTTGTGAAGTCTGCGTAGCTAAGACCGATGCTAGGAAAATTTACTCTTTAAGATGTTCAAAGGACTTAGTTTCTTTAGGAGTCCATGAATAATCTTTCTTAAATAATTTTGTTAGAGGTTCTACTATTCTCCCATAATTCTTAACAAACTTGTGATAATACCCTGTTAACCCGAGAAATCCTTGCAACTGATTTATGGTTGTGGGGACTTTCCATTCCTTAATGGACTTAATTTTTTTAGGGTCTACCTTTACACCCTCATGATATACAATATGACCCATATATTCCACCTCTTGTACTCAAAAGAAACATTTGGAGGTTTTTGCATATAACTATTTCTCCTTCAATAGTTTGAGCATCCTGTCAACATGTTGAACATGATCCTTCCAATACGTACTGTAGATTAGTATATCATCAAAAAATGCTAACACAAATTTTCTAAGGAAGGGTTTAAAAATGGAATTAAATAACCCTTGAAATGTAGAAGGTGCATTGGTAAGGGAAAAAGGCATGACCAAAAAATCATAATGACCTTCATGAGTTTGAAATGTTGTTTTCGGAATATCTTCAGTCTTAATTCTAATTTGATTATATCCTGAACGATGATATAACTTGGTAAAATAAATTGTTCCATGTAATTCATGCAATAATTCATCAATAAAAGGAATAAGAAATTTATCTTTAATAGTGAGCTTATTTAGCTCCCTATAATCTGGACACATGTGCCATGATCCATCCTTCTTTTGCACCAATAATACTGGATCATAGAAAGAGCTTTGAATCGGTTGAATTATACCGACCTCTAACGTTTCTGCAATCATACGTTAAATTTCTCTCTTTTGGGCATAAGGATATCTATAAGGCCTGATGTTTGGAGGAACACTTCCTAGAATCAAATGAATACCAAGATCATGATCACGAATAGGTGGGAGTCCTTTGGGAGTTTCAAACACCTTGGAATGATTGTCCAAGACTTTTTGGAGATACGGAGAAATAGATGATTTTTATGTTGGAGCTTCTAGTGAGCATAATTGTGCAATTATGCCTCATTGTTATTTCTTTAGAAGCTTTTTCATGACATTAGAGCTTATTATCTTTCCTGGCTTCCCTGCGATACCCCATAATTCAACTTCCTTTCCTTCCGAATTTTTTTTCAAGAAAAGTTTTTGAAAATTAAAAGCTACTGTCCCCAAAGATTGTAACCATTGTACTCCTAGTACAACATCAGAACCTCCCATTGGAATGGAAATAATTGGACTATTCAATACATATTCCCCCATGGTTAGCTTGATATTATGTCATTTTCGAGAGAAATTTATAGTTCCTCCATTTGCAACCATCACTTGACATTTTAGTGCTAGGTATAGGAAAAAAATAAATTCCTTGGGCTACCTTACAATGAATAAAATTATGGGTACTACCCAACTCAATCAACACTATTACCTTTTTCTTCTTGATATGTCCTTCTATATTGAGAGTTTGAGGAGTGGCGATTCCTGCCAATGCATTACAGGATATGGTGGGACTCATTTTGTTTTCTCTAGGGTTGGCTCCTGGTGCATATCCTCTTCTTTTGAAGTTTCTTGTTAATTTTCTTCCTCCTCTTCACAATATATGTAAAATAATTTCTTCTCAGCACACTTATGACCTTTAGTGTATTTTCCATCACAACCATAGCAAAGCCCTTTTTCTCTTTTTTCTTAATTGTTGTGGTGTCAACCTTGTAGGTTGTGGAAGTCTAGGAGTAGAAACACTTCCATATTTATAGATGTGAGTGGTAGGATTCCTTATCGCCATAATTTTACTTTCAATTTTTCTTTCCAAACTGAATGCCTTATCCAATGAATCAAGTTCCAAAAGGTGAACCTCATGTTGGATGTTATCCTTTAAAGTCCCTATGAAGACATCAATCATATGTTCCTATGGAATATCAGTTACCCTTATATTCAATTTTTGGAAGTCCTCAATGTGATCCACCATTGTACCCTTTTGTTTGAGATTTATCAATTGGCTAAAGAAGGTGTTTCTCTTTGTATCCTCATAATCTGCTATCATTTCCTCCATAAAAATTAACCAAGTGACTTTTTTTTACGAGAGAAAAGCCATCGATACCATACAAATGTAATTTATTCTAAATGTAAAATTGCAATGCGTACCTTTTGTGTGTTTTGCACATTATGGAGATCAAAATATTGCTCCATATGTAGTATCCATGTTATAGGATCCTTGCCATCAAAATTCCTCATATCCATATTTGGAATATGGTGGGTCTTACATCCAACATTAGAGTTTATGAAAACACGATTAACATTTATTTTTTTCTCATCATGAGTTTCATGTACTACCTTTTCGCCATTAGGAATCATTTCTTGTATCAAATTTGTCAAACCTTCCTTCAAACCTTCCATTTATGCTTTTAGATCATTCTTCATGTCTTCCATGTTGTCTCTCAATTTTTCATCTATCTTAGCTTCCGTGTCATCCATATGAGCTTCCATGCCATTATTCAAACCATCCATCTTAGCTTCCGCGCCTTTCTTCAAACCATCCATATTAGCTTCCACGCCTTTCTTTAAACCATCCATATTAGCTTCCATGCCTTTCTTCAAATCATCCATCTTAGGTTCCACTTCTTTCTTCAAAAATTCCATTTCAATTTTTTTTTCTCTTTACGAGAGATAAATTTGATGCACTTTCTCTTGTAATTTTGATATATCATGTTACACTTATTCATCTTCACGAGTCATAGAAGAGCCTTATGAGGGCTTAATGGGTGTTGAATTATTTTTAGGGGGCATTTTAGAACCCAATACTGATATATATGCTTCAATATGCCCTTGGAATCACTTCAAACTGATTTTTCAAACAAGACTTATGCAATTTGAAAAAAAAATACACACCTCTTTCTTGCTTTTGAGGAGCTCTACATTGAAACTGAATTATCTCTGTGATTTCGGATCTTCAATATCTAAAATTCAGTTCTGTAGTAGCCCTTTTAATATTATTTCAAATTCCATAGATCTAACCTAATTTGGATTCTTCAAGGCGAAGTTATGCCCAATCTCCCACAATGCTCTAATTATGGATTGATTCAGTAGAGATAACTTGTACGGCGTGCCACATGTCATTGTTTCCTCCTTCGGCTATGAGATTGACACAAAAGAAACTACAGTCCATGTAATTTTGACCAATTTTTATAGAATTCCAATTTGATGCTTATAGAGAGAGTTATGACGATTTTCTGAAGGTCACCTCTTTTAGATGAAATTCAGGAGCCTGCGGAAACCCTAACTTCCACAGATCATATCTCCGAAAATGTTGTGAACCAAGATCTAAAATTTTTACATTAAGTTCCTATGGATTTCGGCTTCTTGTAGTAAAAATTTCAGCTTCTGAACCTTTTTAGAAAAAAAATCATAGCGAAAATTCCACGATGACCTGTTTGGAGCATCGAAACCCTAGAATCCAAAGCTCTGATACCAAATGTTGTGAAACCAGCTCCAAAAATAGAAGAAAAGAGAGATCAACGCCCTAGAAATAAGCTACTTAGAGGAGGAAACCTCCTTTACGTTACATAAATGAACAATTCTTGGATGATAGAAATGAAAAAAACTCCTTTCTATATATAGTAGTCCATGGGATCACAATATAATCCTAGTCGACCTAACAATCATAATGTAAGGGCACAATAATAAAAATATCGGGGTTACAGGGGTACAACAATAAAAATAAGGGGGCTACACTAACACAATAAGGGACTACATTAGTAATATAGGGACCTAATGAATAACATAGTCAGAGCACTCATAAAGCTCCCTGTTCTACTACACATAACTCGTTTTCCATATTTTTTATCACTAATACAAAACACATATGCTTCCAATATAACACAAATGCATATGTGTTACATTTCACAACAAATCCATTTTGCGCAAAATATCACATATTAACATTAATATTTTAACGATAATTTCCATATGCGCCACTGCACATAATGAAAATTAACAATTCTAATTATTATGGTCTCTCGCAGATACCCTGACCTCTATAAAGATACATAGTTATAAAATCAAATCTTTCAATAATTTCTCCCCCGCACATACTTTTTACTCCCAAGTAAAATCTCCGCATAATGAAACATAATAATATTCTCTGCTCTCCTACACATACCTTGGCCTCCGTAAAATTTCATACGATATATGATCAAGAAATGTGTAAATGTATTAGATTTTCTCTGAAATCGACAAACATACCCCATTTTTCATATAGTCAAAGCTCCGCACAATGAAACATAATAATAATAATAAATTAACATTAAAAATGTTTAACATTAATTTCCACATGCTCTCCCCATTATCCCAAAAATACCTCATCCTAATAAAATCTTCGCACAAAGCATGTCATAAGAAAAGACTCAATTCTAACACCAATGCTGGAGAAATAACACACTGTCATAGCATTCACCTGAAAATACCTCGTCCTAATAAAATCTCTGCAATAAAATCTATCATGTGCAAATATTCAATTATAACACCAATTCCCAAAGAAATAACACACTGCTAGAGCACTCATGAAACCCCCCCTCTCCTGCACATACCTCATTTTCCATATTTTTATTATTAATATAAAACACATATGCCTCAAATATAACCCAATTATCTACTCCGCACACAAAAATCTCATAGATTAACATCAATAGTTTAATAATGCTCTATGCACCACCTCGCACAATGAAAACCAACAATATTAATCATTTCATAAATATTCAAAACTATAAAATCAAAATCTCTACATAACTGCTCTCCCATACACACCTAGTACTTCACACAATAAAAGCTCCAATCAACAATGTACCCAGTCCTTTGTAAACATTCATATGATATACAATCTAGAAATTTGTAAAAGTATCTCCGCTCAATGACCTATGTAGTGTTCCCCCTTCCCTCTCACATATTAACATCAATAGTTAAACAATTCCCTATGCACCATCCCACACAATTAAAATTAAAAATATTAATCATTTCACACAGCCAAATCTACACACAATGAAATGTATCACACATACCTTATTCAGGGCAATAATATGGTCAAAGCACTCACTAAACCCTCCGTTATCCAACACATAACTTGTTTTCTAGTTTTTTTTATTGCCAAGAGAAAACAAATATGCTGCCAATATAACACAAATACCCCATCCTACACAATTTCTCCCCCATACATATACATACTGTATAAAATCTCTCTCTGACAAACAAAATAATATTCAGAAGAAAATGTAAAAATGTCTACTGTTTAGGAAATTGAAAAACATACCTCATCTTTCGTAAAGTCAAAGCTCCACATAATGAAACATAATAATAATAACATATTGACATTAATAACTTAACATTAATTTCCACATGCGCCCCCTCGTTCTCTCGAAAATACCTCGTCGTAATAAAAGCTCCACACAATGAGATGTCCCATACAAGCCTCATTGTGTGCAAAGATTCAATTCTAATACAATAACACACTGTCCCTACAAAGAAAAATAAATAATGCTAACAATACAATACACAACCACATTAATTTTAATTCTCTCGTGCAAAATAGAGCTATCCTTCTAATTCCGCACAACCATGTTAGTATATTCCACACTATATATGAATTAATAAATAATGGTGCACCATAAAATATTTAGTATATTATAACAATTAATTAAAATATAATCTAATTAACTAATCTTGTTTCAGACATTGTGCGAAGGCTAGAATTTGTGTGGAAGTTTCATTGTTTCAGAGGTTGGCAATTTCATTTACCCTTTTGTTCAGATTTTTTCTTGTACGAAACTTTCCACATAGTGAAAGCTATGCATAAGCAAAGCTTCACACAATTGACCGATGCCATTTATTTTATTTTTATTAGGTGCAAGGAGTTTACTGTGCAAGAGTGTAGACAAATTGCTTTCTCCTCAAAAAATCTCCATGGTGGGCATACATACATACATTGTTATTATTTTCAGTATTAATATGGTCTCTTTTTTTGTTGCTTCTTCCAAGAAAAACAAAGACAAAGCAACAACATCCCCCGTTCTCCCACACATACTCTGTTTTCCATATTTTTGATCATTAATAGAAAACACATATGCATCCAATATAACCCAATTATCCACTTAGCACAAAAAATTCCCACAAATTAAAATCAATAGTTTAACAATGTTGTATGCACCACTTCGCACAATGGAAATAAAAAATATTAATCATTCCGTAAAATATTCATAACTATAAAATCAAAATCTCTATGCAATTGCTCTACCGCACATATATATGATTTGAAAATTTGTAAAAGTATCTTTGCTTAATGTAACATGAATAGTTAAAAAATACCCTATGCACAACCCTACACAATGGAAATTACCTATACTAATCATTCCGTAGAGGTTCATAACTCTAAAATCAAAATCTCTACGCAACTTCTCTCCCGCACATACTTCATACTCTGCACAGTAAAAGCTCCAAACAACAAAATATAATAATATTGCTTGTTACCCCCCACACATAACTTGTCCTTTGTAAACATTAGGTACATATTCATGGTGGCAAGGTATTTATGCACAAGAACTTCCCACACTTTACACACAAAAGGACGGCCTCCTGCAACTGCGTTAATTCCATCACCATTGAAAAATCAGTAACATAACAATGTCAATGTTAGTGTTAATTTCATAGCACTAATGTCAAAGCACTTACTAACGATATGACCACTTAGGAATTTTTTTTTTTTTTTAAATTTTGAAATCAATTGTAAGGAACTAGAAAATATTAAAAATAAAATTCTCTCCACCAGGGGAATTACGTCCCATCAAAAATTTCTAGGCCAATTAGAAATTAGAAATAATATTTCCAGAAATTTAGAAAATCATTATTGAATTCTTGCAAAAATAGAATAACTCAGCATTTTCCTGAAACTTTGGTTAAAATTGCAAATGAACAACAAAATAATACACAATCAATGCAATTTGACCACGAGGCGAATATTATAGTCCCTGACGAAGTAGGGACTAATAATATAAGGAGATTTCTAGGTGCCAACTATTTTAATAGATGGACATAATTAATAATGTACAGGTGAAGATTACAACCTCTTCTAATATTTTTTGGAAAGTAAGTTGAGATTACTCTTTTGGGGTGAAGGTATTAGGTATAGGGAATACATATAATATTAGAGATAAGGTATAATATATATGTGTAAATTTAATACATATAAAGAATATGAAAAATATTATTGAATAATAAGTGCAAGATATGCAACTTAAAATCATAAGAAACATAAATTTTCCATTGAAAGTAAAATCCTAAGTGTGTTTTTGGTTTATTGACATGTAAACTCCTTTATAAGGTTGGGAAAGTACAATGGGTTGGAATGTGAATCTATGTATAGGTTGCTTACAAGTAAATCATATTATACTAAAATATACTTTTTCTATATTTTTGTAAGGTTTATATATGAAATATGTAAAAGTACTATACATAAAATCATATATTGTTATATATTATTGTTATATAAATTCCAAGTAAAATTTATTTTTATTGTTTAAATTATCTATATAATTTTTATATAATAAGTATAATAGAATTGTTAATTTTTAGAAAAAAAACGTTTTCTCTTAATACATTCTTTATAGCATGATGGCGTGCATTTTAAGCAATAGCATAATGGGTTTATGTTGTAAATATGTATGATTGATTACATGAGAAAAAATAAGATGTATCTATAGTATAAACTTAGACGCTTGACATTGACATTGAAAATAGGTCATTAGATATATAAAATTGGATGAAATAATTAGAGGCAAAGCGATACTAGCTATTTGGGAAAGATGTGGAGAAATGTTAATTGAGATAATAGTAGTACATTTTACTAAAAATACATGTTAATGAAGTGAAAAATAAAAGTAGCATACCTTAATATAGTATGTATCCACTCATGGTAGGCCAATAATCTATTGCTAGAATAAGAAGCGGGAAAAATAAGTATAAAGAGACATTGATTCTAAGAAATGAAAATAGGGTTTCTAGGTCGATCTCCAATGTTATTGTATATATTTGATAAAATTATATAAGGAGGAGGAGAAAAAGAGTGAATTTGTAATTCTATAATGGTGATAAATTATTGTATATCATGTAACTATAAGCAACTTGGAAGGAAGAGAAGAACATAAAAGGGTATTAGATAGATTCTTAAGGTAAGTGATGGGAGTTTCAAAAATGCATATATAAATCACCAAGTAGTAAACTATCCTAGAACATGATGGAAGTTTTTGGAAATAGTCATGATGAAATAACTAAGCATGGTGTTGGTATCTTGATTAAAGCATGACACTAATAGTATTGATGAGATAGTGTGAATGTTGAATAGTCTTATTTCATAGTTGGTATCCATTGTTTATACAAGAAAATGATTTTTTTCTTTTCTTTTTCTTGCTGAATCATGATAAGAATGGTTATAATGTATTATTTCTCTACATCTTATATGTATTGAGATGATTATCATATTTATGTTGTTACGATATGAGGTTATATTGACATGTGTTCTATTTATTATTTGATGTCATGATATATCTTGATATAGATATGTCGATGTTATAAGTTACGATGGTATTTTAGGTTGTGAAGCATATGCAAATTTTATGACATGCATGAGCATACGATTCTAGGTTATTTATTTTCCAGAATGTTGTGATAACAATGATGTTGTGTTCTGATGAGAGGTTAACGATTGCATGCAAATGTGTTGCTTAATTATTTATTTTGTTATGATAATAATGTTGAATTTCCATGTTGGATATGGTATGCTAGATAAAGCATATGGATTATTTTCTATGATGTTATGATTATAAATAATGCATTGGTTACATGTTGAGGTGTGGTGATTTATAGGAAATCCACAAATTGGTTGAGAGGGATTTTATTTGATGATATTGTGGGAGCCCGTACCTGCAAGGGAAAATATCTAACACCATATGGTTTGGGTACATAATAAATCAACTCTACATATGTTAGTGGTTCTTTTGACTTGTATAGCTCTTGATGGATAAATCTCAAGGGCCTATGGGACCATCTTTAGGAGGTCGAGTTCCTGATATTGGATTGGGATGTCGAAGTCCAGTGTAGGACTTCGATGCCCGGGGTTGTGCACCTTAGTGAGTGTGGAGGGAGTTAGAACATACTTTCAAGGTGCCTAGAGTACTACTACCTACAGTACTGAGCTGGGTGCTTCCCTCAGGGCAGATGAGGTATGAGCCTTGGGGCTATGGGACAAACTGATGAGGCTTTATTCTTGGTTCTGAAAGTTGGGAAAAAGGACCCTAGATTCCTTGGGATTTCCCCGATGTTGTGTAACATTCTATGCCTATTGGTATACTAGTTCAGCGGAGGGTGTAGTGAAAACATGAAGTAATAAATAAGTAAATAAATAAATAAAATAATAAAAATTTAAAAGATTAAACTTAACTTTATGAAAAAATTCCCCAAAGAGGGGGAGTATGTAATGTCCCGTAATAATTAATCAATCAATTAATAATAATAATTAATGAAATAATAATAATATATAAATAAAAAATAAAAAATAAAAAATAAAGATAATAATAGCAAATAAATAACAAATAAAGAAGAAAATATAATAATAATAAATAATAAATGGAAGTTTTAAATAAAAATATATAAAAATAAACTATAAAAATAGTGAGAATAAGTAAAGTTAACAAAAAGTAAAAAGCAATAAAATAAGCAAGATTTAAATTAAGAAAAATGTTGAGTTAAGTAAAATGTAAGGCACAAAAGTAAAAGTTGGCATGTTGACACATGGATTGTGTGCATGCAGATCCCTTTCCAATCCCCTTCCATTTTTGGAGCATTTTGTTCTATTTCATGGACTAAAAGAGAGATGAGAAGCATTGATTCTTTATAGAGGAGATTGCGGGGAGACAAAGATTTCCTAATATTAGTAATTGATTGAGGTCTCAGGGGTGGCTAGTGTAGAAGGATTCTGTGTAGTTGAGCCTATAGTTGGGTGGCGAGTCCTCCCCAAATATTTGTTTCAGTCAATAGGATTCGGGTAGTGTTACAACTATGAAATCACTAGTAAGGTATGTTGTTATCACAGGTAAGTCTTCTCTGCTAATAGTTTCGAAATTCCATGATAATTAGTTGAATATTTTGTGTGTTGATTATCAATCACATAAATTAATGTGTTTAGTTTTCATATTTAATTCCAATTCATTATAGTTGAATCAACATGCTTATTGAAAATATACCAAGGTGATGTGTAAATATATTTATTTGTGTTTTTATTTTATCTAACAGCTATGTGTGTGTAACAATGTAGAGAGAGAGGTAGAGCTAAGAAGACAAAAAAATTCTAGCAACAAATAAAGGAATAAGAAACATAATGGTACAATCCACCACAAAAAATCCCATCATAATGGAGAAGAGGACTTAGTTGGGAAGAAGTCAGAGGAAAGTTAGCCTGATTGGATGGACACTCTTAGGAGCTTGAGAGCTAAATTGAGAAGTTGCAAGGAAGATAATGAAAAAATATCCAGAGCACAAGAAAGGGAATTAGAGGTGAATGCATTGATTTTGCAGAGCTTATCAAACTTGAAAGTCAGAACAACATGAGATTGGTACCAACTATCAAGGTTGATACAAATCCAAGAAAATCCCATAGGAGATCTAGAAGTACGGATTGGGGACCAATAGGGAAGAAGGAAACACGACAAAGAAAATATATAGGCAAGAAAGTGAAGACACACTGAGAGGATAAATCCCACTTAGCACTTTGGAAAGAGAGTCAAGTAGCCATGACCAATCATTGGGTACTGTAACTAGAATTCACCATCATTAAAGGAAAAGTGAGAAGACTTCAATGCTGGAAAAGTTCAAGAAAGAAAAGCCATATATGTTTGATGAAGAGATAAATAAGGATGAAGAGGTAGAAGCTTGACTATTGGGAATAAAGAAATACTTTAGAGTGCATGACGACTCTAAGAACATGAAGGCCATAGTATCCATTTTAAGCTCGAAGGAGAAAATCGATACATGGTGGGAGGATTTGCGAAATGTTAAGGACATTAGGGAGAAGGAATTATCATGGAGGAAGTTTGAGAAAAATTTCTAGGAGAAGTACTTTTCTGAGAGGTACTATGGTAGCAAGGTTAAAGAATTCTATGAGCATCATTTAGGGAAACTTACTATTGATGAGTACTCTAAATTTTTTTTGGAACTATTTAAGTATGTGCCATGTATTAGAAATGATAAGATGAAGATTTAAAAGTAACTCAGTGGGATACCACAAGCTTATTAAGATCGGATCGAGTTTGATGAGCCAAGAACATTAGAGGACACTACCCGAAAGTACACATATTTCTATGAGTATTCCAAGTACAAGGCAAGTTCCAAACATATTGGAACAAGAAAGATAAGACCAAATTCAAGGGAAAAATATTGAAACCATTAGAATATAAGTAAGGAGAGAGGAATGTGAATTTAACCAATCCTGCTAAGAATGAGTTTCAGCAAAAATTAACTACCACTAATAGAAAATAATCCACTAAACTAGTAAGAGAAGAGGTCGAGGGGTTTAGGAAAGGGCCTGTGTAATGCTGGGCATGTGGGAAAAACTACCAACAAATAAACTATCCTCAATAACAACATAATAGAATAACATTATATAATGTGTAATAAGTAACAAAAATTGTTAGGTCCCTATATTACTAGTATAGTCCCTTATTGTTGTTAGTGTAACCCCCTTATTGTTATTATTGTACCCTTGTAACCCCCATTTTGTTATTATTGTGCCCTTAAATTATTATTGTTAAGCCGGCTAGGATTACATTGTGGCCCACTAGGATTACATTATGGCCCCATGGACTTCTATATATAGAAAGGAGGTTTTGTAAATTGTGTCATCCAAGAATTGTTAATTTATGTAATGTATTGGAGGTTGCCCCCTCGAAGTGGCTCATTTCTAAGGCGTTGATATCTCTTTTCTTTTCTTTTTGGAGCTAGTTACACAACATTTGGTATCAGAGCTTTGGATTCTAGGGTTTCGCTGCTCCAAGCAGGTCATCGTGGCATTTTCGCTATAACTTTTTTTCTACGATGTTTCAGAAGCTAAAATTTTTAGGGTGCGAAGCCAAAATCCTCAGGAATATTTTCTAAAAATTTTAGAGCTTGGTTCGCAATATTTTCGGAGATATTATCTGTGTAAGTTAGGTTTTTTTTCAGGCTCCTAAACAGGTCATCGTGGAATTTGCGCTATAAATTTTTTTCTACAAAGGTTCAGAATCTGAAATTCCTATGGTGCGAAGTTGAAATCCTGAAGAAATTCTTCAAAAAATTTTAGAGCTTGGTTCGTAATATTTTTGGAGATATGATCTGTGGAAGGTAGTGCTTTTTCAAGCTCCTGAATTTCATCTCAAAGAGGTGATCGTGGGAAAATTTCAATAAATCTCTCTCTGGGCATCGGATTGGAGTGCCGTAAAAAGTGGTCACAATCACACGGACTTTGTTTTCTTGGCTATCAATTTCAGAGACAAAGGATGAAACAGTGACACGTGGCAAGTCGTACAAGTTTGCTCTACTGAACCAGTCCATAATTAGGTCATTGTGGGAGATTGGACAGAAATTTGTGTTGGAGAATCCAGATCAGGTCAGACCTATGGCATTCGAAATATAATTCAGAGGGCTACGTTGGTACCAAAAATCAAATATTGAAGTGCTGCAATCACAAATCTAATCCAATTTCAATATCGAGCTCCTCAAAAGCAAGAAAAAGGTGTGTATTTTTTTTTTTACGAATTGCGTAAGGCTTGTTAGAAGAATCAATTTGAATTGATTCCAAGGGCATATTGTAGAATAGATATCATTATTGGGTTCTAAAATATGCCCCGTAAAAATAATTCAACACCCATTAAGCCTTCAGAAGGCTCTACTATGACTCATGAAGATGAAGAATTGCAACATGATCTATCAAAATTACAAGAGCAAGTGCAACAAATTTCACTCTCGCAAAGAGCAACAAAAATGAAATGGAAGTTATGAAGAAAGGTGTGGAAGCTAAGATGGATGGCGTGGAAGCTAAGATGGATGGCATGGAAGCTAGAATTGAAGCTAAGATGCATGACATGAAATACAAGATGGAAAACATGAAGAATGATCTAAAATCAAAAATCGAAGGTTTGACAAAGTTGATACAAGAAATGTTTCCTAATGGTGAAAAGATAGTAGAAGAACCTCATGATGAGAAAAAAATCAATGTTAATCATGATTTCATAAACTCTAATGTTGGCGGGAAGAACCACCATATTCCAAAAATGGCTATGAGGAAGTTTGATGGAAAGGATCCTGTAACATGGATACTACAGATGGAGCAATATTTTGATCTCCATAACGTGCAAAACACAAAAAAGGTACGCATTGCAACTTTACATTTAGAACAAAATACATTTGTATGGTATCGATGGCTTTTCTCCCGTAAAAAAATTGTCACTTGGTCAATTTTTATGGAAGAAATGATAGCACATTATGAGGATACAAAGAGCAACACCTTCTTTAGCCAATTGATAAATCTCAAACAAAAGGGTTTAGTGGGGCAACACATTGAGGACTTCCAAAAATTGAATATAAGGGTAACTGATATTCCAAAGGAACACAGGATCAATCTCTTCATAGGCACTTTAAAGGATAACATCCAACATGAAGTTCGTGTTTTGGAACCGGATTCATTGGAGAAGGCATTCAGGTTGGCAAGAAAAGTTGAATGTAAAATAACGGCGACAAGGAAGCCTACCACTCAATTCTATAAAGAAGGAAGTGTTGCTACGTCTAGATTTCCACAACCTACAAGGTTGACACCACAACAATTGGAAGAAAAAGAGCAAAAGGGCTTTGCTACAGTTGTGATAGCAAATACACTAAAGGTCATAAGTGTGCTGAAAAGAAATTATTTTACATAGATTGTGAAGAAGAAGAAGAAAATGAAAAAGAAGAGGATATACACCAGGAACCAGCCATAGAAGAGGAAGAAATGAATCCGACCATATCATGTAATGCACTGGCAGGAATTACCACTCAAACTCTCAAGATAGCAGGACAGATCAAGAAGAAAAAGGTAATAGTGTTGATTGATTCAGGTAGCACCCATAATTTTATTCATTGTAAGGTAGCCAAGGAATTAAATTGTTTTCTATACCCAGCACCAGAATGTCAAGTGATGGTTGCAAATGGAGGAACTATAAATTTCTCTGGAAAATGCCATAATATCAAGCTAACCATGGGGAATATGTATTGACTAGTCCAATGCTTTCCATTCCTATGGGAGGTGCTGATGTTGTACTAGGAGTACAATGGTTACAATCTTTGGGGACGGTAGCTTTTAATTTTCAAGAACTTTCTTGAAATTTTTTTCAGAAGGAAAGGAAGTCGAATTACGGGGTATTGAAGGGAAGCCAGGAAGGATAATAAGCTCTAATGTCATGACAAAGCTTCTAAAGAAATAACAACAAGGCGTAATTGCACAATTATGCTCACTAGAAGTTCCGACATCAAAATCATCTATTTCTGGAGATCTCCAACAAGTCTTGGACAATCATTCCAAGGTGTTTGAAACTCCCAAAGGACTCCCACCTATTCGTGATCATGATCATGCTATTCATTTGATTCCAAGAAGTGTTCCTCCAAAAATCAAGCCTTATAGATATCCTTACTTCCAAAAGAGAAAAATTGAACGTATGATTGCAGAAATGTTAGAGGCGGGTATAATTCAACCTAGTCAAAGTTCTTTCTCTGCTCCCGTAGTATTGGTACACAAGAAGGATGGATCATGGCGAATGTGTCCAGATTATTGGGAGCTCAATAAGCTCACCATTAAAGATAAATTTCCCATTCCTGTGATTGATGAATTATTGGATGAATTACATGGAGCAATTTATTTTACCAAGTTGGGTCTTCGTTCAGGATATCATCAAATTAGAATGAAGACTGAAGATATTCCAAAAACAGCATTTCGAACTCATGAGGGTCATTATGAATTTTTGGTCATACCTTTTGGCCTTACCAATGCACCTTCTACATTTCAAGGGTTAATGAATTCCATTTTCAAACCCTTCCTTAGAAAATTTGTGCTAGTATTTTTTGATGATATACTAATCTACAGCAGGTCTTGGAAGGATCATGTTGAACATGTTGACAGGAGAAACAATTATATGCAAAAACATCCAAATGTTTCTTTGGAGTACAAGAGGTGGAATATCTGGGTCATATTATATCTCAAGAGGGTGTTAAAGTAGACCCTAACAAAATTAAAGCCATTAAGGAATGGAAAGTCCCCATGACCATAAAGCAGTTGCGAGGATTTCTCGGGTTAACAGGGTATTATCGCAAGTTTGTATAGAATTATGGGAGAATAGCAGCACCTCTAACAACATTATTAAATAAAGATGCATTTTCATGGAATCCTGAAGCAACTAAGGCCTTTGAACATATTAAAGAGGCAATGTGCCTAGCACCAGTCTTAGCTACGCTAGACTTCACAAAAACCTTTATTGTGGAATGTGATGCCTCAGGAAATGGAATTGGTGCAGTTTTAATGTATGAAGGAAGACCCATTGCTTTTGAAAGTCATCCAATCAAAGGAAAGTATTTACATAAACCTATTTATGAGAAGGAAATGTTAGCAATATTGCATGCACTAAAGAAATGGCGAACTTACCTAATGGGAAGACACTTCAAGGTAAAAAATGATCATGATAGTCTTAAACACTTTTTGGAACAAAGAATATCTTCTAAAGAGCAGCAAAAATGGGTCACAAAGATGTTGGGTTATGACTTTGAAATAATCTACAAAAAAGGAAAGCTTAATGTTGTTGCAGATGCACTCTCAAGAAAGAATGAAGAGGTGGAAGCATTGCTTTGTGCCATTTCTATTATCCAACCAGATTGGATAACTCAAGCAAGAGATGAATGGAAGAAGGACAAAGATGTATGGATACTCATTCAAAAGTTGCAGCAAGATCCTAGTACATCTGATACATTTAGTTGGAAAATGATTCCTTATGGTACAAAGATCGCTTATATCTTTGTAATAATTCCCAACTAAAACAAAAGATTCTTCTGGAATTGCACACTTCTCCTTTAGGAGGACACTCAAGATTTTTAAAAACTTACCACGGGGTGAAGAAAGAATTTTTTTGGGATGGCCTTAAATCTGATATTCAAAAGTTTGTGGCGGAATGTTTGGTTTGCCAGCAGAATAAAGTTGAGACAATTAAGACCTCGGGACTTCTACAACCTTTATCCATTCCAAGTCAACGTTGGGAGGATATTTCAATGGATTTTATCACAGGTTTACCTAAGTCCAAAGGAAAGAATGTCATCATGGTGGTAGTTGATAGACTTACCAAGTATGCACACTTTTTTGCATTATCTCATCCATTTAAAGCAAGTACAATTTCTACTACATTTATGGACAGAATTCAAAAGCTACATGGAAGCCCAAGGGTTATTATGAGAGACAGAGATCCCATTTTTACTGGAAATTTTTGGACGGAGTTATTTTCTTGTTTGGGTACTGAATTAGCTCATAGCTCATCTTATCATCCTCAATCTGATGGTCAAATGGCAATAGTAAATAAATGTTTGGAAGGATATCTTTGTTGTTTTGTATCTCATAAAAAAACACAATGGGTCAAGTGGTTACCTCTCGCTGAATGGTGGTATAACACTTCCTTCCATACTGCAGCAAAAATGACCCCATTTATGGCACTTAATGGATATCATCCACCATCGATCACATCATCTTTAAGGGAAAATTCGAAGGTTCAAGCAGTGGAAGATCACATCGAGCATCAGCAAGAAGTTCTCCAACTCTTAAAGGATAACCTTAATTTGGCACAAAATCGAATGAAACAACAGGCAGATCAACATCGCAGCGAGAGAAGTTTTTATGTAGGAGATTGGGTATTTTTACGGCTACAACCATATAAACAAATGTCCCTCAAGCAAGCTAAGAAGGATAATAAATTATCGCCAAAGTACTATGGTCCTTACAAGGTGTTGCAAAAGATTGGTACTATGGCATGCAAATTGGAGCTTCCTACTTCTTCGCGAGTACATCCAGTTTTCCATGTTTCATGCTTAAAGAAGGTTATAGGTGAAAATCTTCCAGTTCAAACAATATTGCCATAACTTGATGAGGAAGGAAAAATCATATTGGAACCTGAAGCGGTCACGGAAACAAGAACTCGACAACTACGGAATCAATCAATTTCAGAGTATCTCATCAAGTGGAAGAACTTACCCACTGAAGATTCTACATGGGAGGATGAGAATTTTATACAGAAGCACTCGGAGCTACTCAAGCATTGAGGACAACACTTTTTTGAAGGAGAGGGGCATGTTAGGTCCCTATATCACTAGTATAGTCCCTTATTATTGTTAGTGTAACCCCCTTATTGTTATTATTGAACCCTTGTAACCCCCATTTTGTTATTATTGTGCCCCTTAAATTATTATTGTTAGGTCGGCTAGGATTACATTGTGGCCCACTAGGATTACATTATGGCCCCATGGACTCCTATATATAGAAAGGAGGTTTTGTAAATTGTATCATCCAAGAATTTTTCATTTATGTAATGTATTGGAGGTTGCCCCCTTGAAGTGGCTCATTTCTAAGGCGTTGATATCTCTTTTCTTCTCTTTTTGGAGCTGGTTACACAACAACAATAAACATCATGGTTCATAATATAAAATGAATTTACATCGCAATGGAAAATAGGTAGACATATCATCAAGCTTTAATAATTGAGATGGAAGGTATGTCATTAACCAACCCGTTTCATTTTAATTGACCCAAGTTCTAATTTCAGTTATATCAGCCCGAAGGTTGTGGAGTTTGTGCTTTGCAAAAGAAAACAATGAGAAATTGTTGTTGGTTCACTTGGTCACGAGAACTAAAATATGAGTGAAAAAAATGGTGGAATCATGCCCTGCAATGATAAACAATATATCTATATCAGCTGCTCTCAAAATTTTAGTGTTGGGATCATATGACGTACTAATCAACATGATTTCATTATGGGAATTTTGAGGTAAAAAGTAGGCCTAAAAAAATGTACTAACAAAATTAACTTTAAAATAACCAATAGGATTCAAGATGATGATGCCATCTTGAGGGGAGAATATTTTGGAGGGAAAAGAAGATAAGTACTTTTTAATTGCATTTTCAACTTATCTCCTTGCAGGTTTCTCAAGTGCCAACTATAGACACTCATTGGATGTGAATTTGAATTCCACATCCAAGAGTACCCATTCTGCATACTTCTCAGTAGGCTTGCATTGAAAAAAAATTGAAAATACATGAAATAAGCACGTTCAACATGATTTGAACATTATTTTTTCATGTATTTTTTTTTATTTTTTTCGATGTGGGTCTACTCAAAAGTATGAAGAGTGGATATTCGTTGGATGTGGAATTTAATTCCAATCAATATGTTTTGAATATTCTTTTTTCATGTATTTTCATTTTTTTTTAATGCGGGTCTACTCAGAAGTATGTAGAGTGGGTGCTATTTAGATGTGGAATTCAATTTTGCATCCAATGGGTGTCTAAAATTGGCATTTGAGTAAATGTACAAGGAGATAAGATGAAAATACAATAAAAAAATAAGTTTCCTTTATTTTTCTTTAAAAATTCATAACTTTTATTTTATTATTTTAACTATTATTTTCTTGTTTTCCTTAGGAGGCCCATTTTAGACCCTCAAAATTCCCCTAATGTGGATAGAGGCTAATAAAACCAAAATTGGCTGCTACAAAAAGTCATTGGAGTGCCTCAGTGATGAGGGTGAGGAAGTGATGTTGTAGGGGATAAAGAAGCCTATCACACTCAGTAAAATATCAACACTACAAATGAAAAGATACAACAGAAAAAGGTGTTCCCTATATGTGGTCCAAGTGACCATTAAGTCACAAAGTAGTTGTTAGGTCCCTATATTACTAGTATAGTCCCTTATTTTTGTTAGTGTAACCCCCTTATTATTATTATTGTACCCCTGTAACCCCCATATTGTTATTATTGTGCCCTTAAATCATTATTGTTAGTTCGACTAGGATTACATTGTGGCCCCACTAGGATTACATTGTGATCCCATGGACTCTTATATATAGAAAGGAGGTTTTGTAATTTGTATCATCCAAGAATTGTTCATTCATGTAATGTATTGGAGGTTGCCCCCTCGAAGTGGCTTATTTCTAAGGCATTGATATATTTTTTCTTCTATTTTTGGAGCTGGTTTCACAACATTTGGTATTAGAGCTTTGAATTATAGTTTCGCTGCTCCAAATAGGTCATCATGGAATTTTTGCTATAAATTTTTTTTCTATGAAGGTTCAAAAGATGAAATTTTTAGAGGGCGAAATCGAAATCCTGAGGAAAATCATCACAAAATTTCAGAGCTTGGTTCACAATATTTGCGGAGATATGATTTGTGGAAGTTAGGGCTTTTTGTAGGCTCCTAAATTTCACTTAAAAAGGTCATCGTGGAATTTTCACTATAATGTTTTTTATACAAAGCTTCAGAAGCTGAAATTTTTAGAGCGCAAAGTTGAAATCCTAAGAAATATTGTCACAAAATTTTAGAGCTTGGTTCACAATATTTTCAGAGATATGATCTGCGGAAGTTAGGTGTTTTTTAGGCTCCCGAATTTCATCACAAAGAGGTGATCATGGGAAAATATTCATGACTCTCTCTAAGCATCGAATTGGAATTATGTAAAAAGCGACTGGAAGAACACGAACTGTAGTTTCTTGTCTATAAATTTCAGAGGCAAAGGAGAAAATAGTGACACATGGCAGGTCGTACAATTTCGCTCTACTGAACCAGTCCATAATTAGGTCATTGTGGGAGATTGGACATAACTTTGTCTTGAAGAATCCAAATCAAGTCAAATATATGGAATTTGAAAGAATATTCAAAGAAATACTACAGGGCTGAATTTCAGATATTGAGTATCTACAAGTATAGAGATAAGTCAATTTAAATATCGAGCATCTCAAAAGCAAGTAAAAGGTGTGTATTTTTTAATTCGAATTGCATAAGTCTTGTTTGAAGAATCAAGTTGAATTGATTCCAAGGGCATGTTGTAGAATATATATTAGTATTGGATCATAAAATGGCCCCTAAAAAGAATTCAACACCCATTAAGCCTTTAGAAGGCTCTACTATGACTCATGAAGAAAAAGAATGACAACATGACATATCAAAATTACAAGAGCAAGTGCAACAAATTTTTCTCTCGCAAAGAGCAACAAAAAATGACATGGAAGTTTTGAAGAAAGGCGTGGAATAAAAAATGGATGGTTTGAAGAATGACATGGAAGCTAAGATGGATGGCATGGAAGCTGGCAGGGAATCTAAGATGGATGACATGGAAGCTAAGATGGAAAAAATGAAGAATGATCTAAAAGCAGACATGGAAGGTTTGACAAAGTTGATACAAGAAATGTTTCCTAATGGTGAAAATATAGTAGAGGAAACTCACGATGAGAAAAAAATAAATTTTAATCGTGATTTTATAAACTCTAATGTTGGAGGGAATAACCACCATATTCCAAAAATGGATATGATGACTTTTGATGGAAAGGATCTTGTAACATTGATACTACAGATGAGCAATATTTTGATCTCAATAATGTGCAAAACACACAAAAGGTACGCATTGCAACTTTACATTTAGAAAAAAATACATTTGTATGGTATCGATGGCTTCGCTCCCATAAAAAAATTGTCACTTGGTCAATTTTTATGGAGGAAATGATAGCACATTATGAGGATACAAAGAGCAACACTTTCTTTAGCCAATTGATAAATCTCAAACAAAAGTGTTCAGTGGGGGAGCACATTGAGGACTTCCAAAAATTGAATATAAGGGTAACTGATATTCCAGAGGAACACGGGATTGATCTCTTCATAGGTACTTTAAAGGATAACATCCAACATGAAGTTCGGGTTTTGGAACCTGATTCATTGGAGAAGGCATTTAGGTTGGCAAGAAAAATTGAATGTAAAATTATGGCGACAAGGAAGCCTACCACTCACTTCTATAAAGAAGGAAGTGTTGCTACGCCTAGATTTCCACAACCTACAAGGCTGACACCACAAAAATTGGAAGAAAAAAGAGCAAAAGGGCTTTGCTACAGTTGTGATAGCAAATACACTAAAGGTCATAAGTGTGCTGAGAAGAAATTATTTTACATAGATTGTGAAGAGGAAGAGGAAAATGAACAAGAAGAGGATATACACCAGGAACCAGCCCTAGAAGAGGAAGAAATGAGTCCGACCATATCGTGTAATGCATTGGTAGGAATTACCACTCCTCAAACTCTCAAGATAGAAGGACATATCAAGAAGAAAAAGGTAATAGTGTTGATTGATTCAGGTAGTACCCATAAATTTATTCATTGTAAGGTAGCCAAGGAATTGAATTGTTTCCTATACCCAGCACCAGAATGTCAAGTGATGGTTGCAAATGGAGGAACTATAAATTTCTCTGGAAAATACCATAATATCAAGCTAACCATGGGGGAATATGTATTGAATATTCCAATGCTTTCCATTCCTATGGGAGGTGCTGATGTTGTACTAGGAGTACAATGGTTACAATCTTTGGGGACGGTAGCTTTTAATTTTCAAGAACTTTTCTTGAAATTTTTTTCCGAAGGAAAGGAAGTCGAATTACGGGGTATTGCGGGGAAGCCAGGAAGGATAATAAGCTCTAATGTCATGACAAAGCTTCTAAAGAAAGAACAGCGAGGCGTAATTGCACAATTATGCTCACTAGAAGTTCCAACATCAAAATCACCTATTTCTGCAGATCTCCAACAAGTCTTGGACAATCATTCCAAGGTGTTTGAAACTCCCAAAGGACTCCCACCTATTCGTGATCATGATCATGCTATTCATTTGATTCCAGGAAGTGTTCCTCCAAACATCAGGCCTTATAGATATCCTTATGTCCAAAAGAGCGAAATTGAACATATGATTGCAGAAATGTTAGAGGCGGTATAATTCAACCTAGTCAAAGTTCTTTCTCTGCTCCTGTAGTATTGGTACACAAGAAGGATGGATCATGGCGCATGTGTCTGGCTTATAGGGAGCTCAATAAGCTCACCATTAAAGATAAATTTCCCATTCCTGTGATTGATGAATTATTGGATGAATTACATGGAGCAATTTATTTTACCAAGTTGGATCTTCGTTAAGGATATCATCAAATTAGAATGAAGACTGAAGATATTCCGGAAAAAAAATTTATGTTGGCTCGAGGGGTCCTGACCCAGGTTTGGATGTTCAAGATTAGCCAACAAAACCCTATACTACTGGCCATTTCGGTAGTGACCTGCTTGCACAGGCCAAAATATCACCCGAAGTAGTATGGGTGGCTACTGGAACCAGGTTTTCGCACCTTAGGAGAGGGTAGGTAAGTCAAGTAGAGTTGCATCCACCATTATAGTGACTCGATCCAGTATCACAAAGCCTATATTCCCTTCGCATACATGTGCACAAAAACAATATTACTCACAGAAATCAACAGATCGTGAAATCATATAACAATACGCAGCTATTCCAGATATTCTTGTATGAAGCAAGCAGAACAAACCCAGATCACAACATAAATAAGTATAGAATTATGTTCACAACTTAAACCAATAATACATCAGCATATATTAAGTAATAAAGACGTCATAGGTTCATATCACAATAATTCCAGTGGATTTAGATAGGCAACAATACTTCTGTATTCATTAATCTTTCAGATCTACTTACAAAACCCCAAAAACCCAACCTGCACACACAGCAGTAGGGTCTGTACACAATAGGATAGAGGCCCTCCACGCACACAGTAGCATGAGTCCTCACCCAGAAACCTTAACGAGATCTATCGATTCGTACTTAGTAGCAATCTCTTATCATTCTTAGCTTGTCCTACAACTCAAAAAGGTTCAACTACTTATACTATTTTAGCCTATGCATCCAATGGTCCGCAAACCATGGTTGAATACTCTTGGTCTACCCTTGACCCATTTACAATAATTTAGGGGCTTTTACCCACCCCAAAACCCCTGCGTTAGACTAAATATAATAAAAAATATACAAAATGGACCAGTTTCGTAGCTCTGTAGGAGACCCTGTTACAATAGTCCCCCAACACAATCTTGTGACTCTTCTCGAGTCACTATGGTGGTGGGGTCTCCACCTGTGGACGTAGTGTGTTGATGGCGGTGATCAACGGGGGTAGTACTTCTTGGCTCTGAGCAGCAGCGCTCTATGCAATATCCACGAGATTATGGGATGTCGTACTTCGGTCACCGTGGTGACACTTTACAATGTCTGATTCAATCACTTGACTACAACATCAATATCCTGTGATAGTTGGAGGGTTGCATCGGCCAAAGGCTTCAATCGTTCCGTGATGGAATGCTTCTTGTGCCAGAGTTCCTCAATCTCATCCTGGAGCGCGTTGCTAGTCTTTAAGCGTGCCAGATGCTGAGTAGGGACTAAAAAGGGCATTGTAGCTTTGACCTGATCGAAAGCTTCTTCCTTCTACCGCAAGTCCTGATTAATTCTATGGAGGACCGGGTTGCACTGGATCTTGGTCCAAAGCTGCATGGCATCTTCGAGTAACCGGGCACCCTGAGCAATCTGACCTATAATGGTGTTAGTGGCCTTGGTTGCTAGTGCAACGCACTGGGCTTGTACCTCCAGAGGTGTTTCAGGCTGCAGCTTGGCCTGTAAGTTGGTGATTTTCTGCTCCAGTTGTGTCTTCACGACCTGCATCTTCATCCTAGATGCCTTCAATGCTGCAACCAACCCTTCAATTTTAGCCCAAGGGGTGGCTGCCACCGGGATCTCCTTTGTAACCTCTGTGTAGAGCTGGTGGATTAGTGTTTCAAGCTCCACTTGCTGTGTGATAGTACAAAGTACTTCAAAATTCGGCTGCGCGATGGTCTACTCAGCTACCCCTAGTTGTTGGTGCACCTGCTGGTCCCAATGGCGAATCTCCTAGAATACAACAGTGTGGAGGCCCTGTAATGCATCGTGGGTCAGCATGGCCAGATTCTGCTGCACCCTTGCGTTTGTATGGAGTTGGACTGGTGGACTGAATACAAGGGAAACACTAGGTATAGTGCAGAGATGACTTTCCTTTGTGATGAGAATTATATGGCTTGGTACCAAGGGAGGCCGTACCTAAGTCACGTTGGCCTGTAGTGTGTCTGTCTTTAATTGTAGGGTGCAGAGCTCAACTTGGAGAGTGTCAATGGCAGCCTTTTGGTGTTCCTCCAGGGCTACCCACTTGTCTTCTATGGCCATTGTGATGGCATCCACTATTTATTCGAGGTCCCTGTCAGTCATAGTGACCATCACATTGTATTCTCACCGTTGCGTGCGCTGCTTCTTTTGGGACCCCTTGTCAGGCTCACCTATTCGCTTTGTTCCTCTGAGGTTTACTGCTGGTGGGGGATCTACCTGGATTTCAGCCCTGGTGGTTTTCAGTGGCGCGTTATTCTTCGTGACTGTGTCTGAGCCTTGCTTGCTTGGTCCTGCAGTCTCCTTGGTGGGGGTTTTGAAGCCTATCTTCCAGGAAGGAGGCCATAGTTCAACCACTCGGTCAATGTCCTCATCTGCTACCATATATGGGAGGGACTTCCAAGTTTTATTCTTGAGACCATGGATTTGTATGTGTTGCATCATAACTTGGAATTCTGCAATACTTTTGTACCTATTGTACACTGTTGGGGAAAACCGTGGTTGAGAGTTGATGGCTGTGGCCAAGCTGCTCTAGAATAGGACCCAAAAAAATTGGTTATCTTCCACGCACTGTGCATCCTTGGAGTCCCATAGATGGGTGAAGCAAGCCCCTTCGCACATTTCTGAAGTGAGCTCGAGCAGGAAAAACTCCTTAGGGGCCTCCCATGCAACCAATGCCATAAGGAGCAATAGCCAAGAATAGCAAAAGGCCTTTCCTTGTTCCTGATATTCACAGACGTTGGTCAGGAATTCATCACACAAATATTGGGCCCAATTAAGGTAGACCCCCTTTGTACACTGGCCTGCTAATCAAATGACATAGGCAAGGACCGTTATGACTTGGCACTTCCGCATTAGCTTGCAGGCTAATAGCATGGTACCCATCTGTGTAGCACGGTCACTAATGGATTTGATGATAAAGCTCCAGGTATTTCGCTCCACCTTGTAATTTTTGCGCACATATTCAGCAGTCTCGCATTCATATTTCTTGCCCACCCATTCCAGAGGGTGTGACCCCTGCAAGGGAAGGCCCGTAATCTGGTGAATTAGAGCAACATCAATGGGGACTTGGTCTTGAATCCATAAGCAGCCCTCGTGAATCAAGGCGAGAAACTGTCGGGCCAGCTGGTCCGTGACACTATAATGACCAAAATGGGGCATCCGCAGCATATTCAAGAGCCTAGATCTGGCCAATCCACATACCCAGTGCTGAAGAATGAATGTGACCCCATCATTTGCATAAAATGTGTCAAAATATAGTGTGGGGGCCAGGTCTGGGAAGGCTTCATAATTCAACAAGTCGTGATCATAAAATTTAACTTCATGGAGCTGTCCGCAAGGGTCATCGATGACAGGGACTTCACCCGGGGTTAGCGGTGTTTGCAAGTAGGTGACAAAACCAACCAAGTTTTTGGGTGTGCGTGTGGAAGGCTGGCGCAAGCTGATGAAGGGGAGATACCAATTGATCGGATTGGCGGGCAGGGCTTCCTCTTGTGCATCCTGGTCCTGATGTGGTGTTCGTGGGGATTTGGCATGCCTCAGGGAAGTCCTAGGTCTTCCTGCAACCCACTTTGCAGCTTTTGGGGGCTTCCTCGAGCCCTGTTCTTTCTATTTTCCCTTCTTTGTGACTGGTGTAGAGAGCACTTCTTCGTCCTCAGCCCCAATCTCCACTATGTCCTCACTTTCCGGCTCTGTTGGTACTGAAGGTTCAGCCGGGTTCATGGCCATCATCCTAGCACGGAAAAGGAATCCCAACTCTGGATGGCTACTGTCAGAAGGAGTAGGCTGATTAGACATGAAAGAGATAGGGCATACCAGGAGAATCGTAGAGCTCAAGTTCACACGAGACAAAGGTGAGAAGTACAGTCTATGCAAGGGAGGAAGATTTCTTATCTGCGCTACCCTATCCTTCTTATAGTGCTTGTAGTCACTCAATGGTAGGGTAAACTTCACCTAGAACTTACCATCAAATAAACAGTCAAAAGCCCCAAAAATCCGCCTCCTTAATTGCCAGGGGGCCATGCCTTTCAATGGTAACTTCTGCTCCCTATCAGTTGTTAGAGTGCTAACGGCTAGTTTTCGCATCTCTGGTGCGCTCAACATTCCTGCGACACTTGGGTCAACTACTTGGGTATTCTGAGCATCCTCCCCCAACACAAAATTGTTCCTAAGGTACCTCTCAACCAAAGACATGTTTTTTCGACAGGTGTCCTTCCATGCAACCAGACATTTACAGGGATCTCCTGATCCAAGGAATGTTTTGACCCAAATATTGGTTGGGGCTTCAAATCACACGATCATCATATCCTGACATTCCTCCCAATCCTGAAATGCCTCCTCATGTGTTCCCCACCAGCGTGCGGGTGTTCCACGAATGGATAGCTTAAGGTCCCATAGCCTTCATCCCTTGGGAACCTCTGCTTCGAATGCTTGCAAAAAGTCCTTAATGCTACCAGAACCATCAAAGTAGGGTAGGTCTCTTACCTCTGAGGAAATGCAGCAGAAGTCCCTTGTGACTCGAAGACATCGCAGCGCTGAGACATCATGTAATCGGTTTTACTAATTCTCCGTCTCCCTGTCAGAGTCAGAGAAGCATTCACTATCCCTTTCCCAGCATGGTACTCCTTCCACCATGGGGTTGATCCAATCTTCATCTTGTGCAGTCAACTTGTAAATGTGATCCACCTCCTCTTCATCGTGCACCGGCTCGGTATATCATTCACCTTCTGCAGGATCTAATGGTATTATCACCCTTGTGCCGTTATTCTCAAACACCATGCTTCTCTTTTTGAGGTTGATGATATCGCCCATATCTATGGCCCAGTACAATCCCAACAGCGCAGGGTAGGGGTCCGTATCTTCTACAATTTCTATTACTTCAAAGTCAGCTCGTGCCTTTAATCCTGCGATATCCACTCTAATTTTAGAAAACCTTCCTAGCGGGATGATTTTCTGTTGATTTTACATGCACAGTTGAATAGTGGACCATTCCAACTTAGGCTCTCCCATTCGTTGCCAAGTTTTCTTCGACAACATGTTTGCATATGACCCTAGGTCCAAAATAGCTTGTCTCATTTCATAGTCACCGATCTGTGTAAACAACCAGATTTCTCTTCTGGTGTGTTTCTTGTACCTGTATAGCTTGTGTACATCCTTGACTTCCGGGGTTAGATTGGGTCATGCTGCGCAGCTATCTATTAATGCCTGAAGGTTCTCCACAGCCTTTGGGTTGCACAACAGTTTCATACATGCCTACAAAATGGGCTCAACCTCCTCATCTTCCTTGAGGTTTGCAGGTGGTCGAGCAGTAGTTTCCTCTGCATTAGCAAAGTCCTTGCGAGTTGTGATAAATGTTTCTTTCCCCCCTTTTAGGTCCAAGCCTTCTTGTTTGACAGCGGCTTGAAAATTCAAAGGTTCCATCACAGCCTCCACCTAAGGCCCCCTAGTGGCCATCCCACTGTGTGTCACCACATTCACACTCGAATCTTTGTCTCGCAGCTCAACCTTAACTCTCTACACATTCTGTGTAGGTTTCGATTGCTTTTCTTGCATTTTTGCTATCAAGATTGGGCAATCTTCAATCGCATGGTCCAACTGTCTGCAATATCGGCAAGATTGCCGAGTGAGGTTTGGGCAGTCCCTTACAAAGTGTTCTGCTTCTCCACAGTTATAGCAGATTAGCTAACCTTGTCCCCGTCCTGCACTTCCATCGCGTCCTCCTCCCCTGCCCCTTGATGGGGAGTTGCCTATACCTACAGGGGTTCTTGGTGACGCAGGGTCAGATTGTACTCTGTATAATTTTCCTTGATCAATCATCAAATCATATGTCCAGCAGTTCTGTTCGTCATGTCCCACCAATCTACAAAACCTACACCATTTTTTCCTTACCTCTGGAATGTATACAACAAGGCGGGGACAATGGTTAGTATCGTGCAGCCTTGCGACGCGTTAATCATTGCACTAGAACACTAGTCGATTGGGTCTCGTAGCTTCCCTAGGTCGCAATGGGCTAGGTCCCTCGACCTGCATATAGTCTGCTAATAGAGGAAAATTATCCTTGGTATGGCCATTCACTCAGCATCATATGCACCATCTTTCGGGGCTAGCCTCTGCCCCTTGTTCCTTTTGCAGGTTTTGGATCTCTACATGCATCGCTTCTAGCTGTCCTTTGATCTGTTGGACACCCAAATGAGTCTCGCCCCAAGGTGCATCTTCTAACTTCATGGCACCTTCCAAGGCCTTCTCATGCAATTCGAAATTTTGGTGCCCCATATGTACATGCAGGTGAGGCAGCAACATAGAAATAAACCATTTCGTGTGCTTCCAGCCATCATATTGGAATCCCCCTTCTCTGATCCCCTTCTTCAGTCACTGATCAACCTCCCACACAGATTCAGAAGGTCCTTACTTGAAATCCTTTAGATCAACCACAATTTGGGAGTAGGACTTAGGTTTCTTGAATTTTTCTTTTAGGCCGTTCTTAATATCTTCAATGGTTGCATTTTTGTTTTGGCCAATGTATCCCATGTACCAGTCCAAAGCTCTTCCTTCGAAGACAAGGGGAAACTGTACCCTTTTCACCGCATCACTATCCACGTTCTCCACACTCCATACCGATCCTACAACAAATCAGAACTAATCCATGTCTTCATCCCCCACACCCTTAAAGGTCGATAATTTCATGTGCGTAGCCATGTCTTGTTCCGATGGCGTAGGGGTCAGTGAATTCTTACCTCTAGGTTGATTTGAAAGCGATGTGGCTGGAGGACTCTGCAAAGTTGCTTCCCTTATTGGAATGTAGACCATTTGATCTCCTTCTAGGTTGGCCCTATAGTATTTTTCACTCCGTGTTGCGCTCCCATCCAGATCAGAGGTCATTCACTCGGTATGGCTACACAAAATACTCTTTTTGCATAATAATATCTTGATAAACAATGGAAGAGTCTTCAAAAACTTACCTTGGAACCCTATGAAGAATCTTTGCTCTGCTTCAAAGTAGGAGACAAACTGATCAATGGAAAATTATGTCACAAATACTCCTAACATGTTGTCTACCCAATGGTCCACTGTGCGAGTGATGGCGTTATTAGTATTTTCTAGCTGTTGGATTAGTTCGGGTGTCCACCTTCCAACACTTCTGAAAATCTACCAGTCTTGCGAGTCACTCCTGGAGCTCAATCACAATCGTTAAAAAGAAGATCTTGTAGATATCTGTGAAAATGTACTTATTCTTCCACTCTTCAGTGGTCAACCTCTCACTATGGTTTTCTCTTATGGAAAATTCCTGAACTCGTTGTTCAAACCATTCATCAATTTCCTTTCTCTCTAGCTTCCAGTACGACCATGGCATTACCCCATATCTCTCTCAAAATGCTCCAGGTCCCAACAATGGAACCATTTGTTGGCTTGAGGGGTCCTGACCTAGGTTCAGATGTTCAAGGTTTGCCAAGAAACCCCTATACTACTGGCCCTTTCGGTAGTGACCTGCTTGCGCAGGCCAAAGTCTCACCCGAAGTAGTATGGGTGGGTGTTGGAACCATGTTTCCACACCTTGGGAGAGGGTAGGTAAGTCAAGAAGAGCTGCATCCACCCTTATACTGACCCAATCTGGTATCATAGAGCCCATATTCCCTTGGCATCCACGTGCACAACAACAATATTACTCACAGAAATCAACAGATCGTGAATTCATATAACAATACGCAGCTATTCCAAATATTCTTATATGAAGCAAGTAGAAAAAACCCAGATCGCGACATAAATAAGTAAACAAGTATGTTCGCAACTTAAACCAATAACACAACAACATATATTAAGCAATCAAGATGTCAAAGATTCATATCACAGTAATTACAGTGGATTTAGATAGGCAATAATACTTTCGTATTCATTAATCTTTCAGATCTACTTACAAAACCCTAAAACCCAACCTGTGCACACATCAGCAGGGTCCACACACAGCAGGACAGAGGCCCTCCACACACACAACAGTAGGAGTCCTTACCCAACAACCCTAACAAGATCTATCAATTCGCACTTAGCAGCAATCTCTTATCATTCTTAGCTTGTCTTACAACTCAAAAAGGTTCAACTACTTATACTATTTTAGCCTATGTGTCCAATGGTCTGCAAACCGTGGTTTTCAAACTCTTGGTCTACCCTTGACCCATTTACAATAATTTAGGGGCTTTGAACCACCCCAAAACCCCTGCGTTAGACTAAATATAATAAAAATGTACAAAATGGACCAGTTTCACAGCTTTGTAGGAGACCTTGTTCCAACAATTTCGAACTCATGAGGGTCATTATGAATTTTTGGTCATGAATTTTGGCCTTACCAATGCACCTTCTACATTTCAAGGGTTGATGAATTCCATTTTCAAATCCTTCCTTAGAAAATTTGTGCTAGTATTTTTTGATATATACTAATCTACAATAATTCTTGGAAGGATCATGTTCAACATGTTGACAGGGTGCTCAAACTATTGCAGGAGAAATAATTATATGAAAAAACATCCAAATGTTTCTTTGGAGTAAAAGATGTGGAATATCAGGGTCATATTGTATCTCACGAGGGTGTTAAGGTAGACCCCAACAAAATTAAATCCATTAATGAATGGAAAGTCCCCACAACTATAATGCAGTTGCAAGGATTTCTCTGGTTAACAGGGTATTATCACAAGTTTTTTATGAATTACGGGAGAATATTAGAACCTATAACAAAATTATTGAAGAAATATGCATTTTCATGGACTCCTGAAGCAACTAAGGCCTTTGAACATCTTAAAGAGGCAATGTGCCTAGCACCGGTCTTAGCAACACAGACTTCACAAAAACCTTTCTTGTGGAATGTGATGCCTCAGGAAATGGAATTGGTGTTGTTTTAATGCAAGAAGGAAGACCCATTGCTTTTGAAAGTCGTCCAATCAAAGGAAAGTATTTACAGAAACCTATTTATGAGAAGGAAATGTTATCAATACTACATGCACTAAAGAAATTGCGAACTTACCTAATGGGAAGACACTTCAAGGTAAAAACTAATCATGATAGTCTTAAAAACTTTTTGGAACAAATACTATCTTCAGAAGAACAACAAAAATGGGTCACAAATATGTTGGGTTATGTATTTGAATTAATCTATAAAAAAGGTATGCTAAATGTTGTTGTAGATGCACTCTCAAGAAAGAATGAAGTGGTGGAAGCATTGCTTTGTGCCATTTCTATTATCCAACCAGATTGGATAGCCAAAGCAAGAGATGAATGGGAGAAGGATGAATAAGTGTGGACACTCATTCAAAATTTGCAACAAGATCCTATTACATCTGATACATTTAGTTGGAAAAATGATTCCTTATGGTACAAAGATTGCTTATATCTTTGTAAGAATTCCCAACTAAAACAAAATATTCTTTTGGAATTGCACACTTCTCCTTTAGAAGGACACTCAGGATTTTTAAAAACTTACCACAGGGTGAAGAAAGAATTTTTTTGGGATGGCCTTAAATCTGATATTAAAAAGTTTGTGGCGGAATGTTTGGTTTGCCAACAAAATAAAGTAAAATAAAGTAGAGACAATTAAGACCCCAGGTCTTATACAACCTTTATCCATTCCAAGTCAACGTTGGGAGGAGATTTCAATAGATTTTATCACAGGTTTACCTAAGTCCGAAGGAAAGAGTGTCATCATGGTGGTAGTTGATAGACTTACCAAGTATGCACACTTTTGTGCATTATCTCATCCATTTAAAACAAGTACAATTGCTACTACATTTATGGACACAATTCAAAATCTACATGGAAGCCCAAGGGTTATTGTGAGCGACAGAGATCCCATTTTTACTGGAAATTTTTGGACGGAGTTATTTTCTTGTTTGGGTACTCAATTAGCTCATAGCTCATCTTATCATCCTCAATCTGATGGTCAAACTGAGATATTAAATAAATGTTTGGAAGGATATCTTCGTTGTTTTGTATCTGATAAACAAACACAATGGGTCAAGTGGTTACCTCTCGATGAATGGTGGTATAACACCTCCTTCCATACTGCAGCAAAAATGACCCCATTTATGGCACTTTATGGATATCATCCACCATCGATCACATCATCTTTAAGGGAAAATTCGAAGGTTCAAGCGGTGGAAGATCACATCGAGCATCAGCAAGAAGTTCTCCAACTCTTAAAGGATAACCTGAATTTGGCACAAAATCGAATGAAACAACAGGCAGATCAACATCGCAGCGAGAGAAGTTTTGATGTAGGAGATTGGGTATTTTTACGGCTATAACCATACAAACAAATGTCCCTCAAGCAAGCTAAGAAGGATAATAAATTATCGCCAAAGTACTATGGTCCTTACAAGGTGTTGCAAAATATTGGTACTATGGCATACAAATTGGAGCTTCGTGCTTCTTCATGAGTGCATCCAGTTTTCCATGTTTCATGCTTAAAGAAGTTTATAGGTGAAAATATTCCAGTTCAAACAATATTGCCAAAAATTGATGAGGAAGGAAAAATCATATTGGAACCTGAAGCAGTCATGGAAACAAGAACTCGACAGCTACGTAATCTATTAATTTCAGAGTATCTCATCAAGTGGAAGAACTTACCCACTGAAGATTCTACATGGGAGGATGACAATTTTATACATAAGCACCCAAAGCTACTCAAGCATTGACGACAACACTTTTTTGAAGGAGAGGGGCATGTTAGGTCCCTATATTACTAGTATAGTTCCTTATTGTTGTTAGTGTAACCCGCTTATTGTTATTATTGTACCCCTGTAACCCCCATATTGTTATTATTGTGCCCTTAAATTATTATTGTTAGGTCAGCTAGGATTACATTTTGGCCCCATGGACTCCTATATATAGAAAGGAGGTTTTGTAATTTGTATCATCCAATAATTTTTCATTCATGTAATGTATTGGAGGTTTCCCCCTCGAAGTGGCTTATTTCTAAGGCGTTGATATATTTTTTCTTCTATTTTTGGAGTTGGTTTCACAACAGTAGTGAGGCCAAAGTGGAAACTCACCTGGTTTTTAATTAGTTCAAAAATATATTTCTAAAATAAATATTGGGATTACCATACAAGAGAGACATTGATTTTTCTAATGAGTTGATTCATGGAGAAGTGTCAGCTTGAGAAGCTCCATATCATATGAGTATGCCAGAACTAGTGGAGTTGAAGATACAACTAAAGGAAATGATGAATAGACCTAGTGTGCCGCCCTGGGGAGCCCTAGTGTTGTTTTTAAAGAAGAAGGATAACACATTGTGACTATATATTAATTACCAGCAATTGAATAAATATACAATGAATAATAAGTACCCACTAGAAAAAATTGATGACTTGTTCAATCAACTGAGAGGGCTTGTGGTCCTACGTAAAATAGATTTAAGATATGGTTATCATCAAGTCAAAATTAGAGATGAAGGCATCCACAATCAAACCTTTAGGACAAGATATGGACACTATATATTTTTTTTGGTGCCTTTTGTGCTCGCAAATGTACCAACCACATTTATGTGCTTGATGAACAACTTACTCAACCCGTATTTTGAAAAATTTGTATTGGTTTTTATGGATGGAATCATGGTTTACTTTAAAACTAAAGAGGAGTATGAATAGAATTTGAAATTAGTGTTGCAATTATGAGGGAACATAAGTTGTATGCCAAAATCAACAAATGTGAATTCTTCCAAACAAAATTTCAATACTTGGGGCATTCATTTCAAAGGAAAGAGTGGTTTTGGACCTAGAAAATATCAAATCCATAATGTAGTGGCCCACTCCCAAAAATTTCATAGAGTTTATATCGTTCATGGGATTGGCTTGATATTACTAACGATTCATTCAAAAATTTTCAAATATTAGGCATACAACCACATCATTACAAAGGAAAGGAGTGAAATTTCAATGAAAATCAAACTGTGTTTCCTTCTTTTAGTAGTTTAAGAGATTACTCACGTGTGCACCTATTTTGAAACTAATTTATCCAGAGGACTTTTTGGTTTGTATAGATTCTTGTAAAGAAAGACTAGGTGGATTCCTGATGCAAGAAGGACATGTGATTTGTTATGAGTCAAGGAAATTAAATGAATATGAGAAGAACTATGTGACTCATGACTTAGACCTCGCAATAAAACAAACAAGGTCATTGGTGAGGGTTGAAAAATGTCAACATAAGCTCATTTGTGATGGTCAAAATGGATTCCGTCACCAAAAAATAAATGACACCAAAGAGGGAATTTCCAAAAGTGTAGTTGTTGTGGTGACATTCAAGGTCCAATAGAAATAATTATTATAATGATAGATAATGACCATCACCATTTCATATGAACAACAATGATTTATGGTGATGGAACTTTCATGGCCCTCATAATTGATGCATATATATGGTGAAATTCGTTGAGCATCACCATTTTATATTTTGGTGTGGGTAAAAAAATTTCACCATAAGCTCATTGGTGATGGTCAAAAGAGACTTTGTCACCAAAAAAATGAACGTCACCAAAACTATAAGTGTTTTAGTGAAATTCAAGGTCTATCATAGATAATGATTATAATGGTGGATAGCGACCGTCACCATTTCATATGAACACCAATGATTTATGGTGATATACCTTTCATGACCCTCACTATTGATGCATATATATGGAAATGTTCATTAACCGTTGCCATTTCATATATAAAAAATGACTTTTGATGATGACCCTTTAATGACCCTCACTATTGATACATATATAGGGATGGATAGTGATCATCACCAATCCCTATGAATATTAGGGCACAATTGAATTGAACCACCAACCACCTACTTGCAAATGAGGTGCTCTTCCATTGAGCTAGCAAGCTATTGTCGCTACGAAAAACACCCTCCAAAATTTTGCTTACACTTGAATTTTGGAGCCTACTAAGGATATTGCGATATGTAGTTCCATGGTAAATTCATGGTAATTTATTGTTTTTAAAAGTATTAATTCTTCTTCTAAGTGTTAAATTCACTTGCTCATAGTCCATGTTCTATCTTCGATGAATTCACAAACACACATATTTTATGTAATCTTAGATAGGCATTGCACAACTCTTGAATGTAAGGCTTGCAAAATCACTAGTGATAATGACAACACAATCCATAAGCACAATGTTCTTTTTAATACATATAAACAATTATTGTGCACTCTCCATGGACAATCTTCCTAAATTCGATTACAATTGTACTTCTATTTCGACGAGTTTTCTCAACTATCGCTCTAGCGCAAATTTGTTTTCAAAAGTGCCATTTTCACATTCGCAACTATCATTTTCGATTTCCTTCATTTTAATAAATACAATTTTCATGTTATATTCCTTATAGAAAGTTTCACTTTCATTTTCTTTAAGCCTTTTCAAATGTCATTTGCACTTTTCTCTTACTTTCGCAAGTGTCGTATTTTGGCATGGGAAGTTTCACACGTCGTAAAAGCATATTTATGGTTCATTTCAAGAGGAAAATTTGGTACCAATGGCTTCTATATATCATCTAGACATGTATTAGACTCATTCCTAAAGTTGTATGCACTATTGTATGAGTGTCATCACTATCATCGCAAAATATATCTGAAGTGTCGCACTTAGAGGAGAATGTTGCTTTACTGTTGCATTAAGGGGATCATGTTGATTATGAGTGCTGAGTGTTTAATGTTGTGTTATTGATTGTGCTGAATGTGTGATCATGTTCAAGTTCAACCTTGGTTTCATATCTACCTCACTGATCTCACACTTGGTCAAATCCCAGAAAGTTTGATTCCTGACCAGCCTGAGCTCACTCTGCCCTCTTGAATTGTGGATTGTGCAGTTGCAAGCCTTAATAAATGCATAGTTATTGCCTCCAAGGAATACATATTGTGCAGTGACAGTGCCCCAGAATGTCCTCTTCACCTCCATAACTATGTAATACTACCTCCCATCCAGTCTCCTTCTAAACATTGCATAGTTTCACGTAGTAGTCTATATCCCTACCTTATTGAGCTGCGCAATCCTCTGGCCCTCTTTCTCCCCTAAACTGCACATTGCACAGTTACAATGGGAAAGCCTACCTCACTATGACCCTCAAATGTGTAATCTGGTCTCCTTGGCCTCTATTACTACACATTTCATATTCATAAGAATATTTCGTTCACTCCTAACCTCTGGAACTATGCATTGCGCAATCCCTGAGCCTTCCCCCCTGTTCAGTACTTAGTTCAAGGTCACTAAGTGCTTTTCATGAAGAACGTTAGAATAGGAGATTTTTGGGATGATGTCATATTGTAATGAGTGAATTTAATTTGTAGGTACTGTAGTTTTACATGATAGGATGATTCTCAGAAAGGAGGATAAGGATACTGTGCTAGAAGACACTTGTGAAGCAGGAACCATGAGGAACTCATCAAGCAAGAATATGAAGGGACACTAGTTTACAATAGAAGACAAAATATTAGGACCACATGAAGACTCCATATCATTCATCACCTTGGAAGGTGAAGATGAAGAATAAAGAGAATATTTCATGAAGATGAAGTACTAAACATACCTCTCATGAAGATTATAGAAAAAGCAACAATAAGACAACTTGGCATTACCATCTCACCATTGTCAAGTTGTGACTAATACAAGTATCATCACAATTTCATGTGTGTCCATGTGTCTTGCCACATCATTTGTGGATGTAACGATGTAGTTACTACAAGAAAATTACAAAATGTAATATGTGGTAGTCCAAGAGTCACATATGGAATGTGAAAAATAACATAGTCATATATGGACAAAAGAGTCTTTAGTAAAAGTCTAAAAGTCATATAGAAGTCCAAACATCACATTATAACTACAAGAGTCATGAGGGTAACTCAAGATTCATAGGGGATATGAAATGTTAATCATATTTTTATAAAAGAAACCTCATAAATCAAGAAAATTACTTTTGGATTCATAGACATTGGAGAGTTAGTCTTGCCTTCTATAGCTTGGCATATGAGAGAAGATCATCATTTGGAGAAGTAAGGAGTGACTTAATATTCCACAATTGGAGCTAGTGTATCACCATTATAACTATGTACTTGGATTTTTTACCTAATAATAAGAAGCTCATTGATCCAACATATTTTAATGCATGTATCATGAATATTATAAGACTATTCTTTATATGTTTTCGGTATATGTTTTGTTCATATGTACTAAGGAAATTGAACTACTTCATTGGTTTTGGTACTTGTCTTATTGAATGCATGTTGTATTTGCTTTAATGTTCATTATGTCTATGTGAAATATTTCGCTAGATAAGTAACAAATATTTCCTTTCTCTCATGTTCCTCTCATAGGATAGTAATATTACTTTCCTTCTAGAGACTTAATCCTATTTCCCTCTTATGAAAGTCTCCTTTTACACATTGCAATTGGTGTTTCACAGCGTCAAATTTATTTCTAATTTCAAAGGTTTTTTGCATAATCTCTTATATTATTCATTCTAGCCTAGAAAAACCTTAATTTATGGTGTCTATTGTGATACTCCTAATGGGTATCCTACTCCAAACGATGTCATTTTTAATTGGGACTTCACATTGGGGAGACCCCTTGGTTGAAGGATTTCCATCACCATCAACAATTGGTGCTAGAAGGAGGTCTAGATGAAAAGCTATGCCCATTGAGTATGTTTTGAATCTCTTATCTTAAATGGCTCATCCCCAAATCATACACCTGGGGTGTTTTTCCAATAGATCCGATGGTATCCTTTTTATCCTTGATGGACTTCTTTATGACATCTCAATTCAAATTTTATGGTGAGGGTGATACATCCATAGTCGAGCATGCATCTCTTTTTCTTAATTTCTATGAATATAGTGAAATTTATTGTGAAGATGTGGCTTGATTCTTTTCTCCCTCACATTTGAAGTCTAAGTTAACCGATGGTGTCATAACCTACGACTCACTTCCATTCATTCTTTTGAAAAATTCATCAAGAAAATTTATTTAGAATTTGATAAGTATGATTACCAGGATGTCCTTAAAAGGATGTATCAACTAAGAATGAACCCTAATGAATCAATTGAGGATTTTTCTAGTCGATTCCTTCACCTATGTTATGAGTTTCCTAGGTAAAATACAGATTAGGATTTCTTTAAAATAAAGTTTGAGCATTAGGTTCATATATATTTTCATGGTGAATATGAACCCCCTAATGTTTCTTATTCCCCATATTTTGTAAATCATGAGAAACCTATAATTTCAGAGGAGGAACCTACTATTCATTTTGTTCCTTTTCCTCCTCCTTTTCCAGTTCCAATTTGGTTGCCTCTTGATGATAATGTTGAAGTTGGGAAATTTTCAATTCAAATGGTTGATCCATCTCTTAAACCTTCATCCACCTCTCATGCTCCAAATCCAATGGAGGAAACCTTGGAATGGTTTATGAAGCCTAGGGTGAAAACTAATCCCTCCACTCCTCAATATGGTACTAATACTCATAACATCAATCTCTAATCTGATTTGGATGCTTTTCCTCCTTTATCATCTCATTATCATAGCTCCTTGCCCCTTTATAAGCTTGATCAATATTTTCCAGATCCAAGCAATGATCAAATGCAAGGTAGTCAAATTTCACAGATAGAGGAGTAGAAAGGTGAATATTATTTGGGTCTTTATTCATTTTTTCAAAGTCCTCTATGTCAAGATGATGTTTCCCCATTCTTGGATGATTTAGAGTTTACTAATCTTGGTGATCAATAACAAATGAAATTAATTTTCTTAATCAATCTAAAGCCTTGGAAAATCATCATTATGTTGATAATGAATCTTTTGAAGTATACAATGATGAATGTTCAAGTGCACCAATTGAAATTTTGTTTTGTCAATAAATTTTTTGATGATGACTCTTTTGAAGTATATGATGATGAACGTTGAAGAGCACCAATTGATATTTTGGTTTGTCAAGAAAATTTTAATTTCAAAGATATCAATCTAAAATCCGATCTAGTCAAAGAAAATTTTCCTATGGAAATTTCCTCTTCCCCTTCAAATTAGGTTGCTCATGATATTTTTCTGATTTATATATCTCCATATTTGCAATTATAAGAATCTCATGACTTCAGTAATCTATTTGTTGAAGTTGAAAAATATGATAAAACCAATGATGCAGATGGTTACCATCCATATAATAATTATCTTGTTAACTTAATTGATAGTAGTTTTCCACATACGATTTGTGGTCTGACTATATCTTGAAAATGTGTTTATCCAAAATTTCAAAGTTCTGGAACTTGCCACGAAGTTGAGGCACTTCAAATTTTGTTTATGGTTATGTTAGGTTCTCACAATCCTGGTGAGATTCCTGAAATGTGTCAGATTTGGATTTCCTCACAAAATTATTTACTTCGTATTGTTTCACATGATGTAAGCTCTTTCTTAAAACATTTTTAGTATTTCAAATATATTTTTTATAACTTTCAGGATTTTTCCTTGTTTAAGTATTGAGGAGATTTTGTAGTGCATTATATTAGATATCATTTTTTGGGATTAAATTGCATTAAGTCATTCATCTATGACCATTTTCATGAGAGGTAGTTGTAACTGACTATTTTCTCATGATTTTTGAATATTCCACTTAGCATTAATTGCATCAGGTGATGCTCACAAGGGTGAATAAGTGGGATTGAAACTAGTGAAATGAATCACATAGCGTCAATCATCACTTTTGGGGCTTGCACCCAGTAACTAGGAATTCCCGGGAGGTCACCCATCCCATATCACCTCCGTCTCAAGCATGCTTAACTATGGAGTTTTCCCCACAATGAAGCCCACTTAGCTTGCTACCTCATTTTCAAAACCTTTTCAAGTATTTTTCTTGATGAACCACTCAAGTAGAGCTCCTTCCACTCTTCATATTTAAGTATTGAGGGGCTACCACAGTGCATTATATTAAATATCAGTTTTTGGGATTCAACTGCGTTAAGTAAGTCATTCATATATGAACATTTCCATGAGAGGTAGTCGTAACTGACTAATTTCTCATGATTTTTGAATAGTCCACTTAGCACTCATTGCATCGGGTGATGCTCACAAGGATGAAGAAGTGGGATTGAAACTAGTGAAATGAATCACATAGTGTCAATCATCACTTCCAGGGCTTGCACCCGATAACTATGACTTCCTGGGAGGTTACCCATCCTAGATCACCTCTGGCTCAAGCGTGCTTAACTGTGGAGTTTTCACCACAATCAATCCCACTTATCTTGCTACCCCATTTGCAAAACCTTAGCAAGTATTGTGCCTCATGAACCATTCAAGTAGAGCTCCCTTCACTCTTTGTATTTAAGTATTGATGGGCTTTCACTTTGCATTATATGAGATATAATTTTTTGGGATTCAACTACATTATGTAAGTGATTCATGTATGACCATTTCCATGAGAGGTAGTCGTAACTGAATAATTTATAATGATTTTTGAATAGTCCACTTAGCACTCATTGCATCGGGGTGACCCTTTTTTAGTTGATACAACCCCAAGAAAATATCTTATATTGAATTTAGGTTTGGAATGTATAAACTTCATGCATATGCAGAGCTATGAATCCTACCATTTTGATTATCAAGATAAATATCAACATTGGCTAAAGGAATCACATCTGTTAAGTGCTTTGGTAAAAAATCAAATCCTAATCTTCATAATGAATGTTATGAAAATAATAATTTTGGTTATGGCCCAATTAATCCTTTTGAGCAACAATCAACTCTTGAATCATTTAGTGGATAAAAACCCTCATGTTGATACAGATACTAGATTTGATTTGACATATCCTCCTAACTTTTTTTTGGCATGTTGTTTCAATTCGTTTCCCAAATTATTAGGCCAACAATTACTTTTAATTCTGTAAGCTTTTGTATTACTAGTCAGGTATGGAATTGGACACAAAGGAAACCGATGAAGAATAAAAAATCTTGTATGCTAATTTATCAATCCAGTCATAACATAAGTCCTAACAACTATCACTTGATGAATCATTTTTGCATTAGTACACCTGATCATAGTTGTTCTACATCAGTGATCTTATTGATTCTCCTTATAATTTGAGTGTGCTAATTGAAATTTTGTTCTCTCAAGAATTTTAGGGGTTTCAAAAGGATTGTTTTGAATTTCATGATCGAATCTATAATTGGTTGGAAGTATCTTACTTAGAAAGTTATACATTGGTTGATCTTATTGATTCTCCTTATAATTTGAGTGTGCCAATTGAAATTTCATTCTCTCAAGAATTTCAGGGGTTTTAAAAGGTTTATTTTGAATTTCACGATCGAATCTATGATTGGATGGAATTATCCTACTTAACAAGCCCATTTTCTATTAATAAACTTCAATATTTATTGATGCTTGCTAAGAGGGACAACACCGATGAAGATTGATCTACAAGAAACATTCGAGGTTTGTATGATTGTTGTTCTGATAAACAAGGTAAGGTTGTTGGGTGGTTAAGGTTAGTTGTTATGGCACATCCTTTTTCCTTTAGTAAAGACCTTCAATATGTTATGCAAGCTATTCAATTTTTTATCTTTTTTGTTACACATTACTTTGTATCAGTTTTAATTGCTTGTATCTTTGTGATTACAAGTTGGGAGAAGTTATGGTGGATATATTGGAAATTTTATTATACTTAGCCCTGACATTCTAGTTGGGTAGGTTAGGAGTAGGTCTAGCTACATTATAGGTACCCTTTCATACTCATTGTGCACTTTCTCTCCATCTAGTCTCCGCATTTTTTTTTACTTTCTTATTTTTATCTCACATGTGGATCTCTCCATTTGTTTTTCTATTTTGATCTTTTTTTTTGGTTTTTTCATATCTTTTATTTTGTGTTTTGTTTGATAAGGTCCTTCATGAAAGATGTTTCTTGGCTCAAAAATATAACGTGGAAAAATTTGAAAGGGGAACTGGGATGACGAACAATGCTTGGCTAATGTGTTACCTCTTCTCTATTTAGGTTTACATATCTATAAAGTTGTTGAGGTATGAGTGGAAAATATGATTAATTCCAGATGGAAATCCTTTGGTCACAATATGCAGCCCTTCTATTTAATAGGATCTTCATTCCGATGAAGCCTTGTATTGAATGGTGTTTTGACATGTTGACTCAACCGAGTAGAGAAGGGAAAGGATAACAAATTTAAAACGAGCATATTAACCTTAGTTATATTTCAAATCCCTTAAACAAGAAAAACCTCTCATTCTATTACTAAGTCAGGATCCATCTTCCACCCATACTACAAACATTCAATAAATGCTTCAATAATATCTTTAAGAAAATAAAATAAAAGGGAGAATAAGAGAAAGGATTCCTGCGTAGAGAGGTGAAGCAAGAAACTTCATCGAGCTATTGAACAGTCCTACTGGCAGTGAAGCGATGCTTGTGTCTCCTTGATGTGACACCACTAAGGTATTGAATAGGCTCACTCAAAGCAAAGAAAAACTAATGAATGTGCTTTGTTATCGCTCTGTAATTTCCAAGGCTATGGAAAAAACCACAGAGGTAACCACAAAATCAATTTGAAGTTTAGGATATAACCTTCCTAAACTCAAAGAGGGATCTCTCTATCAGATTTAGCTTTGTTATATTGATGATTTTAGGCTAGTTATTAATGCACAATTATTAACTATTTCATTGTTTGTGATTTGTTTTAATTGGTTTGGTTGATTTAATTCCTAACCTTCCATTGGGCCATGGAGTTTGCAAACTAGCATGGGTTTGTCTCATATTTTTAAAGGAGTTTCACAGGGCAAGGTAGGTGAACTAATTGGATATTTTAGATTTAAATGCAATGTAATAGAAGAAAATAAATAGATTCAATTAAATCTAAAGAGTATTTAAGAATTATTTAACTTGATATCAAATGAAAACATTTAAATTACGCACATTGAGATTCAGAGTGTATGTTTCAACAAATTCCATTCCTCAAATTTCTGTAAAGTAATTCAGATTTAAGAATACATAAGTATGGAAACAAAGAAATAATCATATAGACAATGAGAGAAATACATCACCAAATAGTCCAACACATGAATCCTATGAAGAATGTCCTTTTTATAACTGATCATCCCTTTAATTGAATAAGTACAATAGCTTCTGGAATGAAAAAATCAACCCTCAATGCTTTGAAAACTAAAGTATTTATAAAAATATTTTCAAAAAACTTATCATAACTAACGAGGATATATTTTAGGTAAATCTAAAAAAAATTATATCTCCTATTACAAACTAATAGGGAAAGTTGGAAATGTTCGAAAGGTGGCCTTGATTTGAAGGAAGTTGTTGCTGATCTATCGATTTGGTCCTTGCTACGCTGTTATTTCTCTGAATGAAGATAGAGTTACTCCCTTAATCTAGTAACTCACACAATTTCTCCCATATTTCTTCATTCAGAATTGAAAATTTAGTCACCCTCCTGTAGATCTCATCTACTTCAGTGTACCTGGAAAAAGTAGGCTTGATGACAAAGATGTGATTTACCTCACGTTGTATGGTTAAATCATTCTCCAGTGCCTCCATAAAATATTTCCCTCTTATGCTGCCTTTCATACCTGCAAACTTGGAGATGTCCTTAGCCACATATCTCAATTTCTTATTGTAGTCCTCCAGGGTGATAAAATTTTCATTTATCACAAACAAACTTAGTAGGCCCTTGTTGTTCAACACTTTAATCTTGTTGAAAAACCTGTTAACAACAATTTCCAGCCCTTGACATTTTTCTTCAAGCTGAAGGACTAGGTTATTTTTCGTCATAACCTTCTTGACTTCCATTACTGTTTTTGTTCTATCTTCAACTTCAATTTCCTCTAGCTCATATTTATTCTTAGAATTCAGAAATTTGATCATATCCGTGGCATTAATGGGCTTATCACCCAATTTTTCTTTGATTTTCACAATTGATTCTTTGGATTTATGAATTAAATCATTTTGTTCAAAAATGATTTGCATTGAAGGCCAAATATCATTCATTGAATTAAGGATGTTTGACCATATGTTTTCTTTTTCTTGGGCTAAGGTCTGGCCCATGCCTGTTTCTTTTCCTAGTTGTTGCATCCTTTCCATCAATCTTTGGGGCCTTTGTGCCTCAACCACGTGTGAAGCTTCACTTTTGTTCTTCTGCTCTTATGAAGCCTTTACATGTCCCTGCAACTTATTGATTTATTCAGTTTGTATTGACATATCTTCCATGGCTTTGGTGAGTTTTCTTGCAACATCTGTGAGCTCGGGTGGAGGTGTTGTTGATGTAGAGGTTCCTGTAGTTGGTATTGCTGTAAGGGGCACTGCATCCAAATGAACCATGGCCAGTTGTGCATTTTTTTCCTTCTCCTTCATCAATTTATCCATACCTGTCTCCATATTTCTGATTTCTGTGTTCTGCTTCATGATCAATTTGAGCATGTATTCCTTCTGGTTCTCTTATTCTCCTATTTATTTTTCCTGTGGGTATTTTGTTGTTGGAATCTTTAGCTACTTTCTAAGTGCTGCAATATCACCATTTTTCTCCTTGATTAGCTCTTTAGTTGCTTTGATATTCACTAGATAATACCCCATATTTATGACCATATATTCTAATGAATTGATTCTGGTGTCCTTTTCCAGAGATGAAATCCTTTCAATCTTTAGCTGAGATTGAACATTTGTGAGTGTTACACTAAAAACTGTCATCTTGACATTTTTCTATGAGTATGAGCTCATTATTACTCATACTTCCTCCTTTTGCAAGTCTAACATATCAGTTCCTCATGTCAAGCTTTCAAAATTAGAGAAAAGTTCCTAAAAATCCCCTAAACATTGGTATCGCACTTTCTTTATTCATTGCCTGCGGTCCTGCACCTAAAGTTCAGCTCTCCTGCGGAACCATACTGCACGTTCTTTGTGTTATGGGTGCAGACCTCTGTAAAACACAAAAAGGCGAGTAAGTAAAGATAAAAAGTTGATTTCAGATGAATTCTAGAAGATTCTAGATGGGAATTTTCGGGAATGGATACGCTTTGAGAAGGTTCATGCATCCGTCACTTGATGGAGCTAACCCCTTGATGTAAGGAGCTAATCCCTTTGAAGGAGGATTCTATCCCTTCATATTTGGAGCAGAAAAACCTCCTCTTTTCCACTATAAAAAGAGGCCTTGGGTAGCCTCAAAGGGAGTTCAAGCTTTAAGATATTTGAGGTTAAATGCTGTTGAGATTCAGACTCAGTTAACTAAGACTTTCTGTGAGGTTAAATCACTCACCTCTATCCGTCTTGGTTCAAAGAGTGCAATGCTTGTCAAATTAGAAGAGATTCCTACATCGGACCCCGGGAGGACCTGCACGACATCAAGGCATAGGTTGTAAAGGTTTTGTTTATTTGAAGTTAATACAAATATACTCATTTCTCTCATTAAACTGTCTATTCATGGTTTATTTCATAAATTCCTTGATCATTATGATGAGCATGGTTTATAATAATGTCTATACAGGTGCTATGTAATATTTTTTCTTGTTTGTGACTGCAGATTTATTGAGGAACATTCCTTCAGTGCACGAGGGACTACAACGAGATCAAGCAAGCGCTGGACATAAGGTAGGCCTTACACCTATATAGCATTTTTATGAATCTTGTATGCTTAGAGAGAGATTAGTATAATTGGCTTTTTGTTTCTAGTTACTTTTAGTACTAGAGAGATCGGTCTTGTCCGCAAGACGGATTAATCTACACAACAAAATGGCGACTCCACTGGGGATAGAACTTGTTGTTTTTGGTTCTCTTTTATTTTGATTTGAGGAAACATTTTTTCCTGGTTTTTGATTGATACATATCTGTCTGGGTAATTTAGATTTTCCCTGTTTTTGAAAATTTAGAAATATTTTAAGTTTTTCTATAATTTTTCCTAGGACCGCACTCTGGCTTATTTTGACAGTGCGGGCAGGTTCGCACTTTCTGTAAAGAATACAGTGCGGGACCGCACCTGTCAATACTGGTTGCCTACGGACCCTGTAAAATTTTTAGAAAACCTCCAGATTTCTTTCTGTATTTTATTTTTATTTGGATTTAGATCTTTGTTTTCTGCCTAGACTGATTATTGTTTCTGTCAAGAATTTTTTGTGAATGAACTCCAACAGCATTGATGTTTTGATGATTTTCTGGAAGATTTCGCATTTTGGATCGTTTTGAACTTGGTCTTTGTAGTGATTCGAAGTTTTGACAATTTAAAGTATCTCAGATTACATTGATCTCTTTTTGTCTTTTTGAATCTGACCTGATTGTGAGAAAATCCTTTATTGAGAAATATAGTTTTTGTTTCTTTGCGAATCTTCGAAAAAACTTGGTTGAAGGTTTTGAATTTCATTTTTTATAAAAACATATTTTGAGTGTTTTTTATCTGTTTGTTATTCTGGACGAATAGATTCTTAGTTTGCTGAACAACTAAGGAAAACATTCTAAAAAAATCTTAAAGCTTTTATTCAATTTAGATTGTTTAAATTCAATAGATCTCAAGATTATATTTCGTAGTTTTGAGTAGTTTTTAAATTTTTTATAGCTTTCTTTTGAAGGAAAATTGTTTTGTAGCTTCGACTTTGGAAAGAAAAGGGTTTTGTTATGAGCTTGATATATATCATCATTGAAAAGACAAAATAGTTTCTTTCAATTATTTTTCATGTTTTAAAGAAAGAATAAAAATAATTGCATTCTCCAACTCTTTCTTTAGATAGAAAGTTCATTGAAAGAAAAAAGAATTGAATATCATTCTAGGTGCATTTTAGTGTTTTTTGGAAATCGAGTCTTCACATCATCCAAAGTTTCATTTCCAAACCCATTGACTTAAGAAACAGCTCATAAAAGTAACGCTTAATTAAAATTCATCTAGTAAACTTTTTATTTCTAGGGCTCTTATCACCAACATAGCTTAGGCTAGTATCTTGGAGTAGGGAGTAATTAACTCTCCAAGATAGCTAAAACAAACAAGTAGACAAATCTTGCGATAGGAAGAAATTCCAATTGTTGCATCTATGCTCTGGGAAGCTCCTCCTAAAGGAGTCAAGCATGAGATCATATCTGAACCAGTGGGGTAATCAATCCTTCCTCATTGGGAATGATAGAAGATATACACGTATTAACAACGATAAACCTCAGATAGACCATTGTCGAGGAGCCTGGGGTCACTTGTCGGTAAACCTTGGATAATTTCAAGGAACCTTCAAGGGGATTGATCTTTGTTACTCTGCCCTTGCGTCTGTGTCAGATCGTAGACTGTTCCCCCAGGTATATTTGTTTCTGTTGGTAACTTAGTGGCCATAATCTTTAGGATTCTTTCCTAAGATGACGGTGGAGGGAAGATCCCACTGTACCTGGAACAGACGTCGGCTAGACTTACTTGGACTCTCCAGAGGGTTATCTTCACTCGAGATGGTATAGTGGAGAAAATTGCACCGGTCTGTTTCATTAAGCAGGTTGTCGGGGTAACTGTTCCAACCGTCCTTTTCGTGTTAAAATTCTACTAAGTTGGATTTCATCACCAAATAGTGTTTTTAGTATGGAAAGTTACTGTTTGTGTGTGGTTTGAACTCCTAGATTTTTTAAGCGTATGATTCAATTGTTTGTTTCTTAGAGACTTTAGGTGTTTTCATTGAAATTTTTCTTTGTTTGCATGTGATTAGATAATTTTTAATCGTGGTGGAATTGCCGAGACAATCCTGGAGAATACAAGGGAAACCCCCTGAATATTCACCAAGTCAACTTGAAGGGCTTCGTGCTCTGGTATCATCCAGTAGTAGTAGAATTAGATCAACGGAAATTGGAAGTTCATCTATAGTTATACATCCTGATCATCAAATACCTACAACATAATATATTCAAGAACCGATTTCAGTTTCTGAAGTTACTGGAAGTTTTTCTTCTTCTGGTGGATTAGCTGACGAACCTGAAATATCTAAACCTGAAACTGAATTTTCTATGTTGGAAACATCCTCAGGATTTATCACACCAACTTCTAGCGATCCTGGTTCACCTAGGGTAAGAAATATCATTACTGACAATCTTCCCTCTGGACTTATTTCTATTGAAGAACTTACTAATCTAGACGAAGACATATCTCTTCCCGACTCCCCTCAATCTATAAATCTTAGGGAGCGTGAATCTATTTTCTACAGCCCCATTCGAACTGATCCTTGGTATCTCTCTTTAACGAACTTTTTAGAGAATCCGGGTCTTGCTTTTTATCCACCTTGAATTCCATTTCATCCTACACCCAGAGGTTATTATCCGCCATCCTTTATGGCAGGAGAGTCATCCATGTTTTCTCAAACACCGGAATCATTTTTACAAGGTGGTCCTTCTGTTCCTTCGGGATACTAGGCATTATCTGGTACTTTCTCGGGAGAAACTCCTCAACCCATCGAAAACGTGTTATCATCTGGTATTAATGGTTTTAATATTGAAATGTCGAACGTAGATCAAATCTTTATGATGTCTGGTAATATTCCAAATCCTCAAACTCAAGGCAATCAGTTTCCTTCTGGGGGGCAACCTCAGGGAACACAGTTACCGCCTCGGGGGCAACCTCAGGGAACTCAATTACCACCTGGAGGACAACCTTCAGGTAGTCAATTACCACCTGCGGCTCAACCTCAAGGTAGTTTTTTCCTAGGACAAACTGTGGAATCATATTATTTTGGGGGGAAACCCCAAGGACAGTACATACCTCAAGGGTATCAACCTCAAGGATAGTACACACCTCAAGGTCAACCCCAAGCTCAATATGATCCTCAGGGTCCTTATCAACCCCAGCCTCAGTACGCGCCTCAGGGTTATCAACCTCAAGGTCAGTACCCAATTCAAGGTTTCCAACAGCCTTCTGCTCAACCATCTTTTCAAGGAGCCAGAAATTTACCACTTACTTATCAACCCTACGTTCAACTAGGTTATGGTCCTTACGTTCAACCTTCTATGGGACAATACCCCGGAACTATGGTGTGGGATCCATCCCAATATCAATAGCCTTTGCAGCCTAATGTGCAGTTGCCTTATCAACCTGGACAACCTTTGGTTTCTGGTCCAACCCAGCAACCTATTCAGCCATCTATTCAAACTCCTGCACCTAGTTCAGTTCAGCAGACTGGGCATAGTACACCTCAGACTCCGCCTCAAACTGCTGCAACTGCTGCAACGTCTATTCAACCTGTCACACCTATTTCTGGAGTATCTGTAGCCCCGAATTCTTCTATCCCTGTATCCGTGCAAATCCCTCAAGTCTCTGTACCTCAGTCAGTATCTTACATTCAGAATACAGTTCAGATGCCTGCAGGACAAGCTGGTACAATTACAGTTGTTACAAGTCAACCTCAATTTACGTATCAACCGTACCAGGGACAGCCGCAATTCGGTCCCTATGTACAGAATCCAAACTATCAGTATCAACCGTACCCTGGTTATACTTATCAACAACCTCAGTATGGTCCGGTTCATCCTGGTTTTCCGGGAGGTTACACAATACCTAATGCAAATCTGATTCCTAGTTATCCTGGGTATCTGCCTCCTGGATCTGCTTTGGCTTCTCAAGGTTTTCATGACCCTAACCGTCAATTACCGTTTATCGCAACTTTGGACTTACCTGATTTGACGCGCCTTACAAATGATCCCATTTTTTATTATCAGAATTGGCCGCCAATGCCTCATAAGTTGCCCAGTGATATACCAAAATTCGAAGGTAAGTCAGGAGAGGATCCATCGAATCATGTTATGAATTATCACCTTTGGTGTGCATCTAATTCAATCATTGATGATTTGATTCGTTTACGTCTTTTCCAAAGAACTCTCATAGGTTTTGCAGCCAAATGGTACATTGAGTTGCCACGAGGCTTGTTTCATAATTTTAGTCAGTTAGAAACTACTTTCTTGACTAATTTTCAATTGCCTGTCAGATATGACAATGGCACAGAATTATTAACTTCGCTAAAACAATCTACGTCCACGTATATTTCTAATCATATTCATGAATGGCGACGTAGGAGGCATTTGGTGAAATTTTATATTCTGGATCAAATTTTGGCAGAATGGTTTGTTAAATCATTGTTACCCAAGATCACTGAAGATGTAGCTAAGGCTGGTGTTGTTACTAAAGAAAAAGTAATTGCCCAAGCTCAGTACCTTGACCTCGTATATACACAGTCAGGTACTTTACATGAGAAAATTCCTGGTCTTCCAAAGCAAGGTCAAATAGTTGCAGCTCCTTCAGGGTCTCATGCCGCTGACGGTATGATTGGTACAGTAAATTCTAAAAGTAAGAAGAAATATTCAAAGAATTCTTCTCCTATTATAACTTTACCTGATTCCCCGAAAGGATAATCTTCCCCTGAAGTTTCTACCGATATTCACGTCGTAGAGACATCTACGACCAAATCTAAATCCAGTGGTAAAAAGAAAGGGAAGAATAAAAACAAAAAGAATTCGAAAGATAAAACTGATAAAGATGAATCCAATGACGAAAAACGTAAACCTCTCTATCCTTGTTTCATTTGTGAACAAGATCATTTCACGAAAGAATGTCCATATCGAGCCGAAGTTACGAAATTCGTTAAAGGATCGCAACAACCTGCTGTCTTGAAAGATCCTTTTCCAATTCAAGATAGTAAGATGATTGGTTCTTCCTCGACTACTTTAGAAGAGCCTATTATGATGATGTCTCATGTAAGGGTTGCGACGCGATCGCAAGATTACGGTTCTAAGAATCCTGTTGATGGTAAAGAAGCAGAATCTTCTAATGCAAACACATCAACTACACCTCCTCTTGTTTCTGGTCCGCTACAGATCGAGAAACAAAATCCAGACTTAATAATCAAACCGTCTGCTAAAGGTGTTCTTCGTAAATCAGCTTTCAATCCACATGTGAGAGCTGCTCAGAATTACAACATTGTTGAAGACTTAGCTGTTTCTCCTTTAGCAATGTCGGCTTTGGAAGTGCTGCAATCGTGTCCAGCACAACGTAAATTATTATTGTCTGCCATAGGAGCTGTCGATGTTCAGGATTCTAAGCTTATAATCTTCGATTTAGAAAATAGTACACCTCGCCTACCTCACCAAATGGCTTTCCAGATTCCAGTGTTAGTCAAAAACAGACCAATCTTTCGGACTGTGATTGATGAGGGAGCTTCAACGTGTATTATGTCGATTCAGTGTTGGAAATCGCTTGGTTCTCCCACACTTAACCAATCTCCAACAATTCTAAAGGCTTTTGATGGTCGAGGTTTTCAACCTTTTGGTATTTTGCAGGATTTACCCATAGGGGTCGAAGGTAAATAGTAAATCTAGATGTGGAAGTGGTTGATGCCCCTCTAGATTACAACCTTCTTCTAGGTCATAGTTGGTCCTATGCTATGACTGTTGTTGTTTCTTCAGTCTTTCGACTCATAAAATTTCCATATCAAGGAAATATCGTGACAATAGATCAGTTAAATTATTTCTCGTCCGACCCAGCCTCTATAGAAACAATCCAGCATGTTGGTAAAACGACTATCCATTATAAGGATGTTGGAGTGGGTTTGATTAAAGATTCTGGTTTACTAGGAACCTTTTCCTTTCCTCCTCCTAACGTATCGCCTTCTACTGCAAATATTCACATGATTTCGTCAGACACTGTTATGTTTGATGATCCTTGGATCGTACCTTCCGAATACGAGATTGATTCATTTGATGGCATGATGCCCTTGAGTCCATTTGAAATTTTGTACTAGGCTGTACAGTCACTTTTCAACCCCTCTTCAACCAAAATTGATCCAATGAATGAGATCCAAGAGGAATCACTTTCTATATCTAGTTAAGTTACAACGACATTTCCTGAACTTGTTCATACAGATCAGCAAATTCGTGAGTTTTTGTCTATTGATGATTTACCATGGGAAGATCTACATCACTGATCTTCATTTTTACCTGAATTAGATCATTTTGAAGATGATTTCGCTTCAATTTTTACTGTTGAATATGTCAAGGAACCTCAGAATCCATTGCAAAATTCTGATTCTGAGTTAAATTTGGAAAATATATCTAGAACGGTTCCAATTGACATTTCAGTTAAACCAGGAATAATTGAAAACATTCATATAGGTGCTTGTTGTACAAATGAAGAAATTCAGACTTATAAAGCCCTATTTCAAGAATTCCGTGACATGTTTGCTTGGTCTTATGAAGAAATGCCAGGAATTGATCCATCGATCGTTGTTCATGAAATTAAGACTTACCCAGATGCTAAACCTGTTCGTCAACGATTACGTCAAATTCATCCTAGAAAAGCTATTGCTATAAAAGCAGAAGTTGAAAAATTACTTCGCGTAGGATTCATTTATCCAATTCCCTTAACAGATTGGGTATCGAATATTGTTCCTGTGACTAAAAAACAAGGAACGATAAGAGTATGTATCGATTATAGGGATATTAATCGAGCGTGTCCAAAATATAATTATCCAACTCCCTATATCGATCAAATAATCAATGATTGTGCTGGCAGTGAATTGTTTTCCTTCATGGATGGCTTTTCCGGCTACAATCAAATAAACATACTCCCTGCAGATCAACCCAAAACAACTTTTATTTGTCCATGGGGAACATTTGCTTATTGTAAACTACCTTTTGGATTAAAGAACGCTGGAGAAACTTTTAAATGGGCTATGTCTTATGCATTTCATGACATTAAACACATTGTCTAGCCATATCTCGATGATTTACCTGCTCATTCATTACGTAGGGCTGACCATCTCACTCATTTACGAGCAAATTTTATGAGATGTAGGCATTATCGGATAAGGCTGAATCTGCATAAATGTGTTTTCTGCGTAGAATCAGGTCGATTACTGGGATTTTTTGTCTCGAAAGCAGGCATTCATGCTGATCCATTGAAGGTCGAAGCCATTGTTAAATTGCCTCCTCCTTCGACTTTACGCCAACTCCAAAGTTTGTAGGGGAAAGCAAACTTTTTACGTAGATTTATTCCTAACTATGTCGAGCTTACAAAGGGTTTTACTCGGTTATTGAAACAGAACGTTTCGTTCTTTTGGGATGAGATCACTGATCGATCTTTTGATGCACTTAAACACGCGTTGACCCATGCACCGTTATTGCATCCTCCCAACTACAACCAAGATTACATTTTGTACCTCTCTACTTCTCATTCCACCATTGGGATGGTACTAGTTCAGGAAGATGAATCTCACAATGAACATGTGATTTATTATCTTAGTCAGAATCTGCATCCGACTGAAATCAAATACACACATGTGGAGAAACTAGCCTTGGCAGCTGTTCAAGCTGTCCAACGATTTAGACATTACATCTTGTTACGTAAAACCACGGTGATTTCTAATTGCAACCCTATGATGTATATTTTGACCAAAAAATTGCTAGGGGGCAAATATTCCAAATGGATAGTTATCCTGAAGGAATTTGACTTGGAATTTGAAAAATCCAAGGCAAAGAAATCTTTGGTATTTGTGGAACTGATGTGCGATTTACCCTCTACTGATACTGAAATAGTGGCAGAAGAGTCCATTGCGGACGAATCTTTGTTTCTCATCGGTACACTTGATCCATGGTATGGAGATATTATTTTTTATCTCCAAACCCAATCTTTTCAACCTGACATCTCACGAACTCAGCGACGGAAAATACGCTTCCAATCCCAACAGTATAATATCATTGGTGATACACTTTATTATCGTGGAGCGGATTCTGTTTTTTGACGTTGTCTAACTCATGAAGAAGTTGAAAAGGTGTTAAATGACTGCCATTCTAGAGCATGTGGCGGTCATATGTATAGGTATGCCACAGCCCAAAAGATATTGCGTGTAGGTTATTTCTTCAAAGATTGCATTTATGCGGTTCGGAAATGCCACAACTGTCAAATTTTTGATCAAAAAATGCGCGCGCCACCCGCTCCTCTTCACCCTATAATTGCTGTTGGTCCTTTCACGAAATGGGGTATCGATTTTATTACATGTAACCCTCACTCGGCCGGGGGGCATGCCTATATTATCTTAGCAGTAGATTATTTTACAAAATGGGCCGAGGCGATGCATAAATTTTCGGCTGACGGCAAGACTGCTGCAACATTCGTATTTAATCACATAATTGCTAGGTTCGATGTTCCCCAAGCTATTATTACGGATCATGGAAGTCACTTTCAGAATGTCATGATGACCAAACTGACAGACCAACTTGGCCTACGCCATGATAGTTCCACTCCGTATTATCCGCAAGCCAATGGTCTGGTTGAAGCCATTAACAAAGTTTTAGTCACCATGATCAAACGAATCATTGGTATTCACAACACGAATTGGCATTCCATGTTATTTTCAGCGCTTTGGGCATATCGAACCTCAGTCAAAACATCAACAGGTTTCACTCCTTTTCAACTGGTTTATGGTTTGGAAGCTATGTTGCCAATTGAATGTGAAATACCGTCACTAAAATTAGTCGTAGAATTACTTCCAGCTACGTCTGAAGAGGATAAACATTTCTTGTACTTAGCCTAAATAGATGAGAATCGACGAAATGCTGCAATAGAAAATGAAGCTCATGTTAAAAGGATAAAAGCTTAGTATGATAGAAGTGTGACCCCTCGAAATTTTTCAGAAGGAGACCTAGTTTTACTTTATGGTCAAGCTAATGACAAGCTAGGAGCTGGGAAATTCATGCCTATGTGGCATGGTCCTTACATTGTTAAATGAAATTTAGCAAAAGGGGCCTACAAGTTGATAGATTTTGACGGTGTCCCTTTGGATAAACCCAGAAATGGGCTCTATCTAAAGTGATATTATGCTTAAATGTGGTGTGGAGATTTTGTTAGTTTAGATTTCTTTACTGCTGGTGTGTTTTAGATTAGAAAAGTGTGCCTAGTTTAGAGAGTGTGTTTTTATCATTATTCCTGCTTATCTGAGTTTTACTCTTGATATTGCAGATGTCGACGTCTCTTCAAACCTACATTGGTTTTGCTGATGGTGCTTGTCGTAGTACACGGAACATTTCTTCCGCAAATTGGGTTATCTATTCACCCTCTGATGAGTTAGTATCCATGCATGGGGTAATCCTTGGTCAAACAACAAATAACATTGCTGAGTATAGTGCAGTGATTGAGTTATTATCTGAATCCATATCATTTGGAATTCGGAGTTTGATTGTAAGGTTGGATTCTGAACTTGTTGTATTACAACTTAACAGGGTTTATACCATTAGAAATCCAGTGTTATTACGGTTATTTTTAAGATTTTGTCTCTTGGAACGTGAATTTTATTACATTGAATATTAGCATATTCCAAGACATTTAAATACATTAGCAGATTAAATTGCTTCTAGTATGATAAATAGACATTTGCAATAATCAAAAACAGTAAATCAAACAACATTCACATATGTACACAGATAGCCGGTTAATAGTGATATATCATAGTATAGGAGTATTTTCAAAAAATATACATCGTCTTCGATCATAGGTTGGAAACACCTTATGATCGGAAAAAATGATAATACGAAAGTAAAAAATATAAGTCTACACGATCATCCCATCACTGATGGTGATCACGATAAGAAACCACTGCTCGAGCTACCCTGCATAGGAACCTCCTAAAAGGTCCTGGAACTCCAATCACGTATCTCTGCAACCTGAGTGGAATGTCATCTATGCTCATCTCTGGAATATCTAGAGTCAAACGCTCTAGATGATGCTCTAAATCAGTCAAAATCTCCGCTGATTGGCCTGCTGGGGCTAGTGCGGCTGCAACTGGTTGTCTTCTCTCGTAAGGTTGGAGATGGGTTGGTCATTGTGGACCCACATCTGTATTCAAAAAACTTTTGGTTATTATTTTTCAAGACGATAAAAAAATAAAAAATTAGAATTTAGCAAACGTTGAAAAATGATTATACCTGACTCATCCCACTGTTCCCCTGCTGGGAGAGTCATCTCTCGGTCGCCGCGAAAATCTATCTCGGCATATGGAAAGTCCTCTATCACAAAAATTTGGCGATCCAGCCAACGAAAATATGAAGGAGGAAATCGGACAATCTTAGTACCCTCGATAGCATGATGAGCCATCAATGCGGACCAACGAACCATCCTCGGTTCTCGAAGTCGACCGGCATCAACAGTAATACTCTATGGAGCTAACATGGGGATCCTCTCTAGAGCAAAAGAAACTACGATGGATCCATATCCAAAGTTATTTAATTTTCCATTTTTTGCTCTGGTTAGTTGGCCTTTTACATTAGCCAACACAGCTTCACACCAGTTAAAGATGGTGCCGCGAAAAAAATCCACAACAATACGCATTTGGGAACCAGTAGCTACATGCAGCGCAGCACTCCCACACAGTTTGGTAACGGTAAAAGCAATAACTTTCAATTCAGGATGGATGATGTGTTTTATATCAATCCGTTTGTCCCTAGGGTTTGCCTGGTCATTGCAGAATTCTAGTTGGAGATTAGCGACAGACTGGCCACCTGGCCTAGTCCCAAACAAAGAAACTTGTTCGCCCCTCTTGGACAAACCAGTCAGAAAATATATATCCTCCAGCTCAATTTCGAGCCGGTGGTCGCCAATAAAGAAGCACTGGTCCTGTACATTCCATCTGTTCACCAACCATGTCAGGAGTTCTACTTGTGCCCTCATGCCCGAGATGGCCCAAAATTTGTACAAGCCACATGCTCTTAATGCTTGTTGTGTGGGAAAATGGGGTATTTCGGCTTCATCCACTTCCTCATGCTCACGTTCTCTCCAAATCAGCATCTTGTCAATCCTGCAATGCATAAAAAGGCAAGTTAGAACAATCTTATTTGAAATTTTTTGGGAAACAAATGACAAATAAGTGTTTTAAATTCAACCGCACGGGTACCGCACCTACGCTTTGTAAACAGTGTGTAGATATGCACGCGTACTGTGTGTTGGGTGCGGAACCCACGACTCTTTCCTTATAGAAAAAAGTCGGGGTCCACAGGTAACATGTGTCGCACCTGTGGACCTCGCGGGCGAACTTTTAAACCATTTTTTGCCCTAAAAATACAAACTAAAGCCTAAAAATGACTTTGAAACAGATGAAAAACAATATTAAGAGGTCGTGGATTACCTGGGACTGACGGTTCTCGATTTCAACCGATGGATTTTCCAGAATCTTCACAGGAACTTTCTTACCCAAAAGCTTTTTACTTTTCACTCTGAAATTGAACGGTAAAAATGAAATTGAAAAAGTCCTGTTTATAAGTTTTTTCGAATAGATGAATTTTAAATTTGTTTATTTTTCACTTTAAAAAGGGTATTTTTGAAATCATTTTTACTTATCTTAAACAGGTATGTGTAATGTTTCAAGTTTTTGTGCAGAAATTGGATTTTTCGGGAGAACTTATCGTTTTTCAACAAAGAGCATACTTTTATCACTTTTTCGGACTCTTTCAAAAAATTTACGAAAAAGCAAAAACCCTGGAGTCCTCTTTTAAGCCCTTTTCAGACTCTCTAAATATGAAAAGATCGTCGAGTACTTGATTATTCGAACTCGTTAAAGTAAATGAATAATCGTCCCTTCAGTATAAGTTTACCCCTTTTATGGACTGAAAAGGACTATTTACGAAAAAGGTATACATTGACTAATTACGGTCAATAGAGTTCTCTCCTGCATTATTTTATCCTTTTTCGGGCTCGAGAGACAAAATTTACGAAAAAGTACACCCACGAAGTTTTCTTAAGTTTTTCTTTTGACTCCCTAAAACCGAAAAACACCGAGTTTCTCCTATACTGGACTCGTTAAAACTTAACAGTAAAGGACCTGTTCAATTTTAAACAGGAACGAACCACTCCTTCTTAGGGTTTGAATTTTAAACTAAGTTGGACTCATCCGAAGGATGAGCTTATAAGCAAGCAAATGTTATCCTCCTCAAGCTTGTCAAAAATAAAGAGGTACTTGCCATAAATGGTGGGGGAAAAGAGAGAAAAATGGGCGTGTTTGTTGTATTTTAAATTTTTTGAAAATTCAGTCAACCATTCTTGAACACGACACTTTCATTCACCTGGGTTGGGAAATCCTTTGCCTAACAGTTAATCAAACCACATTGAAAGTCTTCAGCCGGTTTCTGGGTATTAGCTTTGGGTCAATTGTCACCAAACCATCTGCAGTTTCGTTATGTGTTCAAGAGGACAGTTCAAATAAACCATTCATCTGCAAAATATCTGTCATCCATTTTTGACCATCCCTGAGTCAGTCCTTGCCAATATATTTTCAAAACTTGATCTATGATTTCGTGTTGTGGGCTTGCCTACGACAGATCAATTTCTATTGACATCAGCACATTATCTAGGAAGTTGATCCAGAAATTGTCAGTACCTTGAAATCTGCATGCCTCAATGGCAGGTTTCTCGCCTTTGACGAAAGGTTACATCACTGAACTTCGATCGAATGATTCCGTGAGATGTTCGACTTCAGCTCATTTATTCACATTTCATGGATTTTTGAGAGCCATTGACATTACTGGTGGTTTCTCTCACACTTGTTAACAGTTCACATCATTGACTAGTAATCAAGTGGTTTCTACCATGTTCGACTTCAACACATTTATTCACATGGATAGAATCGTACTAGTTCGAGATGTGGAAATCAGGACCCTGGATCTAGTTTCCACCATCCAGGCTGCGAGGAATTTTATTATTATATAGTAGACTATTCATTATAGATGGCTGTGTCCATGCTGTGTCTACACTATTGATTTAATATTAAAATCATTCCTGTATCAGAACGATTTGAGTTAGTTTCTAGTTAGTTTTAATCTGAGTATGGGAATGCCTACCTCAGTGATGACATATATATGTATATATTTTGCATTGAATGTTTTTACAGGTTCCGACTGGGGTGTCCACAGGATGATCTTTGAAATGATAAAGTACCGCACTCTTCATATATGACAGACTTCAGCGTCATCTATTCCAGACTTTCACTTTAGGGGGGCAATTTTTTACACTAAAAACTGTCATCTTGACATTTTGCTATGAGTATGAGCTCAATATTACTCATACTTCCTCCTTTTGCAAGTCTAACATATCAGTTCCTCATGTCAAGCTTTCAAAATCAGAGAAAAGTTCCTAAAAATCCCCTAAACATTGGTATCACACTTTCTCTATTCATTGCCTGCGGTCCCGCACCTAAAGTTCAGCTCTCCTGCGGAACCATACCGCACGTTCTTTGTGTTATGGGTGCGGACCTTTGTAAAACACAAAAAGGCGAGAAAGTAAAGATAAAAAGTTGATTTCAGATGAATTCTAGAAGATTCTAGATGGGAATTTTCGGGAATGGATACGCTTTGAGAAGGTTCATGCATCCTTCACTTGATGGAGCTAACTCCTTGATGTAAGGAGCTAATCCCTTTGAAGGAGGATTCTATCCCTTCATATTTGGAACAAAAAAACCTCCTCTTTTCCACTATAAAAATAGGTCTTGGGTAGCCTCAAAGGGAGTTCAAGCTTTAAGATATTTGAGGTTAAATGCTGTTGAGATTCAGACTCAGTTAACTAAGACTTTCTGTGAGGTTAAATCACTCACCTCTATCCGTCTTGGTTCAAAGAGTGCAATGCTTGTCAAATTAGAAGAGATTCCTGCTTCGGACCCCGGGAGGACCTGCACGACATCAAGGCACAAGTTGTAAAGGTTTTGTTTATTTGAAGTTAATACAAATATACTCATTTCTCTCATTAAACTATCTATTCATGGTTTATTTCATAAATTCCTTGATCATTATGATGAGTATGGTTTATAATAATGTCTATACAGGTGCTGTGTAATATTTTTGCTTGTTTGTGACTGCAGATTTATTGAGGAACATTCCTTCAGTGCACGAGGGACTACAACGAGATCAAGCAAGTGCTGGACATAAGGTAGGCCTTACACCTATATATCATTTTTATGAATCTTGTATGCTTAGAGAGAGATTAGTATAATTGGCTGTTTCTTGCTAGTTACTTTTAGTACTAGAGAGATCGGTCTTGTCCGCAAGACGGATTAATCTACACAACAGTGAGAGACACCTGCAAATTTGAAGCATTCATAGAAGTGTTAGTCAAAGTAGAAAAAATCATCTCTCCTATTTTCTTATGCATCTCCATATGATCGATGGGATGAATGTCCTTTGTGTCAATTTCAAAGGAGGTTTTCTTGTAATCAACAACTCTATGTGGATGTGGAATTTGAGTTTGTAAGAATTCCATTTGCATTCTCCCCTTATCTAAATCAAAGGGTGATAGAAGCCTGATTTGAGCACTGGGAGTTTGTTTCCAGAATTAAGTGTAGATGTTGCCTTTAAGGATATTATTCTTGAGAATTATCTCTTCGTATTTTTCAAAAATACTCTTCTCTTTATATCCTTGAATTAGCTCAAATTATTTGACTGGGTCCTGATGACCTTGTGACACTAATGATGCCGACGAGCACTCTGTGAAATTTCTACTTGATTGGGTAGAAGAGAGTGGCTCTTTAATGACTATGGTATCTTGTTGTTATGCTTATTCTCCTAAATCTATCTTAGGACTCCTTTTGGTTTTCTTTCTATAGATTATCTTGAATTCCTTTGTTGAACTTCCTACAACTGAAGGATATCCTCTCTCTCTATGTATTTTCTTTGTCTTCTATTGAGGAGTACGAGTCTGTAGAGTAGATGTGGATATGAGCTTCTCCTCTTCTTCCTGTAAGGTGTTCTTTTTCCAGTACAATGGATTCATATACCTTTCTATCTCTAGCCTCTGGGTGTGCACGTAAGGAGTGGTTTTGTGTTCCAACCTCATCTTGGAGACCAGGCCCAAAGGATCATAAGACCATGTGAAGCTAATATTAAAATTCATTTTCTTGAGGATATTGTCTGCTTCTTCACTAGCTACCTTGCTGTTACAAATAAAGGGACTAACTAGTGTATTTATTGTGAAATGAGACTTCCTCTTTTCTAAGACAAAATGAATTTCATTAGAACTTATCATTTTTCTTATATAATCAAGGCATATACTCTAATTTGGAGGTACTTGGGTATCTTCTATGGTGGCATCTCACACCCATAAACCCTGATATTTATGTAGTTTTAGTAAAGGTAACAATCTCTTATTTTGGCATGCTCTGTCATGTGCATGATCTTCCTAATTTCTTCATTGATTCTTGGCTCTGCATTGCTAGTAAGTAGGCTTATAACTGGATGAGTGAATTTTTCTATGTATTCTTTGAAGGTGTACTCATCTGAATCTTTTCTCACAAAAGAGGTCCAGAAAATCAATTACTGTGGGTTCCCTTCTTCATCTAATTTCTGCATCGAACATGGGATCCTGTCTACTTGGTAGTAAATGAACATATATGCAAGAATGGAAGAATACTTGAATACTCCTTCAGTTGGTAACTTTAGGATTTTTTCATGTATGTTGTTAGCAAAAAATTGAATAAAATTAAAAATAATTGAGGGTTTTTGATCTGTAGAGAAAATTGACAAAAAACCAAAGAGGGGTTCATCTATCCACTCATCAGAATAATAACCTAGTTACCATGAAAGCACAAAAAATATATGTTTGGCTTGATTAGGGAACATGGAAGAAGCACAAGGTGGATTCTTCTTGGGAAATTGGGCATTTCTGCCCAGAAAAATATCAAAAATTTGTGGTATTTTGGAGAAATCTAACTTCTGATACAATTCCTTTAAGGCTTTTGCAGAAAAATGTGTACTAGCTTCAATAGGAGGGACCTACATCACTTGTTAAGTCCCTATATTAATAGTGTAGTCCCTTATTATGTTAGTGTAGCGGCTACACTAACATATTGTTATTGTTGTACCCCTGTAAACCCCATATTGTTATTATTGTGCCCTTACATTATTATTGTTAGGTCGGCTAGGATTACATTGTGGCCCCATGGACTCCTATATATAGAAAGGAGGTTTTTCCATTTTTATCATCAAAGAATTTTTCATTCATGTAATTTATTGGAGGTTTACCCCTCGAAGTGGCTTATTTATAAGGCGTTGATATGTCTTTTCTTCTATTTTTGGAGCTGGTTTCACAACATTTGGTATCAGAGCTTTGGATTCTAGGGTTTCGCTGCTCTAAACAGGTCATCATGGAATTTTCACTATAATTTTTTTTTATATGAAGATTCAGAAGCTGAATTTTTTAGAGCGCAAAGATGAAATCTTGAGGAACATATTCACAAAATTTTAGAGCTATTTTCACAATATTTTCGGAGATATGTCCTGTGGAATCTAGGGATTTTTCAGGCTCCCGAATTTCATCGTAAATAGGTGATCGTGGGAAAATATTCATAACTCTCTCTCTGAGCATCGGATTGGAATTATTTAGAAAGCGGCTGGAAGTACACGGAATGTAGCTCTTGGCATATCAATTTCAGAACCAAAGGAGGAAACAATGACACGTGGAAAGTTGTAAAATTTCACTCTACTGAACTAGTCCATAATTAGGTCATCGTGGGATATTGGGCATAACTTTGTCTTGAAGAATCCAAATCAGGTCAGAACTGCGGATTTCAAAAGAATATTCAGAGGGCTACTTCAGGGCCAAATTTAAGCTATTTAAGATCCAAAATCATAGAGATAATTTAGTTTCAATATCGAGCTCCTCAAAAGCAAGAAAAGTGTGTGTATTTTTTTCGAATTACATAAGTCTTGTTTGAAAAAAATTAGTTTGAATTTATTCCAAGGGCATATTTTAGAATTTTTATCAGTATTGGATTCTATAATGCCTCCAAAAAATAATTCCATACCCATTAAGCCCTCAAAAATCTATACTATGACGCATGAAGAGGAAGAATTGCAGTATGAGATATCAAAATTACGGTACCAAGTGCAACAAATTTCAATATTACGAAGAGCAACTGAAGATGACATAGATGGTTTAAAAGTAGAAATGAAGGCTAAGTTGGATGGTTTGAAGGATCAAATAATAGCTAATATGGATGATAAATTAGTGGAAGATCACATCGAGCATCAACAACAAGTTCTCCAACTCTCAAAGGATAACCTAACTTTGGTGCAAAATCTAATGAAACAACAGGAAGATCAACATCACATCGAAAGAAGTTCTGAAGCAGTCATAGAAATAATAAATCAACAAGTACGATCAATTTTAGAGTATCTCAGCAAGTGGAAGAACTTTCCTATAGAATATTCCACATGGGAGGATGAGAATTTTATACAAAAGCATCAAGAAATAATCAAGCATTGCAGACAAAACTTGTTTGAAGGAGAGGAGCATGTTAAGTCCCTATATTAATAGTGTAGTCCCTTATTATGTTAGTGTTGGATTTCCCTATGCTTGATCAATTCCTTGTCGGCTTTGAGGTTCAATGTGACAACAAAATTTTGAAAATTATGGAAGAGCGAACAATGTGCAGGAAAAAGCTTTCAAAATGGTGTGTAGGAGGGGTTTTTATGGTCGTGGCTCATTTCTGTTGGAGGTGTGGGGCCATTGTAAAATTCAAACGATTATCCTAGGAAAATTAATGTTGTAACAGTCTGAGCCACGTGTCAGGAAGTGAGTAGAGGGAGGCACGTGGGAAAGATGGTGGGAAAGGAGGGTAGTTTAGTGGATTTCAAAGGGGGATTGAGGTGGTTTATGGTTTGTGAGAGGGGGGGGGGGAGGTGTGAAGTGCCACAATGGTGACACGTATGGTGGGTCTGACAGGGAGGAAACAAATTTTCAGACCACTCCCCCACCCCCCGCGCCGGTAAAGGGAGGATGGAAAGGGAGGGCCAAAAAGGGCTATCAGCCGTTGATCTGGCGGCAAGTTGATCAAGCGACTGATTCAAGCGCAGGGGTTAATCACATGTGACAAATAATTTTTTTGTTTCCTAACCTTAATACAAGAGCTAAAAACTTTGGTTACAATACATACACCTTCCAAACTTTGGACAAAAATGTAATAAACTTGACATTAGGGTATTAGCACACATTTCACAATATTTTTAAAACTTAGAATGAAGTGCACTAATAGGCTTATACTTAAGATCAAAGCTTTTGATATATAATTAACCAATTTTATCCTTTTGACCCCTTTGAATTCAAAATTTCCTAACCTAAGACTATTTTTTGATCAAATAAAAGGGTGAATTTGGACTAGCAGACCCATATATTATTTTCTTTTAGGAGAAAAAAACCTACTCTATCCTATCTATTGACTTCTTCATTGATTTAGCTTAAAATTTTGAATCAACCTTATTCATCTACCTAAATGACATTAGCAAAGATTATATAGTTTGGCTAACTTTATTCTCTAAGCTAATTGACAAAATTTAAACTTGTTTGATCATGATTAAACTGTATGATCTAAAAAATTACTTAGTGTTATGGCATTTTGAACAAGATGCACACAACATTCAATTTATTGTAGAAAATCAAACTATCTATCAAGTAGTGGCATTTAAATTTGCATCGCTTTCAGTTCTATTTTTATTTTTCCATGGGGTTCTCATCTTTATTTTTATTATTTATTTGTTTTTTTTTCCTTTTGTTTTTATTTATTCTATTTTTTCTTTTCAAATACTCTCTTTTCATTTTTATTTCTTTTTGTTTTTATATTTTTTTTTGGAAATCATTTGCAACATGCAATATTATTTACATTTTGATATAACTGAGAGAAAATATTCAATAACCTTGTGATCCTATAAATTATAGGACCCTAATAGTGGCTCCAGCTGGGGATGTCACTCTCCCTATGAGTTTCCAAGAAAATTTGACCACTAGCCTTGAAAGTTCCACTTTCAATATTTTTCTGTATCTGATTTCTTTTGTGTTGTTGTAGTAGCTATGGTGGCACATTAATCAGGAGCTTAGGGCCTTCTCTACAGGCTTCAACTTCTAATAATAGGTCACCCAATCAAAAAAATTAAAGAAAATGATATTTACAATGATTTTATCAAGAAACACTTCTAGTCCAATGGAAAATAATGTTTCAGCATCCTGCCATTCTCAGGTCCACCAGGTAACTTTGTTCCATCCAATTCTTTGAGGAAAAATGCATTACGACCCATGTAGGCTTGGATGATATAAGCTCCTATCCATAGATTGTAAAACTTACCATGTTTACCCTTTTCTTCTCTTCTTGAATCCCATTTTAAAACAATGTCCCCTAACTAAAAATCATCAACCTTAGTACGTCTGTCATAAATTTTCTTGACACTTTCTTGTATGACTTGTTTTTTGTTGTACACTTCTTCCCTATATTTATGTAGTTGTATGGTCTGATTTATCCTTCTCTAGATATCATTGGATTCCACTTGGAAATCCTGCATCATTTTCATAACCAGGACACCTAAAGAGGTTGGAAAGACAACATCCATTCTATAAAATAATTGGTATGGGGACATGTCAATTGATTTCTTGGTGGTGAGTTTGTTAGCACACAGTGCATTTACCAACTTATTACGCCATGAATTTTTGTTGTCTTCCAACAATTTTTTAATGATATTGACCAAAATATTTTTTGAGGATTCAACTAAACTATTTACCCGAGGATAATAAGTAGTTGAATGCCCTAGAGTGATCTGATACCTGTTGTAGAAGTCTACATTTTCTTTTACTTAAAAGATGTTGCATTCTCTGTGATAAGTTTTTAGGGACACCCAAATCTTGACAGTATATTGGCTTCTAAAAGTTTGATGATCACAACATCTGTTGCTTGTCTTGAGGGTATGGCTTCAATGCATTTAGTGAAATAGTTAGTGGTCGTGAGGATCCATTTGTGTTGGACTGAGGGTTGTGGATGGATTTCTCCAATGAAATCCGAACCCCATTGTTGGAAAGGAATTTCAACATATATATGTTTCAAGGGTAAAGGAAGTAGTTTCCTCTTGCCTTAAAAAAATTGGCATTTATGACAGGAAGTAACATTTTTATGGACATCAGCAAAGAGTGTGGGCCAGCAAAAACCATCTCTTAGGATCTTATTGGTAACGATTTTCCAACACAAATTTCCACCACAGTCTCCTTCATGGAATTCCTGCATGATTTTATCTGCCTTATCCTAAAGAAACAATTTAGTAGAATTCCACCATTATATTTCTAATACAAATGAATGTCTAAGATAAAAAAATTTATAGCCTTTAATTTGAGAAATATAGCTTTTGTTTTGGTCATACCAAGAGGAGCTTGTAAATTTAATAATACAAAAATGAGGTCTGCACATTAGGGAGAGGTTGTAAAAGCCTCATCTATTTGTGGAGTTTCCTGCTCTTCTTGGTCATCCAATGCAGCTACAGAATTAATATCCAAAGCATGAAAATTAAACTCAACCATTAACTTAGATAACCCATAACCTTTAATTATCTTTATGGTTTAAATTTCAATATCATATTTGTAGTAAAGTAAAGAGTTTGCTCCATGCATCCAACAGACAAGACAAGAACACGATTTTTAAATGAATTTTTATATTACAGGGCACCTGGGAGGAAACAAGAAGGTGTATCCAGATCTCCTCAATGGGATGGGTTCTTTGTAGTCCTCAGCACTTCAGATCTAAGCTTTCTCTCTCTTGTAGATGTAGAAAACCCAATGTAGAAGGTAGAGCTCAATGGGAGCAAAATGGCAGAAATGAGACCAAGTGTATAGATCCAGAGTGATCTAATGTGCAACAAAAGGTGAAGAATGATGGGGAAAACCCTCCTATTTATAACAAAATATTGGGTCCTTCTAGATCTTGGTGCATGATTAAAATAATGTTAATCACATCTAGATCCACCTCTATGGAATATTTTATTATTATTTGTTGGAGGGAAAGGGTGTTTGACTTGGGTCAAATCCCTTGATTAGTGAAAAATAAATAAATAAATGATTTATTTATCTTTTAAAGGAAGTGGTTGGGATATAATCAAATAAATAATGATTTATTTGATTAATGGTGGTTGATTTGGTCATATTTAACAAGGAATATTATTTAAATAATTATTCCTAGAAAAATAATAAGATAACTATGGGTTTATCTCATTAATTTCTTTGTTTTTGGGTTAAACATGACTGGGAATAATAATTAAATTATGGTTTAATTAATTATTCCTCTTGGGGTTTCCTAATTAACATAGTGAAATTGTTTTACTGTAGGGTAAACTGCCTTATGATGGTACTTCTGGGTCCATCTAACGATATAAAAGGTTAGATGACCAAAAATGGTGTAACAACATCCGCAATAATGGCAATCCACTTACCTCTCTTCCCATCAGTTCCATTTTGAGTCTGTATATATTTGACCACATAGTTTGCAACAAAAGCAATAATGTGAGAATGAAGAATATATACTCTGAAATCATTAATTGGTTTTATTAGAGAAAATGCCTATTTCTCCATTATATTATATTTGATATGATTCTGAAAGTTTTGCTGTAGAAAGAAATGGCCGCCATGTCCTTGACGTTTTCTCAAGAGCACCGCTGCAATAATGTGTTGTGATAAATGAGCTATTATATATTTTATAGTTTGTGTGAATAATTAACACATGTGCCTTTGTTAGAGCTTGTTTAACTTTGTCAAATGATTGTTTAGCCTCAATACTCCATTTTACTTATGTGTCTTTTCTTAACACGTTGGTTATTATCCTGAGGAGTTCTGCTAGGTTTGGAATAAATATTCTTAGAAAGTTTATTTTACCAATAAATGATTGAAGATCATTCACATTACTAGGATGAATTATCTTCAAAATGGCCTCGATCATGCTAGGATAAATTTCGATTATGTGTTTGGAAATGATATGCCCCAGAAGGTTTCCTTCCTCTAGGTCGAATAATGTTTTCTTGGGATTTAGGGAAATTCCAAACCTCCTACACTTCTCAAAAAATATCCTCAAATGTAGCAGACGCTCTTCATCTGTTTTGGAAAAAATAGTAATGTCATCCAATTATATGACTATGATTCTACCAATATCATCAGCAAAAGCAATGTCCATTTCTCTATGAAATGTAGCTCCAACATTCATCAATCCAAAAGGCATCTTCACATACATGAAGGTACCCCATGGAGTAGTAAATGTTGCCTTATGTTGGTCATTGGGGTGAGCTAAAACCTAGTTATAACCAGAAAAACCATCTAAAAGTGAAATCCTACTGGAGCCAACTACCCTTTGTAAAATATGATCCATCTTAGGTAAGGGGTAATTTTCTTTCAGTGAGACTTTATTAAAATTTATGAAATCTACACAAAGTCTGATTTCACCTGTCTTCTTCTTGGTTGGAACTAAATTGGATACCCAGTTAAAGTACCTCAAAGGTACTATAATCTTAGCATCATGCATTTTATTAACCTCTTTTTCAATTAAAGGCATTAACATTGGGTTTATCCTTTTGAGTTTTTGTTTGAAAGGTTTATGATATTGTTTAATCTGAATTTTGTGTTGTATTATGCTAGTGTCATAAGATTTTAAGTCTTTGTAACTCCAAGCAAAAACATCAATAAATTATTTGAACATACTGATATATTTCTACTTTTCAGTAGGGGGTAGTGATTTAGATAATTTTACCATCTTTGGTTATTGTTCATTTCCTATGTTGCATTCTTCCGCTTCAGCTCCTGTGGGTTCAAATTTGGTTTTCTTGGTTACATCATTGAAGTCAAATAAATCTTCTAAGGGAACTAATCCTCTGGGTAAAGCATTATCTTTCAATTGGAGTATTTCTAGTTCCTCTGTTTCTTGATCTATCTTTGGTAATTCTACTTTATTTACATCTTTATTTTCATGGTTTCCTAATTGATTTTCTAAATCAAGATTTACATATACATTATTTTCCAACTCACACTCTTCATCAATGTTGGCTTCCTCAAACTCATCCTTGGATTGCAAAAAATTCTCAATTTGTTGATCATTCCAAAAAACTTGCCAATATCTAGCATTGTCTGGGACCGTTGGCCTATGTTTTATCTCCATTGTGTATTGATGAATGGGACGGAAAGGAATTTGGAAGGTATTGGAAGAGGTGTCCATACCATCATCTAGACCATTTTTATTTCTGGGGATTATTGATAAGTCATACTCTTCAAAATATTCCAAAAAATTTAGGACACCATTTATGTAGGCTCTTAATCTAGGCTATTTAGCAAAATATTCTCCCTTGATTTGTTTTATTATCAACTCAGAATCTCCATGAATGGAAATCATTTTAGCACCAAGTTTTTTCAACAATTTTAACCCTATTATCAATGCTTCATATTCTGCTATATTATTTGTACACTTAAAATTTATCCTATATGAATGTCCAACTGCATGGTTAGTTCTTGGGTTTGAAACCCATATTCATTCCCCTAATCCCTCTTTACAAACATCTCCATCACAATCCATATTCCAAAGGGATGTATCTTGGGGATTATGTTCCATTGTTGTTGTCTTGTTTTCTTCAATTTCACAGATATCAGTCTCTAAGTTGGAACTGCATTTTTCAATATTCCAATCATTATACAGTATGAATGAGTCAAGGTCTGATTGGAAAGAGTATAAATGATAGTTGTGGGGTTTCTCTTGTCTGCTAACCATGAAATTCATTAGTGTCTATCTATATAGCCTCCTTTTCTGACCAAACACATGGATAGTAGCAAAGGTCATGTGCATATGTAGGGTTCCTTGCAACTTGACTCCCCATGAGCGAGACAATAGCATGTCATACTTAGGGGGTATTTCTGAAAAAAATATGTCCATCACCAGACTCTTGACTGGAATTTGCACCATAGTAACACAAAAATCCTTAATGAGACCTAAGCACTTCACTTTGATTGAACCAAAAGTGTAAAAATATTTGTACGGTCTTGTGATATCAAGTCCTAGTTTCTCCATGACAACCTTAGGCATAAGGTTCTGTGAGGCTCTTGAATTTAGCATGGAATTATGAAAAATTTTGTCATGAATGTTTAGGCTTATATAGAATGGAGGTACACCTCCTTCTTGAGGTTTTCCATCTACTTCAGGTCCAAAAAAAATTTCAGGTTGGTCATCATGCAAATTGACTGTATCTGCCCCTTTTCCTATGTTGAGAGATTTCATTACTTGAGACCTATATATATTCTTGCTCATAAGCTCAGTTAGAGGAATGGGTATTTTAAGATTTGCTAAATCATTTTCAATATTGAAGGATGTATGGACTTTATTCATGTTTAGGAAATCTTGTCTTTCAACAACATCTTTTTGGGTGTTTTCTTTTGGCTGGCTAGTGGTTGGAACGTCTGTTTGAGTTGTTTTTGAGGTAGTATCAACTGTCTTCTTAGTTGGATTTTATTGAATATTTTTAGGAATAATCTCAAGAGTTTTCTTTGTAGGAGTATTCTTACCTTGAGTTTCAATAGATTTCTTGGTAGGGTTATCTGTGGTTTTCTTTCTTCTAAGGTTGTATTTCCTGTGAACTTCCACAATAGCATTTTTAAAACCTTGTTTATAGTCATCTAATTATTTAGAATCAACTTCTGTTTGTGAAAGCATAAAAAATTATTTTTCTTCATGGGTAAGAAACACATAATCATCATCATTTATTCCCATTAAGTTTATCTGAGTATCATCTATGTCTTCAACTGTTTCACCCTCCTCGTCAGCATAGTTTTCTTGAAAAGGAGGCCTAACATACTGGTCTGGTCCCTTTTGTTCTCTTTGTTTAATTTATGGTGGGTTCCTCCTAAAATTAGGATTTATAATTTGAGGGCCAATTTGAATTTCTCTTGGAGGTGTCCTATCAGTAATGTTTATTCTCTCCATCATTATTTCCATCATTATAACTAGGTAATCTATCTTATCATCAGAGGTAGACGTTGATGGTTATTATTTGATTGTCACCATCCTCTCAGTCCTAAGTCTAGCTCTCTTGGCTAATAAATTTTCCTCTACACTGACAACATTTCTCTGCATCTCTTAAAAGGTTGCAATATTTCTTTCTCTTAATCGGTAAGACATGTCATAATTGAATCCATCAAGGAATTTAATTGGGGCTAAACCTTGAGGGGGTTTAATGTTTGCTAGAATTACATTGTAAACATTGTTAAATATAGTGTAGTAATCCCACACACTCTCTCCAGGGGCCCTTCTAATGTTCTCATATTCTGATAGGATCTGAAGAGAGTTTTTCTTTATCTCCCATATATTGAGGAATGATTGGTGAATAGCATTGAGATCACTAAGAATAGCTAGTGCTAAGGCCCTAAACCATTTTCTAACTTCCGCAGCTAGACTTTGAGAAAAAAACCTTATTTTTACATGTTCCTCATCAACTTCTTGAATATTGGAAAATTCAATCATTTTGTCAACATGCTGTTGATAAGTGATGGGTCCAGTACCATCAAACTTAGGGATTTTATTTGGTATACCTGAGGCATATTGTGCAAAGGTGTAGCCAAAACCAAGTGAGCATATCTTGCTGCCATGATTGGGATTTGTGGATGAATGATATATGAGGGTATGAAAGGTGTAGGGGTAGAAGTTCCTATTGTAGGTTGAAACACTGTTTAAGATGCTATTCGAGAAGTAGTGGAAATTATGGAAGAAGTAGGGCTAGATGATGTAGGATGAACTGATTGAAAAGAAGAGGAAGACACTGCTATTGTTAATGCAGAGAGTTCAACAAATTTATGTATCAAATCTTTCGGTGTAAATCACATTGGAGAAATTTGTGTCAACGCATTTCGAACCAGCCAGTGTGGTTCATCATCAGGACAAGATGTGAAATTTGATCTAGGACTCATCTTAAATAGATAATGAAGCTCCAAATAGCCGTTGTACAATAACGACTAGTTTTTTTATTTTTTTATTTTTATTTTTTATTTTTTATGGTCAAACTAGCCGTTATTGTACAACAGCTATTTGGAGCTTCATTATCTATTTAAGCTGAGTCCTAGATCAGATTTCACATCTTATCCTGCTGATGAACCACACTGGCTGGTTCGAAACACGTCGACACAAATTTCTCCAATGTGATTTACACCGAAAGATTTGATACATAATTTATGGATCATAGAAGTAAAATTCCTAATAGTTCAAAAAATTGTTGAACATAAAATTCATGCACATCTTGGCCAAGGTCAGATACTAAATCCTATAAATTTTCAAAACTTAAGAGAATTTTCAAATCAGACTCTAGGTCAATAGGTTGACTCTCATATGTAAAGGGTTGCAGAGCTGATTGATCAAACACAATTTCTTCAACAAAACTCTCATATTTAGTTCTAAATAGACTGTGCTCGAATGGTATGTCAAACTAAATATATTATAAAGTAACAAAAACCTTAGGAAGAGAATTTTCTCTGGATGGGGGACTAATACTTCCCTGAATTTCAACTAAAATCCTTTTTATAATTAGTTTCTCAGGGTCATCTATAATTTGAGCTGGTTATGGATCATGATTAGATCTAATGTAGATTCTTTTGGGAACCAAAACTAAAAATTTTAAACACACACACACACACTATTATTTACAAAGGTGTAGAACCTTTGAGCAATTATTTCTAAAAATTAAAACATTAGCTTTCCTAAAATAAATCTCTTTAACCAGGGAAATGAATTTGCAGAATTTCACAATGTGTTCTTCCCTAGTATGGTCGCCACTATGTAATTTTTGAGGTTGTGGAAGAAACCACATAGGTAACCACAAAACCACTTTGGAGTTTAGTATCTAGCCTTCCTAAATTCAGAGAGGGATCTCTCTATCAGATTTAGATTTTTCATATTGATGATTTTAGGCTAGTTATTAATGCATAATTGTTTGTTTGATTGTTTGTGATTTGTTTTAATTGGTCTGGTTGATTTAATGCCTAACCATCCATTGGGCTATGGAGTCTAAAAACTAGCATGGGCTTGTCTAATATTTGCAAAGGATTTTCACAGGGAAAGGTAGGTGAACTAATTGGATCATTTATATTTAAATGAAATGTAATAGAAGAAAAAAATATATTCAATTGAAGCTAAAGAGCAATTAAGAATGATTTAACTTGATATCAGAGGAAAATATTTAAATTACCCACAACCATAATCAAAGTGTATGTTTCAACAAATTCTGTTCCTCAACTTTCTGTAAATTAATTCAGATTTAATGATACATAAGTATGGAAACAAAGAAATAATCACAAAGACAATGAGAGAAACACATCACCAAATATTCCAACACATGAATCCTTTGAAGAATGTCCTTTTTATTACTGATCAACCCTTTAATTGAATAAGTACAATAGCTTCTGGAGTGCAAAAAAAACCCTCAATACTTTGAAAACTGAAATATTTATACAAATATTTACAAAAATCCTATCATAACTAACCAGGATATATTTTAGGTAAATCTAAAACAAATTATATCTCCTATTACAAACTAATAGGAAAATTTGGAACTGTTTGAAAGGTGGCCCTAATTTGAAGGAAGTTGTTGTTGATCTGTCAGTTTGGTCCTTGCTATGATGTTATTTCTTTGACTGAAGATAGAGTTACTCACTTAATCTAGTAACTCACACGGTTTCTCCCATGTTTCTTCATTTGGAATTGACAATTTAGTCACCCTCCTCTAGATATCATCTACGTCAATGTACTTGGAAAAAGTAGGCTTCATGAAAAGGATGTGATTTACCTCATGTTGTATGGTTAAATCATTCTCCATTGCCTCCAGAAAATATTTACCTGTTATGCTGCCTTTTATACCTACAAAATTGGAGCTATCCATAGCCACATCTCTCAATTTATTATTGTAGTCCTCTAGGGTGATCAAATTTTCATTTATCACAAATAAAATTGGCATGTCTTTGTTGTTCAACACTTTAATCCCATTGAAAAATGTGTTAACGATAATTTCTAGCCCTTGACATTTTTCTTCCAGCTGAAGGAAGAGGTTATTTTTAATCAGAACCTTCTTGAATTCCAGTATTGTTTCTGTTATATCTTCAAATCCCATTTCCTCCAGATCATATTTATTCTTATAATTCATAAATTTGATCATATCAGTGGCATCAGTGGGCCTATCACCCAATTGTTATTTTATCTTCAAAATTGTTTCTCTGGATTTTTGAATTAATTCATTTTGTTCAAAAATGATTTGCACTGAAGGCCAAATCTCATTCATTGACCTAAGGATTCTTGACCATATGTTCTCTTTTTCTTGGGCTAAGGTCTGGTCCATGTTTTTTTCTTTTCCTTGTTGCTATATCCTTTCCATCAATATTTGGGACCTTTTGTTGGAAATACGGGGGGGGGGGGGGGTGGTGAATCAATATTCCTTTTAATTAGAGCATTAGTTCATATTCAATTATTATCAGTGTTTGTACAATGATAGAAGTAAACAAAAGGAACACAAATGCACACAATTTTTAAGGTGGAAATCCTCTCCGAGAAAAAAACCACCTGAATTATTTTGTAATAATTCTTTAATATTTAATTCCAATTGAAAATAAAGCTCCAACTTCTTAGAATCTAGAAAAGCATTCTTCTCCAGCTCCCATTGGATGGATGCTCCAACACCCGAGATTCTTCAGTAGATAACTGAATGGATGCCCCAACACCCAATGAGATACAACTCATCCTAGCAAAACCCTACCACCTTGAAGTTTTCATGGGCTTGAACCTATTGGTGACTTCATGCACCAGCCTAGCACCAGCCTACCACTTTATAGAAGAATAAAAGAAGAATGGACTCCCGTACCAGGGAAAATGATCCACTTTATAATGATATAGAATGATGTAGAAGAAGAAGACGCACTAGACCATAACCCCAACTATGACATAACCACCTAATGATGATCCTAGACCTCTCAACACTGTCTCTTCAACTCTTGGCAGATAGACACTAGTACAATTTTTACGATCATGTATTTACAATGATTTAGTACAATGATACCTTTACAGTGACTGTATGCAGTGTTGCCCACTTGAAATATTCATGTGATAAACTTATTGCTGCTGTTCTGCACCTTGATTGTTGATCTTGTCATGCTATCCTCTGCTGCACCTTGCTTTTCTTTTTTTCCCTAGAAAGTCCGGTCCTTTGCATCCCTTGACAACACATGATCTATCTTTTTCTTGCCTTATAGGAGCTCGATATTGAATCTGGTGTATCTATGTTATTTCAGATCCCCAATATGTTATTTTCGATCTTATAGTAATCCTCTAAGTCTTCTTTCCAATGCCATAGGTATAACCCAATTTGGATTCTTCAAGAGAGATTTATGCCCAATCTCTCACAATGAATTAATTATGGAATTTTTTAGTAGAGCGAACGTGTATGGCATGCCACGTGTCACTATTTCTTCATTCAGATCTAAAATTGATACAAAAAAACTAGATTCTATTCACTATCTACCACTTTTTACAGAATTCCAATCTGATACTCAGAGAGATAGTTATGACAATTTTCGCAAGGTCACTTCTTTGAGATGAAGTTCAGGAGCCTGCAAAAACACTTACTTCCACAGATCATATCTCTGAAAATATTGCGCATCTTGATCTAAAATTTTTACAGGAGCTTCCTCAGGATTTCAGCTTTGCCTCAAACAATTTTCAACTTCTGAACCTTTGTAGAAAAAAAATTTATAGTGAAAATTCCACGATGACCTGTTTTAGGTAGTGAAATCCCTACATAAGGGGGATATGAGGATCACAATTTATATAAATGCTTAGGTTGAGAGGAGCTTCAACAAGTGAATGTGGGAGGGATTTTAGGAGCTTAAAAATGATTAATTATTGAATTTCAATGACCCATGCCACAACCCCATGGGGTTTTAGCCCACTAACTGGGGTTACAAACTTAAAACATGAATATATCTTAAACCATGAAGAATTACATGGCGTGCCATATATCAACAGAAAAATCTCGACAAGTAGAAGCCATAAAAAATATTCTTGAACAAAAATATAGTAACTTTGTAGGTCAAAATTACCATGCAAGATTGGGGTAGCCCCTGGTTCTTCTTGGGTTGATATCATTGACAACCACTGATAAAAAATCTCCCCCTTTGGCATTGATGGCAACACAAGTACTCCCCCTGCAATCATGACACCTCTTCCTACAACATTGTCTCCCCCTTTGATCATGACACCTCTTCCTACAACATTCTCTCCCCCTTTGACATCAATGGCAAAGTGTAACTCCCCCTGAAACACAAACATCCTGCAGACCTGTACCTATTTCCACTCCCCATTTATATTTTGAATAAGGAAAATATAATAAGAACTTGGGAGAATCCCATGCTTCTGGCGAAGATATTCCAATAATTCACAAGTACTCTTATGATCATCAACACTTCCTGCCCAATCTGCATCTGTAAAGGCTTGAATACTGAGATTGTTACCCTTGGGATACCACAAAAAATATTCTAATATTCCCTTTAGACATCGAAGAATTATTTTGACGACAATAATATGCGATTCTTTTGGTGTTGGTTGGAATCTTTCTACTTGTCCAACTGCTTGCATAACATCTAGTTGGGAGGTTGTTACATATAGAAGACTACCAATCATAGATCCATACATCCTTTGATCCACATCCTTAGATGAGTTGTCTATGCTCAATTTGCAACCTGTTACCATCGGAGTAAGGATGGGTTTGCAATCTTCCGTTTTTAATTTCTTGAGAATTTCCCTGATGTACTTGGCTTGACATATAAATATTTCTTTCTCTTGCTGAGTTATTTTAAGCCCTAAGAAATATGTCAGCTCACCAAGTAAAGACATCTCAAACTCACTTTTCATCCTTGTAGCAAAGTTCTTACTTAGTAGATGATCATTGCTACCAAATATTATATCATCCTCTTTAGCTATTAGATGTGCTTTAGTTGCTTCATCCAGAAAATATATGTTTTTTGGAGCTCGACTTGCTATAGCCACAATTTCACCATACCTACCTTTCCTAATTTCACATTTTGTGGATTTGAATAGTATTTTGTGTCCTTGATCACACATTTGTCCAACATTGAGTAGATTGTGATTCATGTTTTCAACCAATAGAACATTCTTGGCTAGAGCATTTTTTCTTCCAAGAGTAATGGTACCTAATCCTATAACATTTGAAGATCCATCATTTCCAAAGGACATGGTTCCATCCTTCTTCTCTTTTAGAGATACACATTTATTTCTATTTCCAGTCATATGCATTGAGAAACCGCTATCAACATACCACACATATTTGTTGTTTTGAGCCTTAAGAGTGATAGCACAATTATCAATCTTCTTCTTCATCCATGTTCGTTCGTTTTGTATCTTTGAAGATTATTTTGGAGGATTTCAAGTCTGTAGTCTCTGGCTATGTGTCCAAAGTTATGAAATTTGTAGCATTCAATATTATTTCTTAAATGTTGAAATCTATTGATGTTTCATTGAGCCCCGGGAGGTTCATATTGACATATCTCCTGGAATTGTATTGGTTCCTAGGGTACGTGTGACATTCTACGGCTTTATGACCAAATTTTCCACATGAATAACAATATCCATGAAAAATATGTTGGTACCTGGATGGAAATATTCGTCGAGGAATCATTTTCCAAGGATGTTCTTGCAAATCTTTTCCAATGAAGTCTACATGCATGTCAGATCTCACAGTTTCATTGTATTTTGTTGTAGAAGGTCATGCTTCTTCTTCTTTGTAACCGAGGCTAGTTCTGTTGTTGTAAAATCGTTAATTGTTGATGATTTCTTCCAATGCCCTTGAGCTGTTGGCATAATTTTGGAAAAATTTTCCCTTCTTCACTTCCTTACGCAGCGAGACTAGTTCGGTTTCTAATGCTTCCCTTTCTTGGTTGCTTTCTTCCAACTTCTTTGAAGTGACTCTTCAATAAATTTGTGTTCTTCAACTTCAATTTTGAGACCTTGAACTTTTTCTTCAAGTGTATTGGAACGGATCTTCTCAGCCTTGAACTCTTTTATAAGCTTGATTGCCTCAGAAAATTCTTCTATGGTCATCCCTTCTTCTTCGTTGTTTGATACCTATTTTTTAATGTGCTTTGCCATAAACAATACTCTCTCATTGGCTTCTTCTTCACTTTGATTTTCTTCATCGGATGATGATCTATCTTATTTAGAGAGAAATTTCCTTTTAAATCCTTTTTTTTTTCGTTTCTTGTTGAATTTCTTAAAGCCTTTCTTTTCTTTTGAGTTTCCATCACTTTTGTTTGGACATTTTGCTACGAAATGCCCAACCTCACCACAACTGAAACATATCAATGGAATTTTACCCTTGAATTTTCCCTTACCAATTTTTAGTTTTCTCGTAAAGTAAGCATATTCTCCATCTGAAAGACCTTCTTCATCATCTTCCTTTTCTTCACACTTGCAGGTGTAGCTCTGTGCCTTTAAAGGTTGTTTCTCCTTATTGGTTTTCTTAGATGTAGTGAACGTAGTTTCTAGATGTGAAGTACCCTATTCTTCATCAAGTCTCATTTCATATGTTATGAGAACTCCATGTAATTCCTCTTTGTTGAGTTTGTCCAGATTTGCACTATATTCTAAGAACGATACCTTTGGGTTGAATCTCCTTAGTAACGTTCTAAGAATATTTCATATAATAGTCTTCTCATCAATAGGCTCTCCCAATCCTTCCAGAGTGTTGGTTATTTCATAAACGTGTTGGAAGTATGCAACACTGTTGTTATCTTCTTTCATTCTGAGTTGCTCAAATTTTGCTGTGTAGATTTGAAGCATTACTTCTTTTACATTTGAGTCACCTGCATATATATTCTCAAGCTTGTCCCATACATTTTTGGAAGTTTTACAACCCAACACCTTATGATAAGAAGATTCAATAAGTCCATTGATAATAATATTCTTTTCTTTTTCATCATTTACCAAATTATTCTTACCTTTTTCATCTGCGGTTGATGTAAATCCATTTTGAACAGTGTCCCATACTTCGTAACCTTGTGCCAAGAGATAGACCTCCATTGTTCCTTTCCAAAGTGCATAATTATTTTCATTGAATAGAGGTACACCATTCATGGTATGCTCCATGACCTCCTTCCAGCTGTTAAACTTCTATTGAAGGAACCAAGCTATGATACCAATTGTTGGAAATACTGAGAGGAGGGGTCAATCATTATTCCTCTCAATTAGAGAATTAGTTAATCTTCAATTATTATCAGTGTTTGTACAATGATAGCAGTAAACAAAAGGAACATAAATGCACACAATTTTTAAGGTGGAAACCCTCTTTGGAAAAAAACCACCTGAATGTTTTCTAATAATTCTTTAATATTCAAATCCAATTGAAAATAAAGCTCCAACTTCATAGAATCTAGAAAAGCATTCTTCTCCAGCTCCCACTAGATGGACGCTCCAATGCTCGAGATTCTTCAGTAGTCAACTGAACGGATGCCCCAACACCCAATGAGCTACAACTCACCCTAGCACCAACCTACCACCCTGAAGTTTTCACAGGCTTGAACCTATTGGTGACTTCATGAACTAGCCTAGCACCACCCTACCACCCTATAGAGGAATAAAATAAGAATGGAATCCCGTACCAGGGAAAATTGTCCACTTTACAATGATATAGAATGATGTAAAAGAAGAAGACACACTAGACCATAACCCCAACTATGACACAACCACCTAATGATGATCCTAGACCTCTCGACACTGCTTCTTCAACTCTTGGCAGATAGACACTAGTACAATTTCTACAATGATGTATTTACAATGACACCTTTACAGTGACTGTATGCAGTGCTGCCCACTTGAAGTATTCATGTGATTAAATTCTTGCTACTATTTTGCACCTTGATTGCTTCTCTTGTCATGCTACCCTCTGCTGCACCTTACTTTGCTTTGCTGCCCTAGAAATTCTAGTCCTTTACAGCCCTTGATAACACATGATCTAGCTTTTTCTTTCCTTTCAGGAGATCGATATTGAATCTGGTGTATCTATGTTATTTCAGATCCCCAATATGCTATTTTTGGTTTTGTAGTAGTCCTCTAAGTCCTCTTTCCAATTGCACAAGTCTGACCCAATTTGGATTCTTCAAGTGAGAGTTATGCCCAATCTCTCACAATGACCTAATTATGGATTGGTTCGGTAGAGCGAATTTGTACGACGTGCCACGTGCCACTATTTCTTCATTTGGCTCTGAAATTGATACAAAAAAAACTAAATTATATGTACTATCTGCCACTTTTTACATAATTCCAATCCGATACTCAGAGAGAGAGTTATGATGATTTTTCCAAGGTCACTTCTTTTAGATGAAGTTCAGGAGCCTGCAAAATCATTGACTTCCACATATCATATCTCCGAAAGTATTTTGCACCTTGGTCTGAAATTTTTACAAGTGCTTCATCATGATTTTTTCTTTGCCTCATAAAAATTTCAACTTTTGACCCTTCGTAGAAAACAATTTAGAACGAAAATGCCACGATGACCTATTTTAGGTAGCGAAATCCCTGCATAAGGAGGATATGAGGATCACAATTTATATAAATTCTTAGGTTGAGAGGGGCTTCAATAAGTGAACATGGGAGGTTTTTAGGAGCTTAAAAATTAATTATTGAATTTTCAATGACCCATGCTACAACCCCATGGGGTTTTAGCCCACTAATTGGGGTTCCAAACTTCAAACATGAAAATCTCTCAAACCGTGAAGAATTACATGGTGTTCCATATATGAATAGAAACATCTCGACAGGTAGAAGCCATAAAATATATTCCTGACCTAGAATATAGAAATTTTGTAGGTAAAAATTACCATGCAAGTTCATGGTATCCCCTGGTGCTGCTTGGGTTGACATCAATGACAACCAATGATCAACACCTTTGTGCCTCAGCCATGTGTGAAGCTTCACATATGTTCTTATGATCTTGTAAAGCCTTTACCTGTCCTTGCAACTTCTTGATTTCTTCAATTTTTATTGACATAGCTTCCATCGCTTTGGTGAGTTTTCTTGCAGCATATGTGGGCTAGGCTGGAGGTGCTGTTGTTGTAGAGGTTCCTGTAGTTGGTATTGTTGTAAGGGGCACTGCATCCAAAGGAACCATGGCCAGTTGTGCAATTTTTTCCTTCTTCTTAATAAATTTATCCATATTTTTCTCCATATTTCTGATTTGTGCGTTCCGCTCCATGATCAATTTGATCATGCCGTATTTATGGTTCTCTAATTATCCTATTTCTTTTTCATGTGGGTCTTCGGTTGCTGGCATATTTTGCTTCTTTTTGAGTGCTATAATATCAACATTTTTCTTCTTGATTAAATCTTCAGCTTCATTTCCATTCACTGGATCATACCCCATATTTATGACAAAAAATTCTAATGACTTGATTCTGGTGTCCTTTGCAGAGATGAAATCCTTTCAATATTTAGTTGAGATTGAACATTTGTGAGATAAAGCTGCAAATTTGAAGCATTCATAAAAGTGTTAGTCAAAGTAGAAAAAATCATCTCTCCTGTTTTCTTATGCATCTCCATCTGATTGATGGGATGAATTTCCTTTGTATCAAATTCAAAGGAGGTTTTATTGTAATAAATAGCTATCTGTGGATGTGGTATCTGAGCTTGTAAGAATTCCATTTGCATTCTCCCCTTCTATGAATCAAAGGCTGATAGAAACATGATTTGAGAAGGGGGAGTTTGTTTCTAGAATTGAGTGTAGATGTTTCCTTTAAGGATCTCATTCTTGAGCTTTATCTCTTTGTATTTGTCAAAAATAATTTTCTCTTTATCTCCCTGAATTAGTCCAGATGTTTGGGTTGGGTCCTGATGACCTTGTGACACTGATGATGCTGCTGGGGACTCTGTGAATTTGCTACCTGATTGGGTAGAAGGGAGTGGCTCTTTAATGGTTATGGTAGCTTGTTGTTCTGTGTCTTCTTCTAAATCAAGCTTAGGAATCCTTTTGGTTTTCTTTCTGTGGACTATCTTGAATTCCTTTTCTGAAATTCCTGCAACTAAAGGAGATCCTTCCTCTCTATATTTTTTCTTTGTCTTCTCTTGAGGAGTATGATTTTTTAGAGTAGATGTGGACATGAGCTGCTCCTCTTCTTCATGTAATGTGTTCTCTTTCGAGTCAAACTGATTCATATAACTTTCAATCTTTGGCCTTTGGGTGTGCACCTAAGGAGTGGTTTTGTGTTCCACCCTCATCTTGGATATTAGGTCCAAAATATCATAAGACCATGTAATGCTAAGATTAAAATTCATTTTCTTGAGGAGCTTGTCTGCTTCTTCACCAGCTGCCTTGCTGTTACAAATAAAGGGACCAACCGGTGTCTTTATTCTGAACCGAGATTCTTCTTTGTTGATAAAAAATGAATTTCATCTGAATTTATCATTTTTATTATATACTTCAGGGAAAATACTCTCATTGGGAGGTATTTGGGTAGCTTGTATGGTGGAAGCTCACACCCATACACCTTGATCTCTGTGTAGTTTTGGTAAAGGTACCATTCTCCTGTTTTGGTCTGCTTTGTTAGGTGTGGGATCTTCTTAATTTATTCACTGATTCTTGGCTCTACATTTCTAGTCAGTAGGATCATGCCTAGATGAATGAAATTTTCTATGTATTCTTTGAAGGTGTACTCATCTGAATCTTTTCTAACCAAAGAGGTCCATAAATCACTGACTGTGGGTTCCCTTCTTCATATAATTTCTACAACGAACATGGGAGCATGTATTCTTGGTAGTAAATGAACATATATGCAAGAATGGAAGCATACTTGAATACTCCTTTAGTTGGTAACTTTAGGAGTTGTTCATGTATGCTGTCAACGAAAAATTGACTAAAATTAAAAACAACTGAGGGTTTTTGATCTGTAGATAAAATTGACAAAAAAATAAGGAGTGGTTCATTTATCAAATCATCAGAATAATAACTTAGTAGGCATGAAAGCACATAAATAATATGTTTTGCTTGATCAAGGAACATGGAATAAGCATAAGGTGGATTGTTATTGGGCAATTGGGCATTTTCAGGTAGAAAAATATCAAAAACTGTGTTCTTTTGGAGAAATATAACTTTTGATACAGTTCCTTTAAGGATTCTATGGAAAAAGATGTATTGGCTTCAATAGGAGGGACTTGCATCATCTGATCAATTGTTTTGGAAGAAATGGTGAATAAAACTTTCCTACTTAGGGCTACAATGGCTCTCTAGTTGGGTAGATAACAAGCTTGATATTTCCTAATGAATTCAGGGAAATGATGGGTCCAAGGGAAGAATTAGAGGGGTAAATTGGACTGCCAGAGATGAATTTCATCTGTTTGATCAATATATTTGTTCTCGAGCCAGCAATACAGTTCGAAAAGGTCAAACTTGCACTTTGTCTCAAGAATTTTGGAATCCCTATCTACAAGTGGTAGGTGATCAAGATCAAAAAAGGGATGAAGCATTGGGTTGATCGGATCATCATTGTTTTTCTTCATGGGAGGCATTTTGCTAATCAAAATGTAGGAAAATGAATGAAATGGCGTAGAAATACCAGTGATTGTACATGTCAGTTGAGTTTTGGTGGCAAAAACTAGATTTCCCTGTGATTGATCAATTCCTTTTCTACTTTCAAGGTTCACTATGACAAAAAATATTTTAAAAGTACAACGCAGCAATAAATATGCAGGAAAAAGCATTCAAAATGGTGCGCAAGAGGGGTTTTTATGGTCGTGGAGCATTTCCGTTGGAGGCAGGGGCCATTGTCAAATTAAAATGGTTATCTCAGGAACATTAATGGTGTAATAGTCTAAGCCATCCGTCAGGAAGTGAGTGGAGGGAGGCATGTAGGAAATATGGTGAGAAGGGAGGGTGGTTTGGTGGATTTCAGAGGGGGGGTCGAGGTGGTTTATGGTTTTTGAGGGGGGGGGTGCAAAGTGCCAAAATGGTGACATGTATGGTGGGTTCAGCGGGGAGGAAACAACTTTTTAGACCCCCGCCCCCCGTTGGTAAAGGGAGGATGGAAATGGGGGTCGAAAAGGGCTCCCAGCCGTTGATCTATCGACAAGTTGATTGAATAGCTGATTCAAGTGTGTGGGTTAATCACATGCGATAAATCCTTTTTTTTTTCCCTGACCTTAATATAAGAGATGAAAAATTTGTTTATAATACAAACGCCTTCCAAAATTTGGACAAAAACATAATGAACTTGGCATTAGGGTATTAGCACACATTTCTGATCAGAATCTAGATTAGGGACAAAAATTTTCCAAAAATTTAAAGTGCTCAAAATCGCACCAAACTAGAACGACCGGATGTGGCCTGTCACCAGTAATTTGACACAGTTAGTTTCACTCAAAACAAATTCCGTATGAGGAAGCTAGAGTCCGCTGACCGCCGTTTAGAATAGGTGAACTTAAAAAAAAAGGGTCAACGAAGTTAACAGAGGTCGACCATGGTCAAAGGCGCTTCGAGTCAATGAAAATGTGACAACACATTTAATTAAACCATATTCATAACTGTGGCAGAGAGCGCTCCACTAACTGCGTCATTAGCGTGCCTAAAATCCCACTATTCCATGCTTAATTTAATTAAACTCATTGTTTAATGTCGCAGAATATTCGGTGGACCTCCAAACTTGGCGCCACCTCAAAATTTGGCAAGGTTAACTAGAGTCCTCTCCAGTTTTAGAGGCAGTTTACTAGATAAAATTGAATGAGGCCTATCTAGAGCAATTTTCGACCAATTTTGGCTTAGGAAGAGTCATTCCTAGCACATTGGCATGCTTTGAATCCATTGGTATAGGTTGCTGAGGTAAAAGAGAAATTATAAAGGTGTTTTTGTCATTTTGAAGAAAAGAGAAGCTTAGGGCCACCGAGAGGGAAGGCCATGCCTAAATTAGCTGAAGACAGAATTGGGCTCAAGAAGAGTCATTCTTAGATATTTTTGATGCTCCGAAGAAAATGGAACATGTTGTATATGCGTTGGATCACTTCTGAAAGTGTTTTTTCCACCTTGAAGATTAAGCAAGCCCAGGGCCACCACGATGGGAGGTCAAGCCTAGATTAGTTGAAAACCAATTTCAGAGATTGAATAGTCATTTTTGAGGTTTTTGGGTCTTCTGAAGCTAATGGAGTAGGTTTGAAAGTAGTCGGAGCACTAAAGGAGCATGTAATCATACATTTAACTCTTAATCCCAAGAGGTCCTAGCTAGTTGAAGCAGTTCTATGGAGATGTAGCCCAGGAGGGGTGAACTCCGTTATCAGCTATTATATTATGTGTATGTTGTGTGTTATCTATCTGCATTTCATTTGCTATACATGACTTTTTAACAACTAATTAAATCATAAATTGCTCACAAAAGACACATAAAACTTGACACATAAACCCCTTCACAATTGGTTAACTTGAGGCGATCCTAAACACATTTTTATTAACTGATGCGGGAGCTAGCACAAAAAAACTAGTTTTCCATGTTCAGATCAATTTGGTATCAGAGAAAAATTTAGATAATTTTAGCCAAGGTTGGCTAGAAGAAATAGCTATTGGTTTTGAATTTGTGCAAGGAGAATTTAACTTTGTGCAAGTTTATGTGTGAAGGAGAAGGTCAATATTGAGAGCTTAGTTCTCAAATCACAACAAATAAGCTTTGTATGCATTACAGGTGTGATGGCAGCTTCATTAAGCACTATTTCTATTCAATCTTCCTTAGCAAAACTCTTTTATAAAGAGATGTTACAAAATCTCTACATCATGAATGATATGGTTCAAAAGATGTATGAAGATAAGAGGTAGAGCATTATGCTTCAAGAGCAGTTAATTTCCATGAAGGAGGAGAATCAAGAGCTTCTTAAGAAGATGCATGAGATGGAGACTCAACTCCATGATGCCAAAGAAACGTTAGCCAAGTATGTGCATGAAAATTAGGTATGCAAATCAATTTTATCTTCTAATTCTTCTCAAGATGAATGTGTATGTGCTTTTGAAAGACACACTAGAGGAATAGGGTCCAAATTATTGATGAAAATGGGATATGAAGGTAAAGGATTAGGCACACATGGACAAGGCATAGTTGAGCCAATTGTTGTTGAGGAAAGGCCTAGATATTTGGGTCTTGGTTATGGACAACATGATGGAGAATTCTCCAAGGCCATGAAGGCACATGAAGGTGTTCCAAGAAGGAATTTCATTTCATGTTCATTACCTCAAGCTTGTGAAGATTGTGTTCATGAGGAATGCAAAAGTTTTAAACCCACCTTGAAAGAAGGTGCTCATAAGCATGCAACTAATGAGAATGGCAAACAAGAGAATGTTGAAAGCTCTAAATTCATTGAATGCATTGTTCATATTCTGAAGAGAATCATTACCTCATCAAATTCACCTCCTCAAGAAGGCGACAAAGGTGAATGTTCAAGGTATAAATCTTTCTTTAATCAAGTTGCTTTTGATTATGATAAACATGGTAAATCTTCACATAAGATTTGGAAGAAGTTTGCATGTTCCTTTTGTGGTTTGAATAACCATAATGTTTCAAGATGTTGGAAGAAGATAGCCATGCACAGGAAACGTTCTAGACAAAGGAGGCAGAAAGCCAAAGGTCCATTCGATAAAGCAAACCATGTGGAAAGGAAGATGCAATTATTTTTCACTCATTTCCATAAGCAAGGTCACCTCATAGACAAGTGTTGGACTTTGTATCCAAAAATTCATCCACGAAATTTGAAGCAGGTGGAAAGAGATCTTGACAAGAATGGAAAAGAGGATTCCATAATTGATGTGGGTCAGGATGATTCACGTGATGATGAAGTGCATCTTAAAGAAGCACCATTGAAATGGTTTCGTAAGATATTGTTAGATTTCTTATCCAATTAAGGCTTTTCATGTCTTTTGATGTTTGATGCATTTCTTTCCCAATTGAATGCATGTTGCATGTTTACGCCAGGAAGGTGTTTGAAAGTGGAGTATGTGACTCACTTTGTTTGTCAACTTGAGAGTGTTGATCATTTCAGCTCTTTAAGTATGTGTACATGTAAATGGGATTCTTGTACTTGTAACTATACTTGTGAGAGATTTGAGAGTTGTCATACATGCTTTTGTTTGACTTGAGAGTCAGTTGTTTGAAGAGGCATGTTTTTTCGACTTGTGTTTGTTCGATGATTTTTGACACCGAGATGTAAGAGTACATGGTGATTTTCACATGGTGTGAAATTTGTTTCTTTTAAGGAGCAAAAGGATATGTCGTCAAGTTATGTTTCTTGCATGATGTGTTTTTCAAATTGATGGTTGTGTTTGTGACAAGATGTCACCGGATTTTTGAAGATCCACTCTTGAGCAAGAGGGTCATGTTTAGCCTTCATTCTAAAATCCATGGCATGAGCAACATGTCGAACTAGAGGATGATGGAACGAAGGACAAGAAGTCAAATAATTTGCAGCCAAAAATTTTGCAGCCATTGTAGACCATTTTATGTGTTGACGCCAAGAAGAGAAGGAGATGGTGAATGCATTCTTTCAGATGTGGAATTTGGTACCGTCGAGGTAAAATAATGGTCATTTCTTTTCTTATTATTACTGATGTTGGAACTCATTTTTTTAGTTCACTTAGATGGGCTTAACTTGGAAAAGTGGTTTCAAAGGAGAAGCTTACATCGAATGCATGTTTGTGCAAAAGAGGAGCATGATTCTTAGTGGGAAGGCAATCAGTTAGTTTTCCAAGCACCGAGGGATCACTTTGGTACAGGAAAGATTTATATCAGTCAGAAATTAGCCAACAAGTGTTGGATTGGGTCAACTACAAAAGGATAACATTGGTTGAAGAGCCAAGCCATTTGCAAGGCAAGGCATGTCAGTGAACCCAATTAGTTTTCATGGCGATTTTTCCAAGTAGAATCAAGATGATAGAACTTGGGAAACATAAGAGTATTCAGCTCTTATGGGATAACCAACTTTTTTGGGTCCAAAAGCATGTGAGTGGGAAGGAGTGATCAGAATCTGGATTAGGGGAAAAATTTTCCAAAAATTTAAAGTGCTCAGAATTGCACCAAACTAGAATGAAAAAATCCAGTCCATTGCCAATAATTCGGTGCAATTCGTTTCACTCAAAATGATGTCCATATGATGAAGTTAGAGCTCGCTGACCGCCATTCTAAACATGCAAATTTAAAAAAAAAGGGTTAAAGAAGTCAATATAGGTCAACCATGGTCAAAGGCCCTCCGAGCCAATGACACTGTAACAAGTGTCACTGTAGGATTTTCTGGTCAAGGTTTGAAGGTGAATTTTTTTTTATGTGTTGCTCTTGAGGTTGAAGTTGAATTTTTTTTATCTGGTGGACCCTGGTCAAAGTTTGATTTTCATTGGTGGTCGAAATACCATATAGTTCAATGGTCCAAACATTATTGCAATGGTGGATTTTAGAACTATATTAAAGGTTGGCACATGTTTATATATCCAAGGTCGAATTATCACTATAGTTCGAAGGTTGGTTTAATACATTATATACCATGGTTGAATTGCATTTGATTTAGGCAATGCTCGAAATTTTTATTGAATGCTAAACTCTGAAATCCGAATCCTATGGTCCAAATATTATGTAATTGGAGTGCATATTGAAATCATATTATAAATTTTGAACTACATTATGGTCGGTGCATATATTATATGAAAAGTTCGAATGATTTTCACATATTTCAAGGGTGGAGTAAACATGTAAATGTGGCAGATTAAATTTTATGTATGGGCATTTATTTAACCTATAGTTTTAAAACTATATATATATATATATATATATGTGCATATATTTAAGCGTTGCAAAACAATGTATGGAGGGGCGAAGGTTGGGGTTCGACCATGTGACCTCCCCCCAATAACTCCACCACCTTACTAATGCACCATGTGGTGCTCCTTGTTACATGGAGCGGAACCACACTTAATTAAACCATATTCATAATCGTGGCGGAGAGCGCTCCACTAACCGCGCCATTAGTGGGCCTAAACTCCCAATAATCTGTGCTTAATTTAATTAAACTTAGAGTTTAATGTGGTGGAATATTCAACAAACCTCCAAAATCGGTGCCACCTCCAACTTTGGTGGGGTTAACTGGAGTCCTCTCCAGTTTTATAGGCAGTTTACTAGGTAAAATTGAACGAGGCCTATCTAGAGAAATTTCGACCGAATTTGGCTTAGGAAGAGTCATTCCTAGCATATTGTCATGCTCTGAATCCATTGATATAGGTTGCAGAGGAAGATGAGCAATTCTAAAGGTTTTTTTGTCACTTTGAATAAAAGAGAAGCCTAGGGCCACCACGAGGGAAGGCCATGCCTAGATCAGCTAAAGACCAAATTGGGCTCAAGAAGAGTCATTCTTAGATGTTTTTGATGCTATGAACATAATGGAATAGGTTGAAAGGGCGTTGTAGCACTTATGAAATTGTTTTTTCCACTTTTAAGATTAAATAAGCCTAGGGCCACCAAGATGGGAGGTCAAGCCTAGATCAGCTGGAAACCAATTTCAGATATTGAATAGTCATTTTTAGGGTTTTTGGGTCTTCCGAAGCCAATGGAGTAGGTTTCAAATGCATTGGAGCATTGCAAGTGCATGTAATCATACATTTTAATCTTAATCCCAATAGGGCCTAGCTAGTTGAAGCAGGTCCATGGAGATGTAGCCCGGGAGGGGTGAACTCTGTTATCAACTATTTTATTATGTGTATGTTGTGTGTTATTTCTCTACATATAATTTTTTGTACATGAGTTTTTAACAACTAATTAACTCATAATTTGATCATCAAAGACACATAACACTTGACACATAAACCCCTTCACAATTGGTTAACTTGAAACGATCCTAAATAAACGTTTTTAATACTGATGAGGGAGCTAGCACAACAATAATTGGTTTTCCCATATTCAGATCAATTTCACAATATTTTTCATACTTATAATGAATCGCACTAATAGGATTATATTTAATATCAAATATTTTGATATATAATTAACCAATTTTATCCTTTTGACCCCTTTGATTTCGATGTTTCCTAACCTAAGACTATTTTTTGACCAAACAAAAGGGTGCATTTGGAGTAGCAGATCCTTATTTTATTTTATTTTAGGAGAAAAAAAACTACTCTATTCTATCTACTGACTGATTCATTGATTCAGCTTAAACATTTGAATCAACCTTATTCATCTACCTAACTGACATTAGCCAAGGTTAGACAGTTTGGCTAAATTTATTCTCTAATATAATTGACAAAAAATTAAACTGTATGATCTAAACAATGGCTCAGGGTTGTGCCATTTTGAACAAGATGCACACAACATTCAATTTATTATAGAAAATCAAACTATCTATTAAGTAGTGGCATTTAAATTTGCATCACTTTCAATTCAATTTTTATTTTTTCATGGGGTTCTATCTCTTTTTTTATTGTTTCTCTATTTTTTAATTTTTAATTTTTATTATATTTTTTCTTTTCAAATACCCTCTGTTAGGGTCCTATAATAATAGGATTCATAATTTTTGAATTGAATTTTATTATTCTTATAATATGTACATACTTTGATTTCTGCAAATTGTTTTCCCATATCAGAAAAATAAAATAAAAAATGTAAAAGGGGTAAAATTCCTAAAAGAAAAATCAAAGGAATTGAAAGAAAAAAGATAAAAAAGAATATAAAAATGGACCCAAAACAAAAAAGAGATAAAAATAAACATGAAAGTGATGAAAATTCAAATGCCACTACTATTTAATTTTTACTGCAAAACAAACATTGTGTGCAACTTGTTACAATGCCACAATCCATGAAGGTTAAATAGCTTAATCTTAAATCTCATGCTTTAAATTTCATGTTGTTAAATAGAGAATAAATATCTATCCAAATATTTTAATATTGGTAGATCAATTAGTTAGTGTTGAAAATGAAACAAGATGATGGAGCTTAGTGAAATGAAGTCGCCTTCACTAAGTGGGCCCGTAGGCTATTTTTGGCGCAAAGTCTATTTTTAGACATATGGAGCATGGTCTAGGAGTTGCGTATGCTATTCTTGGATGATTGGTCGAGTTGGTAAAAATAGATGGACCTCTATTTTTAGACATACAGGTCGAAGTCTATTTTTAGATTGCTTGTCTAAAAATAGGTCAGTCAAATATTATTAACCCTTAATAATATTTGGACTATAAAATTCAGTTTATTCTCTTGCAGCACTTCAGTTGGAGCTACGGATGTGACCCATGCACCTGATAGAAGGAATTACACTATTCCTAGGGGTTTGGTGAGCTCATGCATGGTTGAGTTCAGTTAGAACTCAAGTGTCGAAGTTTGGTGGAGTTGATGAGACAGTTGGTGGAGTTGTGTTCGGTTTAACTTAGTTGAACTAGTTGTGTTTACTTTATCTGGCTAATACACTAGTAATGAGTGGAGTGAATTAAATATTATTTAATTCACTAATTATTAACTCATTATTCAACTCAAGAACACATAAGTTCACTACAGTGCATGGACAGTTCAGTGGAGACCAGTGGAAGAGGTAGATGAAAGGGTGAGTTTGCTATTAGTTGCGGCAGTAGTTGTGCATGAGACTTGCACAAGCATTGGAGGAGATTTCCCATGAGGATTGCGCAGTTGAAGCCAAGGATATTTGAACTTGGATCTCTCATTTGAACCAACTTGGATTGCGCAGTAGAGGCAGGCAATTAGTGGATGAGTTTTGAACCTGTGACTTGTTAAAAAAAAATGAGCTAGTTTGTGTGTAACTTTTGGAGACAGTACTGAGTACTTGTGAGGAGTATTGTACTGAGATTGTTACATGTTCTCTTCTATTATAATATACAAATAGCTGGGGGTTTTCAGCTATAATCTTTCCCCATTACATATTGTGTTTATGTGCGCATGCGACTGTTTCTATTTCCACAAATTGTTGATCAATTGTAGAAGAGGTTATGTGTTATGAATGAATTCGAATTAATGTGTGACTAGGATAATATCTGTGGATAAATCTTCATTATTCAGCAAATTTCTACATGGTATCAGAGCGAATTGATCATCGGGATCTATTGCAGTGATTACAATATTATTTCGGTAGACAGAGTCTGTAACGGGCCAGGTAGCCTCTGGATCCATCCTTTCTCTGAAAGGTGATATATCCAGTAAATGCCCTTACAGTCGATCTCTGTGCTAGAAATAATTTGTTCTCACAGATCTAGAAGCAGTTGAGTTTTTTATTTTGGAATTCGAATTTTGTAGTAGTTTGTTTTCTTGGTGCCGGAGTTGAAATGTCTTTCAACGGTTTGCGACTCGAATATGCTCTTGAAGGCAGTTCGAATTACGTTGCATGGAAAGATCGGATGGAGGCAGTATTAGAAGATAATGGGCTGAAGGAGTTCGTAGATATGGATGTCCAAAAGCCTACTGATCCTGCTGAAGTTGAGGCTTGGCAAAAGAAGATGGCGAAATGTCGAAGGATTCTGTTGGAGGGCGTGAAGGATCACATTGTATCCAGCCTGCATGGAAAATCTTCTCCATATTTGATGTGGAAAGCGTTGACAGATCTATTCCAGAGTAAGAGCGACCAAAGGAAGCTGGCTCTCAAGGATAAACTTAGAAACATTAAGATGGAGAAAGGCGACAGTATCGACAAGTACCTCATGAAGTTCACTCAATGCAGAGATGAGCTGGGAAGTGTGGGGGTGACTATCGAAGAAGAGGACATGGTAGACTTGGCTCTCCTTGGTCTTCCAAAGGCTTGGCATTCCTATCAAGACTCTGTCAATGGTCGGGAGAAATTGCCGGGATGGGAGCGACTTTGGACGGATCTCATGCAAGAGGAGATAAGGAGGACTACCAGGGACGGATCTTCATCAAAGGTATCTGATGAAGAAAATTGCGCTTTGGCTGCCAAAGAAAAGAAGGGGAGGATCAAGAAAGCTTCTCAGTCTGGTGCAAAATGCAAGAAGCAAGACATGTCCAAGGTGAAGTGTTTTTACTGTCACCAGCACGGACACTATGCCACAAATTGTCCGCAAAAGAAGAAAAATAAGAAGGCTGTTGGATCTGCAATGAGAGAGGCATTGGCTTCTCAATTCGAACTGTATTTTTCACTGATCGCATGCTTGGTTTCAAGTGTGATGGGATCAATATGGTTCTTGGACAGTGGTGCGTCATTTCACATGACCGAAGATCGAGATCTGTTTTTAGATCTGGAGGAGAAAGATCTTGGAGTGCACATTGAGATGGGCGATGATGGTAGATACAGTGCGACCAGTATCGGTACCATTTCCTTTGAGAGGGAGTTTGGTAAACCCTTTTTATTGAAGGAAGTTTTGCATGTTCCAGGATTGATGAAGAATCTGATCTCTGTGGCGATGTTGGAAGACAAGGGGTATGATGTGGTCTTCAGCGAAGGAAAAGCCTTCCTGTGCAGTAAGACAACTGGAGAGACCCGGAAGATAGGGGTTCGAGTCAAGAACCTTTATCAGTTGCAAGTAGATGGTTGCGCAGCAATGGCATGCAAGGTGGGAGAAGTGGTGAGCCGGGATGATGATGGCGAGCTGTGGCACAGGAGATTGGGCCACCTTCACCATGGAGCTTTGAAGATACTGCAGCAGATTTCTACTGGGCTTCCTAAGGGCACTCTTGCGCAGTCAGATCAGTGCAAGGGGTGTACCTTGGGAAAGTATGTGAAAGCCACCTTTCACGAGAAGGATAGTCGCGCCACGATGATCCTTGAGAGAGTTCACACAGACGTGTGTGGTCCTTTCTCAGTTGCTTCGACAGCAAAGCACAAGTATTATGTGATCTTTGTCGATGATTTCTCTCGAAAGTGCTGGATCTTCTTCATGCAGAAGAAGAGCGATACATTCGCGAAGTTCTGTGAATTCAAGGCGCCGGTTCGTATGAATTTCCAAAGCATGTGAAGGTCATAGAGGCTTAAGGGGCTGTGGTGGACTCATCTCATCAATTCAAAAGAATTTTTGCAAGATAGAAGGTTCAGAGAGAGCCCATCGCACTTACAACTCACAGCAAAGCAGGCCCTGGTACGAGTAAGAATGTAATGATCGGGTGTCGCACGGGCAAGGCCAGCTGACGCGCTTCTATCCTTCACTTGTAGGCTAAGGCATGCAATACAGCAGTGTATGTGCAGAACCGTTGTCCTCACAAGGTTCTTGGCATGAGTACACCGGAGGAGGCTTATTCTGGCAAGAGGCCTGATATTTCCCATTTGCGGATTTTTGGTTCTCTTGTCTACATGCATGTGACGAAGGATGCGAGAAGGAAGTTGGATCCAACTGCTGAGGTTGGAATATTTGTGGGGTACACTGATACACCTCATAACTATCGGGTGTATGTGCCAGACAGTCGCAAGACTGTTGTGCGACGGGATATAAAATTTCAAGAGGAGAAAGCCATGCAGTGTTCGCTTGAGAGGGAGCCACACTTGCATGCAGATGAGGAGCTGTTAGTTCCTAAGGAGGAGCTTCCGGATGTGGATCAGCCACAAGAGGAAGTTCATGCAATGGAAGAAACCACTCATGCAGCGCCAACCATCAGAGGGCGCAAGCGCACTACAGAAGCTGAGCGACTGGCTCAAGATGCAGAGAAGGTTGTAGGACCACCTACAGCACAGCGCAGATAAAAGAGACAAATACCGGATCGGTACACCGGATACATGGCTCTTATGAGTCAATGTGTCGTGACGGAGCCATCCTCTTTTGAGGAAGCTGTGGAGGAACCCGCATGGGTAGATGCCATGATCGAAGAATATCATTCGATCGTCAGAAACAGTGCATGGGAGATTGTCCCAAGACCGGAGGGGAAATTAGTGGTGGGTTCGCGATGGATCTACAAAGTGAAGCAGGCGGCTGACGGGAGTGTGGAGAAGTACAAGGCGATATTTGTCGCCCGTGGCTTCTCACAGATCGAGGGGATTGACTATGAGGAGACCTTTGCACCTGTCGCAAGGTACTCTTCCATACGGACGATCCTTGCTCTCTCAGCGCAGATGGGGTGGCACCTTCATCAGATGGATGTGAAGACTGCGTTCCTCAATGGAGTTATTGAGGAGGAGGTGCACATAGAGCAGCCTGAAGGTTTCGAGATCTTCAGCAGTGAGTCGCATGTGTGCCGACTCAAGAGAGCACTGTACGGGCTGAAGCAAGCACCTCGTGCTTGGTACACACGGATAGACATTTATTTCACCGGGCTTGGATTTTCCAAGAGTGAGGCGGATCCTAACCTATACCAGATTGTGGTGGAGGGGAAGCTGCTGATCATTGTACTGTATGTAGATGATCTGATTTTGACGGGTGATGAGCTGTTGATACTTTCATGCAAGGAGGACCTTGCTAGAGAGTTCGAGCTGAAGGACTTGGGCCTCCTTCATTATTTCTTGGGATTGGAGATTTGGCAGTGCAGTGGAGGACTGTTTGTTTCTTAGGGTAAGCATGCTTGGGAGATACTGGAGAGGTTTAACATGCATGGCTACAAGCCTGTTGATACTCCTCTTCCTGGTGGTTGGAGGAAGGAGGATGCTACTTCAGCGGAGGTAGTGGATGCCACTGTCTATCGAAAGTTGGTGGGGTCGCTTATGTATCTGGTCAATACACGACCCAATATATTCTATGCTGTTAACCAGCTTTCCCAAGCTATGGTTAAGCCTACCAAGCTCTTCTGGAAGGTAGGCAAGCATGTATTGCGTTATCTTAGTGGCACATCGGGATATGGTCTATGGTACAGACAGGAGGATGGAGCGAAGCTCAGCGACTTCACTGATGCAGATTGGGCAGGGAGCCCAACGGACTGAAAGAGCACATCTGGAGGAGTTTTTAGTATCGGGTCGACAGCAGTTTCCTGGTATAGAAGGAAACAGAGATCTGTGGCACTCAGTTCAGTAGAGGCTGAGTACATGGCAACAATCTTGGCTGCATGCGAAGCTATTTGGATGAGGAAGATCCTTGTCGGATTGTTCGGGTCACACTTGGAGCCTACTGTGATTTATTTTGATAACCAGAGTTGCATTAAACTCTCGGCTAATCCAGTATTTCATGATAGATCCAAACACATCGACATCAGGTACCATCATATCAAAGATTGTGTGCAGCGGAGAATCATGTTACTTTCATATATTCCCATGGAGGATCAGGATGCTGACATCTTGACGAAGGCGCTCACGAGGAGAAAATTCGAATTCCACAGAGGCAGGATAGGGGTTGCAGATAATCCATATCTTGTTGAGAGGGAGTGTTGAAAATGCAACAAGATGATGGAGCTTAGTGAAATGAAGTCGCCTTCACTAAGTGGGCCCGCAGGCTATTTTTGGCGCAAAGTCTATTTTTAGACTATGTCTATTTTTAGACATATGGAGCATGGTCTAGGAGTTGTAGTATGCTATTCTTGGATGATTGGTCAAGTTGGTAAAAATAGATGGACCTCTGTTTTTAGACATACAGTTCGAAGTCTATTTTTAGACTGCATGTCTAAAAATAGGCCAGTCAAATATTATTAGCCCTTAATAATATTTGGACTCTAAACTTCAGTTTATTCTCTTACAACACTTCAGTTGGAGCTACGGATCTGGCTCATGTATCTGAAAAAAGGAATTATGCTATTCCTAGGGGTTTGGTGAGCTCATGCATGGTTGACTTCAGTTAGGACTTCAGTGGCAGAGTTTGGTGGAGTTGTTGAGACAGTTGGTGGAGTTGTGTTCGGTTTAACTTAGTTGAACTAGTGGTGTTTAGTTTAACTGGCTAATACACTAGTAATGAGTGGATTGAATTAAATATTATTTAATTCACTAATTATTAACTCATTATTCAACTCAAGAACACATCAGTTCACTACAGTGCATGGACAGTTCAGTGGAGACTAGTGGAAGAGGTAGATGAAAGGGTGAGTTTGCTATTAGTTGCGACAACAATTGTGCATGAGATTTTCACATGCATTGGAGGAGATTGCCCATGAGGATTGCGCAGTTGAAGCCAAGAAGATTCGAACTTGGATCTCTCATTGAACCAACTTGGATTGCGCAATAGAGGCATGCAATTAGTGGATGAGTTTTGAACGTGTGACTTGTTCAAAACTGAGCTAGTTTGTGTGTAACTTTTGGAGACAGTACTGAGTACTTGTGAGGAGTATTGTACTGAGATTGTTACATGTTCTCTTCTATTATAATATAAAAAATAGCTGGGGGTTTTCAGCTATAAGCTTTCCCCATTACATATTGTGTTTATGTGCGCATGCGACTGTTTCTATTTCCGCAAATTGTTGATCAATTGTAGAAGAGGTTATGTGTTATGCATGAATTTGAATTAATGTGTGACCAGGATAATCTCAGTGGATAAATCTTCATTATTCAGAAAATTTCTACAGTTAGGTAGAGAATAATAAGGAGCTCAACGGCTTAAGCTGAGCCATTGGAAGAAATAAGGATACAATTAGTTAGTTTAATGTTTTAAAAGAAAAATGAACAAGGGTTTGCAAGCTTAAATTCACCTAGGTAAATGAAGAAAAAATGTTAAGGTAGCATATGGGTAGGCAGAAGAAGTTTTTACAATCATGGAAAAGCAGAAAATTGGTCAATTCAGTCACTAACTTCCTTCAAAAAATCATCCCCTTGTAAAAATACCTCATCCCCTGTTTTTTTATTATTTCCCCTTCATTTTTCCCCTTTTTCCCATTATCATTCAGTTTCACTTGCAAAAAACCGCCTTTTCCGAAGTTTAAAATTCATTATACTTAAGAAAATTAAAGCCATATAACTAATTCCCCTTTTACCCAAAAATACCCAAAAATATACTTATCCTAAGTGTAAATACAAAATTATTATGTTGGGACCCATGAGAATGAAATTCATCCCTATATGATGTTTTACACTAAGGTATAATGTATTTCATCTCACTCATGTCATTCATTATTAACACATTAACTTTATATATTAAATCATTTATTAACCTTTTTAGCCCGTATTATATTAAATTCCTTTTATTATTAACTCCCACCCATATTTTTAATTTTAACTTATGGTTTATTTTCCCACGTGATATATATCATTGCTCACCCCATAGGTTAAAACTATTATTCCATATCCCACTATATAAATAACCCCGCCTATGTTAATGTTACACTTATATCCATTTCGTTTGTCAAATAAAATACTAACCCGCCTATCATATTCCATATCCAAACTATATAGTAAAAAAATTATGTTTTAATATATAATCGATATCCCGCCGCATAGAAATCCTGGGCCCCATGCCTTTCAACCTCGCATCTTCATCGCAAGATCTCGACCGTTCATTCCTATTCGTAAGATCTAATGGTGTAGATCCCCTATCACATATTTTATTGCATGATTGATAAAAAAACTCAAACCTTGCGATAAAAGTTGTTTTAAGCTTTTCTCTCACTTCCACACGTCATATTTCTGTTGGATCACATCGATCCTTCCAATTCCACTTAACACCTTTTGACTGTGTGAAAAACTCCCTAATGGTTTTCCTCCCCCGCACCTAAACCACATTCCTATTTTGAATTGACACATGTTTAATACTTTAACTGTTCAATTGCTTATAAAACGCCTGAATGCATTCATTTTGAACCTTCTGTTACTGTTTTCTACGCATAAAACCATTCCAAACTGAGAAAAGAACTCTGCTGCCTCTGTTTTTAGTCCAAAAACAAACAGAAATCACCGAATTTCACTACTACAATACTGTAGAAGCCATCAGATTGCATTTAAAGATCAGAAAAAGATTTTGAAAGCTTTCCAACCCTAGAAACCCTTGTTCACTGCATAATTCTGAATTTTACAGGTATTCTTCAGAGAAAAAATGACTTATTCATCAATTTGAAAGAATTATACAATGAATTGAATCAATTAGGAGCCTGTAGACTTGAAAGAAACCCTATTGCCTCATAAATTCATTGTTTCTGTAAACCCTGAGTATTTACTTATAGTTTCTAAAGCTTTGACTTGTTTTATAGCAAATTTGGAGTGAGTTTAGCCATCTACAAACCTGAAAAAGCCCTTTGAGACCTCCAAAGCCTTTTTTATGGTACTCAAGAACCCTTCTGCATAAAATTTGATGTTATAAGATTTTTTTATCACAGAAAAGTATACTGTAAACCCTTGATATCTTTTTTTGAGACTATAATGTCAAGAAATTGCTCTTTTAATACAAAAAATACAGTTTGAGTCAGATTGATCAGAATTATTCCTTTTGAAGACAAAGATAAAACCCCTGTCATATCTAAAATCCTTATGTAAACTGTTTAAACTTACAGAAGTGTTTCACATGTCTAAATCAATGTTTTAAAGGTTAAAAGTATTGAAATTTATTAATCCAAGCTATTAATTGCTTCCAAAGGCACTATTGTGATCAACCCTCTACAACCTCTTGTTGTAGATGTAGAGCATATCCCCCTGGAAGATGTAGATTTCAAATTTATAGATCCTGTGACAAAGTTTAGCCTTCTTGAGCTCCATTTTTGGAGCCAAGAAAAATCCCTAGACCAAGCTGATGAGGTGTTCATCTGGGAATCAAATTTTTCTAAATATGTTGTCCCTCACACTCATCAATGCCTAGAAGAAATCAGAATATGCCAATCCTACTATTATCCATATCAAAGAGCCATTGTGAATTCTGAAAAAGAAGTGTTGTTTACCATTACAACTGAATATATAAACTAGATGCTTCAATTACAGCCTGAGCCTAATGAAGTTACTTTATCAATTGAATCCCTCACTAAGTTCTATTTGGAATTGGATTTTCCCAAGAGATTTCAAAATTTTCAAACTTTCATGCCATCTTATGTGGAAATTCCCAAGCTCAACCCTTCATACTCCTCTTCTAAATTCTCAGAAAGAACCAAACACATTATTTCCATGCTATCTTTTCTCCTTGGATATTTCACAGATGAACATGTTGATGCATCAGTACTTGGTTTCTTATCCATTTTTATACCTGACCAGCCCCCTGCAGTTATCTTTATTTTTTCCCAATATATTGCTGATAACATCCCTGAGAAACTAGTCAAACTGCTTACTGAAGGTGTATTTAGGTATTCTTCATTCCTTTTCCAAATGTTTCTTTATTTCCAGTCTGAAAATTTTCCTGTAACTCTTCAGAAGCTTGATGTGGAAGGAAATCCACAATATATTATATTCTGGACTTCCTTGATAAGGAAAGAGTCAAATGAGTTTACTTATTCAGAGTTTACAGATTCTTTCATCCATCCATTGGTCAATTTTCTAAACAACATTGTGCAACCTAGCATTAGCAATGAACTCAAGAAAATTTTACAATTGTATGAACAAAGTAGGACAGGTGATTGGTATTTATACCAAAATCACACTAAAATCAGAGTATATGTATCAAGCCTAATTCCTTACAAATTGCCAAAATACCTCCCTATGACATTGTTTGATCTAGAGTATATAAGGCAGATTTTGAATTTAGATGCTGTAAATTTCTTGGCTGCAAAGAAGAAGACACAATTCAAACTGGAAAATTAGGTTGGTGCATTCATATGTAATAACAGAGAAGCAGGTCCAGAGGCAGAAAAGCAGTTGTTAGAGTTCAAGTTTAGCACTAGTTTTCTTTGGTATTATGATCCCTTTGGTATAATCAGAAAAATGAGAGTTAAATGTAAATTAACTCCATACATTCATGAAAAGAAGCCTGATATTGAGAAATTCTCAAACCAATCAGAATGGTTATTGGTTAGAGAATACACTGGTAGAGGCTGATAAGCAAAGTGATACTAGTCACACTTTGCAGACTCCAGCTCAAGAAGACAGAAGTATGAAAAGAAATGGGGAAGAAGGGTCTTATACAGCTGAGACCAGTACAGAGACAAAATTTAAACTCAGATACAACAAAAAGCCAAAAAATAACCCTGAAAGCAAAGAAACACTAGTACATTTGATCAAAATTCTGACATTTTAGTTTCGACACTTTTGACGTATTATCGGAAATTTCCCAAATTTTTCTCAATTTTTTAAATCCTGCCAATAACCATCGCTATACCGACATATAGGGACATCTTTGGTATTGCGACGTTTAGGAATGTCATCGGTACACCGACAGTTAGGGACACAATGTCGGAAATGCGACGTTTCTAATACATGAGTCAGAATGGCGACATTTGGAGTAAACGTCGCTATAGCAACGTTTGGAGACACTTGTCCGTAGTGCAACGAAATGGGGGACAACCATTGGTAGTGCGGCGTGCGCGGACAATCGTCGGTATTATGACATGTCCCGACAACCGTCGGTATTACGACGTGAAGATGGGTTGTAGAATATTTAATAGATTGTGTACTATACAATAAGACAAGAATCTAAGACATTGGGGTCAAGTTTTTAAATAAACATTTACAAATGATTTATATTAAAAAATAAAGTAAATCAAGTTTTTATTCAAATCATGTATGGAATTATTTTCAATTAAAATTATGTAGGTTATTATTTATTAAATTTTAAATATTAATCTATTTTTTTCAATTATTATCCAAAATATATTATCAAAAAAATACTTTATTATAAAAATGTCCTAGGTTATAAATTTAAATTTGGTGGATCCCTAGTAATGATTAATTCTTATTATGATTTGTATTAAGCCACTTTCTATTTAATTATTGTGAAAAAAAAGGATTCACATGAAAAAATTACTTACATTAAAATAAGTGCAACATTGTTGCAAACCTCATTTTATATTTCTAAACCAAACCTAATATAAAATGGAGTTTCTTACCTTTAGAAAGGTTTAACATTTCATGTGGATGTTGTAATGATTTTTAGCTAGATTACACTATTATTACCATCTTTATATAGCTTAAAAATGGTTGAACATTTTGTATGGATGTTGAAATGACTTTTAACCGGATTACAACACTACTACCATCTTTTGATTGAAATGAGAATTGATTGCTTGTTATGCTCAAAGTTTTATGTTCTCATTTTATAATGAACACATTTATACTTAGACAACATGTTTTGTCGAAAATTATAACAAGATTTGAAAGTGGAAATATTCCTTATATTTAAGAGGTATATATTTTTGTCTAAATTTATTTGAGTCGTTTAAATTTATCAATTAATATTTTCATTGGTGATTATTACTTTCCCTATTAAAAAAATAAAATGGAAAATATATGAAAATTATGCAAAATACAATATCTTCAATATCAATATCAATATATATATATATATATATATTTTAAAAATGAAAAGGAAAAAATAGAATTACTAATATTAATAAACGTGTATACACTGAATCATGATAAATTTAATTCTATATAATTTCGTCTCTTAAATTTGGTTCCATGTCTTGTGGTGAAAAGGTGGTGAGATGTGATGAGTCTAGAATTAAAACAAGTATCATTGCACTGGTCTATACCAACTCTTGCATTGGATTGCACAAGGAACAACTTGATGCATTTTACAAGTTTGTGGCATCACCACTTACATATTTGGTTTTGATTTCTATATATGAATGAAAGTTTGATTCTATATGCACCATCTTCCTTTGCATCTTCTTATTGACTACCAATTTCTACCCACGACTTGTAAAGGGTGAAACTCTGCATCATTTGAAGCGGGAGGATTGATTGTGTATTTTTCATTATGGGTAGTTGTGGAAGTTGAAACTAACATGGATTGGGAGGCACTCAAGTGTAACATTCTATAACCATGTTGTTTGCATGCTAACTAGGTAAACTGTTTGAGACAAAATATGACAATTTTAGGACAATTTTGACTAGTGACAAAATAAAAACTGACGCATCGACACATGAAAAATAAATGGCGAATGTAACTCAAAATTCCAAAGAGATATATTAGTGATGGAATCCAAATTGGCACAAACGGTGATGGATCTAATTTTGGTAGTCAACATTGTGAACTACCTTTTAGGTCTATGGTCTAGAGGTTTCAAACCCACCTAAGTCATAGATATAGAGATCGGGCAATTATGCCAAGCGCACAAGAAAATTATTCGTCACAACACAATCTACAAAATTCTAAGGGAGACTAATCGAGAAGGAATCCAATAATAACACATGCATATAAACATATATGTTTATTTTTGAATTTGTGTTATTTTTCTTAGGATATGTGACACTATAGTGAAATACATTGTCTAGGGATCCATGATAGTGTTCTATATGATGAGAAGGAATCCACATCATCATCATATGCCACATGGACCAATTCTTGAGGTTAATAAGCTGGTTAGAACACATTTTTTAGGGAAGTCAGCTTCTAGAGTAGCTATATTTTGTAATAATTCCAAAATTTTCCTTGAATCTATGCCATTAAATGCATAATGACTATGATATTTTAAAAATGTGTCGTATTAGAAAATTGGGCAAAAATTGACCTAGTTATGATGCTACTAAAATTTTTCATAGGAAAAATATTACTATGTTTTGACTCCACATCATCCACACATGCGAGTGGGCATATTTTAGAGTTCACTTCTCTTTCACTAGTCCACTTATGTGTTTGAGTTGGTTGAGGTGGTTATTTTAATACATATTTTTTTATTGGCTCAAAATGGTTTTAGACCATGCAACTGAGAATGCTTCTTGGTTTAGCTCATATTTTGCCTTGAGAAAATTGTATTGGCATGTGATATTAGACTATCACATGGTTTTCTACTAATATTTTTGCGAGGCATCATATATATATCATTTTGGTGTTTCATAATCTAAGAATTTTGACTCCTCCTATGTGAACCAAAATTTACAGTTCATTTGGCTTCCTTTGGCTAGGCTACCTCTTCACCTAGGCTATATTATATATAATACATAAGACTAATTATATATAGTATATTGTATATATTATATTTTATCTTCCACTAAGGCTTATTTCGTGCCATAATCTTATTTCCCGCTCTATTCTCCTTCCCCTGCATCCAGACCATCTATCAGTGATTTGAATCACCACAGAGTCATCTATCTATGATTTGAATCACCATAGGGTCATCGACAGACTTCCCATACAACTCTTTGTGAACATAAACCCCACCCATTCAAATGTTGATACATTGATTTGCTAGGGTTGCATCAGAGGAGACATTAATCTGATAGGGTCACGTCAAAGGAAACATTAATCTGCTAGGGACACATTGAAAGGCCAAGCGAAAAAATGGTAATGTGGTTTATTCATGCTTCAAAATTGTTCAGTTTGGGTTCAAAACTCCTGTGCATGTACTGCTCGCATAATCAGTTCATGTTCTTATTTAGTTATTTTTATTGGCTTTTATGTCTTTCATTTCATGTCTATTTTATAATGATTATTGGTGATATTTTCTGAGTTATTTAGAGATCTGGAAATCAGATTGTTTTTAGCTTAAGAGGTACATCTAGAGCACCTTCATTTTAGTACAACAATTCCCTTATTTTCAAACCTTAGATTGCATGCACCCAAGAAACACAACAAGGCACTTATATGATTTGTCTTCAGCCATAATTTTAACATTTAAACTCTAAATTTGGTAGGAAATGGGTGTAAGTTTGGCCCTTTAAATATATAAATATATTAAGAGGGTTTGATGTTTCCCAAGACAATTCCTAGCAACCTTTTAGTTGCCATGCAAGTTTGTTGGTTATATTTAGAGTTGCAGATATTCTAAGCCACATATTTTTATGGAGGAATGTTTCATAAGGCTGCACAATGTAAATATTACATTTGAGACAATTCATTGGGTGGTTGTAACACAAGCCTTTTAAATTAATGAGGTTGCTCACTAATTGTTTGTCTAAATGCCTCTAAATAGATTTCTTTGTTTTATGCCACAAAATTACTTAAGTTGAATGTTGTTGACTTGTATTCACATTGGCAAGTAGGGTATGATCTTAAATAATTATTTTTTGGTCTATAAATACATTTTTTATGGGTTGATGTATAATTCCTTCATTTTCTACTACCATTTATTTGATATAGTTTTGTGGCATGCAAAATGTTTGAAGAAACTCTTGACTTAATTACTACACATGTAGTAGTGTTCACTTCTTGTCATAGAATGTTAGTTACAAGCTCATATACAAAGACTAAAGATATTATTTGTGACCTAAAAATATAAGGAAAACAAGATACATGCATCTACTTCAGATATGCCTTATAACTCTGAATTTGAGTTTTGTTTGATTCTGCCACCAAATTGTTTGAAAAAATATTTGAGTGAACTCTGTCACATGGATGTCAGGCTTGATGGTATTTCTTATCACAAGGATTTTTTGTCTTTCCATATGGTTAATTTCACATAACTTTTCTCCAATATTATTATCATGGAGATGTTCTATTTTCTGTATCAAAACTCGAATATGCTTCTATATGACCTTGAAAGAGGGTCAGCAGCAATGGAAAGAGGGTCAGTGACATGGGTAATGGAGACAAGTTGGTTGAGTGAAGAGTGAACAAAAAATTACAAAAATGGTTCTAAGTCAAGGGATCTAGGGTTAGTAAAAATTTACTTTATTCTTTATAAAAAATGAGAAAACAGATTAAAAAAACCCAATTTTTCCTTCAAGTTCAAATTCAACTTGAATTCAACTTGAGGTTCGGTCATGAGGTTTGAAGAACCTAATAAAACCTAAGAATTTTCTTTAGGTTTGTTGAATTTTAAACCTCAAGTTTGAATTTCAGTGAACCATGTGACATTGATGGTATCAATGTTTTTAGCTTGCCAAAGGGATTGCTAAGCTTCTGAATGCTCATAGTTAAGAGTCTTTAAAAGTTAGACCACAAATATCAATTACATCATAGGTTGATAGAATATGTTTCCCTTAAGAATCATTAAGGAAAATCAGACAAATACCACCATCTACCTATAATTCTCTTTGCCTTTTTGCTACTCTTTTACCTTCCAACATGAATCTAAGGTGCTTTGTGCACCAACTGGTGGATGGGTAAAATCATATACTAGCTTGTCTATTACTTGAGATGTTTTCATTATAATGTTTCTTTGATAGAGGGATATATGATAGGATTGGTAGAATTGGGTTCATCCTCCCCACTGAGGATAAATATCCTTGTCTTGTAGTTTAGTTTACGTTTAAGCTTATTGTATAATAACAATTTCCAGTCTTTTGCCTTATGCTTCAAACTTGATAGATCAATATGATGGGCCAATGGGATTTCTAACTTCGTCAGTGTTGATATAAGGTAGAGGTGTGAAAGTTTCCCCTGACAGAGGATATTACAAGTAGAGGAGGGTTCTCAACTTGGCATTACAAAGCGATTGCATCCATCTAGAATTCAAAGAATTAAAATTTTTTCTTGTCACTGCATTAAAAAGTGTTTACATCCATCTATAATTTGAAAAATCATAAATATTTCCTTGTCGCTTCTTTCCCCAGTTTGGTGGGACAATATGGAAGTATGAGGTGTTGCTCTTTAGGGCTTCTGTTTAGGGCAGAATTTGAAGAATGATAGATCTTTGATTGTTGCTTGTTGCCCCAAATAGATGCAACAACTGAGAAGTATGAAGTGATCCTCTTGAGGGCATATGGTTAGGTTGATACAAGTACACATTTATTTTTGTGTCTAAATAATTCCCTTATGAGGAGAGAAAGGCATCATCTTTCAGTGTTGTACAAAAGGTGGAAAGGGAGCATCCCAAGTCATGAATGTGTGAATCTATTTCTCTTTCATTAGGGTAGTAGAAAAAATTGGAAAGGGATCTTGCCAAGTCATGAATAGGTGAATCTATCTCTTGAGATTGGGCATTGAAAGATGGGATGCTTTGTCAATGGCATAAGTGGAAAATCTTGTTTTTCTGCAGGATGTGGTGATTTGTGTTAATCTAGAGTCTTTGAGAGCCAACTTGAAACCAAGGTCATGTATCTAGTCCTTCTGTATGGAGGTTGGATCATAATGCTATCTTTCAACTACAGAAAGTGATTAGAGTGGAAGTTATTTGCTAGGTCTATTTTCATTGACATACCCCTGTTCCTTTCTTTTTCTATGTATGGTTTCCTGCACTATTTCAGAAATTTGGCTTCCATGTACATCCATTCTTGACATTTTGATATTAGAAGGTTCAACAGAGGCCAAAGTCTGGTAGTAATGACTTTGAATATGATTCCGTAAATAGAGTTTCACAACTAGATTGGTTAGCAAGATATAAAGTTATTGACATGATATTTTTTAGAATGAGAATGAGGAGAGTAGCCTTTAAAGATCTTACCAAAGTACCTTGATTTTTTTATCTCATAAAAAATATTTTTCATGTTGCCATATTTTTTGGAAGAGAACCACTGGAAAACCATCATGTTTTTGTGTGTTGTTCCTTTTATGGAGAATTGTTTTTTGTGTTGTTCCTTTTTCAAGCCTTAACCAAATTGACCTAGAAATTCAAATATGGGAATTTGAGGGAAAAAATAAATGTGAAATCTTATGTATCAAAATACAGTCCCAATTTTTTTTGGACATTCTGATTATATTAATTTATAGTTTTTTTTTAGCTAAGTGGCCATGCTATGAGGGGCATCCCTATTCCATCAAAACCAATCAGGAGTTGCACCTGGCCTCATCTACACCCATTCAAGAGGTTTTGAATGTGGATATCTATGTTAATACAAGGCTAATCACCTCAATGTTAGCTACTACATGCCATAGCCATGGGTTGTGGCCTCTATTTTTCCTGTTATACCCATCAAAACCCATTCTAAATGTCTTCAAATGGTTCAATGTTGGTTCTAGATGGCTCCATGGAACTCCAAAGACACCGAAGCACTTGAAGAAAATATCCTAAGATAAATAACTTTAAGAAAATAAGAACTATTAGTTGACTAAATCTTTTGCCAGCTGAAAATCACCTTAAGGCCAAAAGATTACAACTAGCTTGTTAAATCACTTGAAATTCTCCTTAAAACCCTAAAAATTTGCTTGCAAATGGCCTTCAAAAAATTCTAACAAATGAATTTGTGTTCAAGTCAAGGGGTTTCAAAGGAAAATACAAGGTGAAAAACTCCCTCTTATCCCAAAAACCACCAACAACATCAAATTGGGATTCCGAGGCTATATGCTAATTGGGAATATTACATATCCCTTGATTATGATGTTGTACAACACCATCAAGCGTGATCATCATATCCAAAAAAGGAATTAAGGTGTGTGTAACCATAATCTAGCGAAAAAACCATATATAGCATACTGCAACCAATCCATTGTATCAAAAATCACCAGTGGAATATCATGCCATATGTGTGACTGGTGATAATAGATCCTACTAGTATCATAGTGTTTTATATGTGAAATCCACTTGTTTCCACAATATATGAGGAACACTCTTAACAAATTTGTGCCATTTTGCTACTTTATCAATAAAATTTTGACTAAAAACATTTGATTAAAGTCATTTAGTTTCCCTAGATAATGATATGCTTGCTTGATATTCTCCATATTTCCATGGCTTGTGTTAATCAAGAATTTTTGACATGAATAGCAACTTATTAAAGTAATTTAGTTTTCCTAAATTGATGTCGAAACAAAATTCACCCTAGATTGAAACTTTCTTTGCTAAAATTCAAAAAGAAAGTGTGTACTACTCACCATTACCACCAATTTAGCAGTCTTGACAAGGTCTTCTTGAAGCAGTAAGGTTGTACCATATGGGATAAGTGCCAAATGTCACCTTGGCACAAATCCCACTCTTTAAGCCAAATCTTACTAAATTCTATGGAATACTTCCCTAATCTACACACAAAAAACTTCACCCAAGCTATAAGTTTGAATTTCGGTGAACCAAGTGACATAGATGATATCAATGTTTTTAGCTTACCAAATGGATTGCTAAGCTTCTCAATGCTCATAGTTAAGATTATTTAAAAGTTAGACCAAAAATATCAATTGCATCATAGGCTGATAGACTATATACAACACCAATTAATGGTTTGGGTAGACAATCTAAAGCTCATAAGTTATACTTCCCAATCCTTTTCCATATTGGCCTAGGTTCATCCACCAACAACGAGGCAGATTTTAGGGGAATTATAATAGGCATGTAAGTGGTGTTATCAAAAGGATTAAACTCTAAATATAAATGTTTTTTTGGAGACTCCTCATTGGTAATATACATTCAATAGGAAAGGAGATCCAAATAAATCTAAAATTCATATTTTGATGATAGAATCCATGAATTCCTCCTTTTAGTCAAAAGTTTTCAAGTTATAACATCAAGAGGAGGAGAAATAACAAGGCTGCTAAACTTAAAAATTTGGAATCCTCATTGGAAAAAAGGCACTACTTATTGAAAGAATACCTATCCTAACTTTAACATGCAAATAAAATGGAATGAATACCTTCTTGTAGACAATATTAAAGGCGATTGAAGCAAATAACTCTACTTGCATGCAAAGCATTGAATTTTAAATCTCTTTTTTCACGTTCACTTCCCATATTAAATACTACACTATTGAAAAGTGAGGCCTAAGTAAATGTAAAAAACTTAATTCTTACAAGAGAACACCTATAGGCTATTTATGTCTATGTATATTGCCCTTTTTGAAGAAGAAAGTCATGGAATGCAAATTTGATACGTAAAGGAAAAAGAGGCCTTGCAAAAACAAATGTCAATGCATTTGCAAGGGAACTAGGAAAACATAAAACAACTTGGGTAGAAAAATTAAGGATACATAGACATTGACAGTGATGAAAAATTATATTTCTTTGAGGGAAAAGTTGGCAGGGTCCAGGTATCTTGGAGAATTTCCATGGAAAATCTACATTGGTTCTAAATCCATTTTTAGAAAAACTTATAGAAAACACCAGAATAAATATTTAGGATCTCAAATCAACAGTGAACCCTACATAAGTGTTTACAATAAAAATAAAAACAAATGCAAAACTCATGAAAAACTATATTGTGAATAACAATCTTAATACACTACCAATCAATTATGTGTTGGATGGCTGATTCTGACACTGATGGGAAAGAAGGCACTTAAAATATGTGAGTCTATGTTTCTTTTCTTGGTGATTTCCCAACCTTTTTTTTCTATTATTGTCCTAAATTATTAGAGCCTTGAAATTCCCATATGATTTTCTCCATGCCTTATCTCCCTTTGTAATCAATTAGCGTTCTAAAATATCTAGAGCCTAAGAAATATGCTACTTTATTTTTAGTTAGAGTAATATGTAATAACATGTTGTCTCTCAAGTATAGACAATTAGACAGTAGATTCAAATCAGGCAATGTGTCATCAACTACATACCTTGAAACAAAAAATAGTTCATTCGCAAATTTTAATAGGGTCAACCTTCACATACAAAAATGCATTATGAATCAGATTGGTTATATGATTGACCCAGAGAGTAAGATACCTTTATGATTATATGTAACACAATTGAAACAAAAGGTACAGCCTAGGTATCCACTTACTCAACAACCATTTGGAGAGATAAATATTTCAAAGGAATCCTCTTCAAATATTCCTGAATTCTTGCAACTTTCTCCTCAAAATGTGTCTCATCAGCACAACAACTTCTCATGTGAAGAATTACTTGTCAATAATTTGGTTGTAAGGTAGCATTATATCTACTCATTGGAATTTCTTGTTGTCATTGGCTTAAAATTCATCCCTCCCACCTTAAAAAATGAAATCATATTGAAATAAAACATTTATGACAAAAAAGTAAGATGATATCAACTACCTTAAGGATGTCCCAAGAAGATTTGTTTTTTTTTTTTAAAGTAATAAAAAAGTGTTTTATAAGTCAGGTTTGCAATTTATGTAGAAGCCATAGTCCCTACGTGTTCTCCTAGAGATGAATGACCCAATCTACTCCTAGACTCCCTATTGTTTGAGGAATTACATGCTACTAAAGACTTTATTTTCCCATATTCAAAATGAATGAGAATTTTTCCACGAACATCTCTCACCATCCTATCATAATAGATCATTAGATTAAGTGGAAATGCCATTAGATTATTAAAAGGTGCTCTTGGTTCTTTCATTCTCATCTTATGACAGAAAATACCTTCTCTAGAAGAGATATAATGAATAACTAGCCCTCCATCATGCACTTTAGTGACTGCTGGTTCAGGCAAGGTTCGATAAGTCCACATTGATATCTAATTTGGTGTGGTTTTATCCAGCATAAATTTCATGGATAAAAGAATGGCATACAAAAATGTATCAAGGATCAACACTTAGTGCGATTATTGCCTATCCAAAATGGGAACTAAAAATTTGTTGATCCACACTTAGAAGCTGAGAAATCTCAGCTTGAGATCCTAAATATTGGGGATAAAAAACATGAATGGAATCCCCATCAAAATCTGCACCAAGTGGCCACCATATTAGAGGGTTAATAATCATTGTAGAGCCCAGATGTACATATGATTATAATCCATGTAATGAATGTTTTTGGACACTTGGAGGAACATTAATCAAAACAAAATCCTTATCATGCAAATCTATTTAAGCTAATCTCTAGGAAAAGTTTTCCTCCCTTGAAACATTTGAAGCCCTAAGAACGAAAGTTGTTGAACCACTTTCTTAGTAGATATTACATTTCCATTATCATTTCCTAGCTCATTCATAAATATATTTCTTTGAGAATAACAATGAGGAAGAACCAAATCATCCAAACCTGCACTAAAAGCATCTAAGGATAAAAATTCAATCAAAAAAATTTCAACTGAATTCAAGCACTTCACTACCGCTCCTGAACCTTTGCACTTAACAATTGCATTACAAATTTGAGTAAGAAAACTCAACAATTGTGTTTTATCACCATTGAATAATATAATTTCACTATTTCTTATGAGAAGCCCATTCTCCTCATAGTTCAAATCAAGAGGTAAGTCCATCTGAAGAAGTTGCCTAGCTGTCCAAAATGGCCCTCCATAATGCACTTTAGTGACTGCTGGGTCATGCAAGTTCCATAAGTCCACATTGATAGTTGATTAAGTGTAGTTTTATCCAAAATATATTTTATATATTATGATGTAATCAAATTTTGGAGGCCCAGGTGTAACCATAGTTTTAAAAACACACAGCCCAAGATCACCTTGAGCCGACTACTGACTGGGAAAGTTAATCATCCCACAAGTAATGCGACCACTCATTATAAGGATCTGGCAAGGGCACTGAAGATAAGAAAGCCTTGTCTTCATATATAGTTCATATCCTTTGTCTGCCATTTGATCATGCAACTTCAAAGCCTCTAAGATCTTGTTCTGTTTTATTAGCCCATAAATTATGGTACTATATGTAATTATGTCAGGCATGCATTCATTCTCATTCATTTCTTTGAGGAGAAGGAAATATTCATCAAATTTCCCTCCCTTGCAATATCCATTGACCAATGCATTATAGGTCACTATAGTTAGCTTTATTCTGCTCATTAAAGCTTCACTAAAAATCTCTTTAGCCTCATCTAATCTACCTACTTTGCATAAATTGTCTACTAGCAAGGTGTAAGTATAAATATTTGGCTTACCTCCCTTAATTATACTCAACCACTCTAGGCCCTCTTTAATGCACACAGTTTATGTATTAGAAAGGTAAATTTATAAATTATTTCAGTTTTCATTTTGTGTTTTCAAGTTAGATATTGTTTTCAAGTTTTCACATTTCTAATTTTATTTCAATGTGGCAGACTGATCGTGGCAGTACATGAACAACCCCAGGACAGGTAAACAAATAAAAATTTAAGTTTCATATTAGTTTCTTTATATTTATCAATTTTTTTTTATGTATTTCATGCTTCTTATTCTTTTATAATGTGGCAGGATGATCGCGGAAAGGGGCCAGTCGAAGAACATGTAAAGTGCCAACCTTGCTCTATCTTCAGGTATTTTAGTTCTTTACATAATTGAAATAATGCTAATTTTTTTCAAATATGCAGACGTCGGGCCATGGTGCGCCTGATGATTCCCTCAACGAGGAAGAGTTGTATTCATCCCCATGTCCATTGGTGTTGCTGCAAAAAAAGATGCATAAAGAAACCAAGGAACTTGAGCGTTTGGTAGATTTTGTGCCTCAAACACCTAAATTGGGAAAACGGATAAGACAACTTATGACCTAGCTAGAAACATAGACAGTAATGAAAATAAAATCAAAAGGATATTTTTTTTGTGTTGCATGATATCAATTATGATAGGTTGATTTTTAATTTTTACATTAACTAAACTAACAAAAAAATTCTTTTGTATGTAACATTTTCTGAGACCTGATGCCCCCAGTGTTGGTGGTAGTGGGACACAAAGGCAAGATATTACCGAGAAACCATCTCGTACACCTTCTACGCCTTTAGGTGGCAGCCAATAAACACACATTTCCCAAGAAGACACACAGCCAACTGCTGAACGTGTTGGTTGTGATGAGGCTAGTATGACCAACTTTATTATTGTATTTCCTGGAGCTACACATGTCACCTCCACGCAGACCATTCCAGGCACGTTTTTGGTGAAAAATGAAGGTGTTCCTATAAAGCAAGTACAACTCCCAGGTAAATTTTAATATTTCAATTGTTTCATGTACTCTATCTAAAACATATTTTATCATGATTATTATTTTTAAATTAATGATAATATATCTTTCCTGTGTAGGAAGCAATGATTTCTATATGGCCTTGGAGAGCAAGGAATTGGTAATTTTTTGCCCAATTATATGCACAAGGTTGAATTCCTAGAATTCCAACCTGAAAAAAGAACTTCTAGATTATCTAGAAGGCCTTTTTGGGGTGGGCACATTTGATAGAAAAACAGTCGCCCGAGTAGTTGGAAAATATATGAAATATACCCATGACACCTATAGGATGCACTTGAAAATTAAATCTAGATATCAGCATCCTCTCACAGTTCTAGAGAGGGAGTGGAGAGCACTCATCAATAACAGAAAAGAGAAAAAGGCCAAGAAAGAAGGAAAAATGCTAATTGGACTCGCAAGGTAAATTACAACTTTAATTCAATAGCTTTAATTTTCTCTATGTCTAAAATAAAAGTGTGCTACATAACTCACTTCAAGCTTTTGATGATACGTTGCCTAATACCTCAAAGGAAACCAAAGCTAGGATTGAAAAAAAAGGCCATCACAAGCTAGGCTAGGGCGACTACTTTAAATTAGCAGCAAGAATTGTAAGTAGCTAAACATCTTATAATTAATTGTATCTCCTTCCAACATTTTTGTAATCCCATCAAATAACATTAAAAATACACAATCATATGTAATGTAGGGTGATGAATTTGGAACATATACCACAAAGGAAGATAGAGAGATCGCTTTCTGTTTCGGCTATTAAGCCGTAGTTGAACGTCGTAGAATCTTGGGACAGATCCCAAGATCCATAATGCCTGATAAGGTAAAACGTTAACCTTTCAATATGTTTGTTTTCATCCATAAATTTAATGTCTAACAACTTTGTTTAAATTAGGGGAGAAACACTTTCAACAAGCCAAATAACCCAGTTGTAGAGCAGTGCGTTGAGAGTGAAATATTTCCAGAAGTACATAGTCCTCACGTGAAACTTGATCATTCCAGTGGGGATTTGGCTAGAAATGCTACTATCAGTGAGGGCCATGACGGTAATTAATTTCCACTTATAATTTTTTCTGATTATACCTTGAGGGTTGTGTCCTTATAACATTTTTTGTTTAAATGGCAAAGAATGTTGTACTTGAGCATTCTACCACCAAAGAGGAACACAGAGAAATGGTTCCAACGGTGACAACTAGTGCACTAGGTAAATAATCTCATTGCAATTTTTATTATTATTAATATTACCGAACTAGTTCAATGATATTTAAAAAATGACAATTAAAATTTAATATTATTTGTTTTTGTAGGTGATGCCCCGTCACTGCATGAGACCAAACATCGTGAGTACACAGCTAGGTTAGTGATCCAGGTGGATTAAACAGGTACAAGTACAAGTGGCTCAGAATAGAGGGCTAAAAAATAAAATTGTTCGAAAATCTCTCGAACCAGGTTCATGTTGTAGATCTCGTCTTTTTTATTTCAACGACGCAGACGGAACTCAATTCCGAGTTCGTATGAAGGACTTAGGAGTGGTCAAATTTTTGGTTTGACTTGATGACTGGGCAGTCTTAAGGAGGACGCAAATTGAACCAAACCTGGCCACCAGATTCTGGCACACTTAGTCCAGGTTCTAGGCTAAATTGTCGCCTAGTTAATTTGCCTCCTTCGGTTCAAAATAGAAATTTTCAAAAAAAGGCTCATATTGTTTTAATAAAATAATTTTATATTAAAAAAAGGTGGCAGGGCCACCAATCCTACCACTTGACCAAAAAATGTGGTCCCACAGGCCGTGAACCCCATGGGCCATTCCATACATGGCACCATGTAATAGTGGGTTGGCAGGAATTGAACCCGCCCAACCATGTGGGTCGGCCCGATCCACGGGTGGCCCAACACATAACCAGCAACATTAAATGGGGGCGGGGGTTGTGAATCCTACCACCACCCAAGCCACCTTTTATGGCCATGGAGGTATGTGCTGGCAGAGATCGTGGGGCGGGCCACCCAAGGCGGGGCCGACCCCTCTCAAATTCAAAACAAAACAAACGCACCTAGTAAAAAAGTTTTAAAAGCGGATTTTGAAAATAGTTTTCCACCTATTCTAGGAGGGGTTTGGGTTTGACCACCTGACCTCCTCACACCCAGTTCAGATCTGAAAAAACTATGCCAAATGAAAATTTTGAAAAATTCGCCAATGTTCCTGAACTTAAACCTTCAGTTCTGCAGTGCGTGAAGGCCATGGGGGAAGCCAAGCATGGAGAAGGAGCACGGTTTTGTAGAAGATTAACGTTATTTTGCAACCAAGTATGAGCACAGAATCCGAGGATATGCATGGATTTCAATTTTTTTTTGTAGGTATATTGTTGCACACAAATCAAGGAGGTAGAACCATGAGCCAGAAAAGAGGTAGGCAGAACCTTGATTGAGCCCCATTTTCAGGAGGACGAAATTTTGACTTTGTCCAAATGGGACAAATTTTATGTCATTTCTGCACTACTCGATGCCATGAGTCTAATGGTGTGCTCATTTTATTTATCTAAGTTTTCTATTTTTCAGCCACTTTTGGAAGTGGGTTATGCAAGTGTCAGATTTCCACAAGTGAGCAGTTATTTTTACCTTTTTTGACGTCACAAGATTGATGGTGTTTTCATATTCAACCGCAGAGAAGCTCAGCATTTAGCAAATGAAAACATGAGGTATATGATGTGGATTCCATGTACTTATTCATTTATTTCTCTTTGATATGCATTATGTCTTGCATATCCCGATTGATACATGAGTCGTGGGATCTTTCTTTGTGTTGTTATTGACGTAATCTCAACTATGGATTTGTGTCATGTATAAGTCCCTTTTATGCTAGATTGGCAGGATGCTCATTTTCATATGTGTATTGTTGAGATCCCTTGTTTTCTAGGATTGGTGAGATACTCTTATTTATTACATTTCAGCTATGGTCATACTGATAAGAGTCTTTCTTTATGTATGAGAGTTTCGTAGTGGAACATCTCTTAAATAAGTCAAGCCATTCTTGGGTGAGGGAAATTTTTCCTTGTATGTCATAGGGAAACACATTCATGTACATCTTCTTCTTACAACACATAATGCAGCGGCCTACACCATCTTGACACTGAGGCCTGGAGATGTAGTCCCTCCTGGATGAACTCCGTCATCAAAGGACGTGTTCTTATGATTGTTGATATTGTTCATTTATGTTCCTCTTATTTACAACTACAATTGTTCATTTCAATTCATTATCATCTTCATTAAATGCAATTCCATTTATCAGTTGAAGTAAAAGGTCTTGGTTAAGGGTATCAAGAATTTACCTTGGATCAAGTGGAATCAGAGCATGTATTCTTGCTGATTGGATTGTAGGTGTGAACATTGAACATTTGCTAAGTTAAGCCTTGGAGAATTTCAAGGAAATGTATGAAACCATGCTCAGGGTGTCCGAGAAAGCTGACATATTATACGAGGCTTAAAAAAAACAAGAAGTAGGGAACGAAGAATTGAAGAACCTCCTACACAAAGAGAAGGAGGACAAACAATAGTTGCAGCTTTAGTTGCAAGCCACAACAGAAGCATGGGAATATTGGAAGCACAAAAATGAAATTCTGCAAGTAGATCATGATGCCTTGAAGGCATTCCTACATGAAGAGAAGGAGGAGAAGCAGTAGTTGTAACTTTAGTTGCAAGCCACGACAGAGGCGTGGGAAGATTTGAAAAAAAAAAATGAAACTCTTCAGAGAGATAATGATGCCTTAAAAGCATTCCTACATAAAGAGAAGGAGGAGACGCAATAGTTGTAGCTTCAGTTACAACCCGTGTCATAGGCATTGATAGAAGTGAAGCGCAATGAGGGCTTACAACAAATTTCTTTATTTTTTTCGCAATCAACACCTAAGGTAAACAATGTTGATTTTGCTTTAGTTTCTTCACATGATATAATTTCAGTTGGAAGTGTGGAGATACCCATCACAGGTACCAACATGAGACTCCTCACCAAAATGGGATACAAAGGAGGAGGAATTAGCATTCGTGGCCAAGGCATAACCAAACCATTGGAGGTTGTGCAAAGACCTCGTTATGTAGGTCTGGGGTACACTGACGAAGGATGTTAGAAGGAAATCAAGGGCAAAAAGAAAATGATGAACTCTCCAAGGAAGAGGAATGATGGGGACACTTCGCCATCGTTCCATCGCAGTGCACGTTGTAGTGAAGGAACTTAGGCAAGCTCACATCATCATGATCACACCAAAGACCACCCCAAAAGGTATAATAAGTCTCATTATTCAAAAGTGCATTTTAATTATAAGAATGTTGATAACCATGGTTGTAAAATATGGCATCATAAAAATTGTCATTTTTGTGGTTTAAATAACCATGTGATTTCTTAGTGCTGGAAGAGGATGGCAACACAAAGGAGGATGAGGCATCGAAAGCCTTCTCCCCAACAAACAAAGAAATCGGTTAAGCAGGTTTGGAGGAAAAAGAACTTTTGTGCCCATTGCAACTAAAGTGGCCACCAAAGAGGCACATGCTGGAAACTTCATCCAGAGCAGCGCCGTAAAGATAAAGCACTTGTGCATACACCTGTTGAAAGAGTTGATTGACAAGAAAGTTCGCCACAGGGAAATGATTCACTCGTTTTAATAAATGAGAAGTGGTTCTTCTAGAAATTTTTTTTTCTAGAGATGTTAAGCTTGTCATGGCCATGTTTGTAAGTCATTTGTCACATTTTTATTATGAAAGTGATGATATGTTTCCATCACTTGTTTAAGCGACCATGATATTTTTTTTTGGCCTTGTTTGATGAGTCATATGTTGCATTTCTTTCATGTAAAAGTGATGATGTGTTTCCATCACTTTGAGATGCAACGATTATGTTTTGGTCATGTTCTATGAGTCGTCTGATGCATTTATTTCATGTGAAAGTGATGAGGAGTTTTGCCATCACTTCGAAATGCGACGATAAGGTCTGGTCTTGTAATTTTGTTGAGGTATGATTTCCATTTTCTTGTAAGCTTGACCACCAAGTACATGTTATAAACTCATGGAAAGTATGGAAATATTTGGGTCATTGTTGGTCACATTGAGAATGTAATTTTCGTTGCAGCTTTAGGCAAGTGTTGGCGTCCTGATTCCGAAGTAAGTGAGGTGAAGGAGTCTTCAAGGGATGTGCCTTTTTAGACATTTTCATTTCCGAAGTTACAGGTGTTGGCTTTGCATATTGATTCTGAAGTACAAGAGGTGAAGGAGTCTTCAAGGCATGTGCCTTTTCAGACATTTTCATTTCCGCAATTGCAAGTGTTGGCTTTTCATCTCGATTCCGAAGTACGTGAGGTGAAGGAGTCTTCAAGGGATGTGCCTTTTCAGACATTTGCATTTCCACAGTTGCAGATGATGGCTTTGCATCTTGATTTTGAAGTATGAGAGGTGAAGGAGTCTTCAAGGAATGTGCCTTTTCATACATCGCATTGTAGTAGTTGTGCATGATGGATTTGCATCTTGATTCTGAAGTACGCCAGGTGAAGGAGTCATGTGGGGATGTGCCTTTCAACGACTGTTGCAGAGAGTTGATGATTTTGGAGGAACAAAAGCTCCTCAGTGGGGAGGAATGGTCTAGGTAGATTAAACAGGTACAAGTACAAGTGGCTCAACACATAGGGCTTAAAAATCAAAGTGTTTGAAAATCTCTCGAACCAGGTTCCTGTTGTAGATCTTGTCTTTCTGATTCCAACGACGCAGATGACACTCAATTCTGAGTCCATATGAAGGAGTTAGGAGTGATGAAAGTTTTGGTTTGACTTGGTGATTAGGCAGCCTTAAGGACGCAAATTGAACCAAACTCGGCCACCGAATTCTGGCACACTTAGGCTAGGTTCTAGGCTAAATTTTTGCCTAATTAATTTGCCTCCTTCGGTCCAAAACCAAAATTTTCAAAAAAAGGCTCATATTGTTTAAATAAAACAATTTTATATTAAAAAAAGGTGGTGGGGCCACCAATCCTGCCACCCGACCAAAAAATGTGGTCCCACAGGCCGTGAACCCCGTGGGCCACTCCATACATGGCACCATGTAATAGTGGGCCGGTGGGAATCGAACCCACCCGACCACGTGGGCCGGCCCGATCCACGAGCGGCCCAACACATAACCAGCAACATTAAATGGGGGCAGGGGTTGTGAACCCCACCACCACCCAAGCCACCTTTTATGGCCACGAAGGTATGTGCCGACGAAGATCATGGGGCAGGCCACCCAAGGCAGGGACGACCCCTCTCAAATTCAAAACAAAACAAATGTGCCCAGTCAAAAAATTTTAAATGCAGATTTTGAAAATAGTTTTCTGCCTATTCCAGGAGGGGTCGGGGTTTGACCACCCCACCTCCTCACTCCCAGTTTGGATCTGAACCAACTATGCCAAATGAACTTGTTGAAAACTCCACCAATGTTCCTGTACTTAAACCTTCAATTCTACAGTGCGCGAAGGCCATGGGGGAAGCCAAGCATGGAGAAGGAGCACAATTTTGTAGAATATTAGTGTTATTTTGCAGCAAAGTATGGGCGCGAAATCAAAGGAGATGCATGGATTTCAATTTTTTTTGCAGGTACATTGCTGCACGCAAATCAAGGAGGTGGAACCATGAGCTAGAAAAGAGGCAGGCGAAACCTTGATTGAGCCCCATTTTCAGGAGGGCGAAATTTTGACTTTGTCCAAATGGGACAAATTTTATGTCATTTATGCACTACTCGACGCCACGAGTCTGATGGTGTGCTCAGTTTCTTTATCTGATTTTTATGTTTTTCAGCCACTTTTAGAAGTGGGTTATGCAGGTGTCATATTTCCATAAGTGAGCTGTCGTTTCCACCTTTTTCGATGCCACAAGATTGATGGTGTTTTCAGATTCAACTGCAGAGTAGCTCAGCCTTCAGAAAATGACAACATGAGGTATATGATGTGGATTCCATGTACTTATTCATTTATTTCTCTTTGAGATGCATTATGTCTTGCTGATCTCGGTTGATACATGAGTCGTGGGATCTTTATTTGTGTTTTTATTGATGTACTCTCAGCTATGGATTTGTGTCATGTATGAGTCCCTTTTATGCTAGATTGGCGGGATGCTCATTTTCATATGTGTATTTTTGAGATCCCTTGTTTTCCAGGGTTGGCGGGATACTTTTATTTATTACATGTCAGCTATGGTCATACTCATAGGAGTCTTTCTTTATGTATGAGAGTTCCGCAGTGGAACATCTCTTAAAGAAGTCAAGACACTCCTGTGCGAGGGCAATTTTTCCTTGTATGTCATATGGAAACACATGCATGTACATCTTATTCTTACAACACATAATGCAGCGGCCTACACCATCTTGACATCAAGGCCCGGAGATGTAGTCCCTCCTGGATGAACTTTTTCATCAAATGACTTGTTCTTATGATTGTTGATCTTGTTAATTTATGTTCCTTTTATTTATAGCTACAATTGTTCATTTCAATTCATTAACGTCTTAATTAAATGCAATTCTATTTATTAGCTGAAGTAAAAGGTTTTTGTTAAGGGTATCAAGAATTTACCCTAGATCAGTCAGCTATGCGGGAAAGACACAAAACAGAAGTAGAGCACAATGATGTTGATGATGTAGTTAGGAGCTTTAGAGGTAGGAATAAGAAAAAGAAAATTTGATAATGTAAAATATTGTATTATTATAAGACAAATTTTACCATACTTGGAACCTTTTTTGCGTTTTATAAAAACTCATTTATCATACTATTTTTATGTCAAGCACTTTCAATGTTTTCTTGTGTACTTTTTGTTGCATTGAATTTTTATTAGTTATTGAATATTTTCTTTTTATTTTTCTTCTGCTCATGAAAGTAAAAAATGAAATATAGATTGGGTATTGGGGAATTGAGAGTGATGGGGGAGGTGTGATAAGAGCTTCCACCTTCACGTGGCTGGCCCTGTTTAGTAGAGAATAATTTATTGGAGTGATTTAATCTTTGAGCAAACCTCCCTCGATCCAACGTGACTCCAATAAATTGTTCTTGAAATGAAGAGGAGTTTATTCATGGATGTTTTGACATTGTCAACATATGTTCTAACATTATCATAAGAATGTGTATTAGAGTAAAAAATACTACATCAATTACTTGTATTTATTATATAGATAATTATGGATTTTGAATGACTTGGCAGCGTAGGTACAAATCCTCTTACATCATGAGCAATACAACTTGTTAACTAGGGTCATGTCCATGATCTTTTTTCTTGTGTGCTTGACCAGGTTCGTAGTGTCACATTTTGTAAGTTCCTTTACAGTTCATAATTCAAGATGAAGCTTGTTCATGATTATTATCTGGTTTTTTGTATGTGTTTTTTCCTCTATTTGATTGTAAGTTTGAACATGATTTTAAACATTGAAACATTTTTTGTTTTTATACTATTTTTATACTTACTTGTTCTAGTTATGGTGATATAACCACCATTGTATCATATCCATATTATCGCATTCCCTTGGGTTTCAGTTAGGTACAAAGGAACTCCAACCAGTTCCAATTCCCTCACATTCCAGTTACAAGGACCATTGGAATAATTGGCACATAACACGTTGGCTCAATTTATTTTGGAAGGCCTATATCGAGTCAAAATAGCCATTCTTTGCCTCATTTATTTTGGAATGCCTTCCTCTTGGCCAACAACATAAATTTAATATATGTGGGTTCCCCAGCCCAATGACCCCTTTTGTAGTAGAATGAGCGCCCCTGTTCTGGTAATTGTATATCTGCTATATTAGCCTAGGAGTGGACCTAGAGTATTTGCAGCTAGTTGCTCCCTACCACCATTTTCTGGAAGTCTATTCTGTTAGTTCATAAAGTCCCTTGGGTCATTTAGTTCCAAAAAACATGCCAATTATTTGGAGTTGAAATCTTATATCTCATATGGAAAGAAAAGAAATATTAAATACAAGTTTATTTAAAAATTCTTAAAATTGTAGCAAATTTACTTGGTATGGTGGTGTTATAATATGTGTCAAATTTCTAGCCTTCATTTGTAGGTCCAGGTTCAAGTTAGAAATTTGGACCTAGATCTAACAAATTACATTGATTCCTTGATTTTTTTCTAGGGGCTACTCCATGTACGTAAAATGATTTCCACCCAGGATTCAAATCTCCCCACTCAGCCCACTCTTGCAAGGTTGAAGGGTTCACCCAACAGAAGGTTTATCGTACTAAGTGAACACAATGATATCTACAGATAATGTCCTCCTCATTCAGATGATGATAATTTTTCCTGAAGATCGCAATCTAAATTTTAGCTAGGTTAACCTAGTTTTGTGGTCACTTAGACACTAATAAAATTATCTTATTGCATCTTATATTATCTCCTCACGCTCATCATCCTAGAAGGGGATAAGCCACCGACCAATAGAATGATGGATAGGACACTTGTCACCCCCAACTAGGTGGGCTGACAATCAAGGCTAGTGGAAAAACCTAAAAACTAAGGATGGCTTTATGATGGAAAATTGGCCTGGTTTTTTCCTACAAACATCAATCTATCATCACTAACTATTTATTCTATGCAAGGTATCTAAAGTCGCTCTACTGATTCATTTTAATGCCAAGAATTCACTACACAAAACAAAATCATTGTTAGGATACAATTTATAACGTTAAAAAGTTGTACTGGTTATAGGTCCATAGTTTTGCATATTTTCTATTTGAATTACATCAATATTTATAATAATTTTGTTTATTTCTGTGTCTGTAATCTCTGTGTGTGTATGTGTGTTGGCTCACACAAAGACACAACGTTGAGCCGTCAAAGATGAATCTCAAATTTGTTTTTCAAAATATAAGCACACATGGGCATTATTGAGCCAACAATGCCTGTATATTTCCTTCTCATGAACAAGTCTCAATGTGGAAAATCCATGAAATATAATTATGTCAAATTTTTCACGTAATTCTTCCACATTTTTCCAAAAAAACACATTGCCACATGCTCTTGTTTTCTCAAATTTCTAAGCAAGGAAATGGGATCATGTTATTCTATTGATGGCGAAGGTTGTTGTGTCTACCTGTAGGTGCCATCCTATGGGTCAAGGCCTACTACTTCTGTCTCGTCACCGAAAAACCTCATAGATAGGTCACTGAAAATCTCAGAGAAGATGTCCGAAAATCTCTGTTTGTAGACTGTTTGAAGATCACAATCTCAATTTGTAGTGAAGAAAATTAATATATTCATTAGTATGTGGAACACCTACATGGAAGATAAAATGTCATTGTTATTTGGTTCATGATGTTGTGGCACTGAAGTAAATGATGTGGCACACCTATGTGGTAGATGTTATATCATCATGACATGGCTCATTGGTGATGTGGTGATGACATGGTGAAAACATTGGACTAACGTGGCACTGACATGGAGAGGAAGTGGAAGGTGATGTGGAGCACATGTTGAGGTATTGATTCCAATAAATTTGGAATCCAGTATTTGGCCTATCTCCCAATACTAATAGAACCTAAACTTTTTCAGTTATATTAATTGTGGCTACAAATCCAAAAGAAACCTAAGACAATATGAAATACTTGTAGCTTCCTAATTATGTAGCCATCATGTGATATTGTTATGCATTGCATTGTTAGAAGAATTTATACAAAATGATAATAAATGAAAATAGGCTATCCTAGTTGGGAATGATGTCAAGGTGTTTCCATGGTATATTCATGCTTGGGCATGATGTCAAGTATTAGTATAAATTTAACATTAAACACAGTGTATTTTTTAATGGAAATAATATTATAAATAATAGACACGCATTATATCCAGAGGTATCCTTGATGGATATACTTGATATTGTTATTTACCTTAGTAAAGGTTACAAGGTGATGTTATCAAAGATTTTTAGTCATGTTTTATTGCTGGGAAGTTTGTCTTGCTACAACAGAAAGAAAATGGAGTCATGTTTTAATGACTAGAAGTTTTCCTTGCTACAACAACAAAGAAATGGGGTTTTGTTTTAATTATTAGGCAGTGTGTCTTGCTACAATAGCAAGGAAATGGAGCCATGTTTTAATTACTAGGAAGTATATCTTGCTACAGTAACAAGGAAATGGCCATCACTAAACTTAACATCTAGTGGCTCATACACTATTACCATCACTTAATTATTTCCTATTGACGACCAAACTAGTGGACTTATCCAAATTTTGTGTTTGTGTTAACCAACTGAAATTAGTTGTGCATTTTTTCCTTAAAATTTTGCAAAAGATAGTTGATTCATGGAGTCTTTTACACTGTAATGGTACCATAAGACTAATTGATATAATTTGTGTGATTTTCATATATATTTGGTCTTTATATGAGATATTTCTATCACTTGAGTGTGTAACCATGCTAAGCACTAGTACAATGACATTCCATTCTTGATATGGTAAGATTCTTGGATAAGTTAATTCCTTTGTGACTTGGAATTTCCATGGTGCTTTTGATGTTTATTTCACAAGGAAAGCTTCATGGATGGTAGATCATAATAGGAATGTAAATTATGTGTACACTTGGATACGAGATTAAGATTTTCATGTTATTGGTTTTGTTCTATCATAATACCTCTCTTGTATGCACTACAAGAGTAATCACCCTATTTAATGGTTTATAATTGGGTATACACTTGATGACCCTTCCCACATGCACTGTGTATTAAATGAATGCAGGTATAGCAACATATAGAGGCCTCCCTTTGAGGAAAAAAATATGACTTATTTAGAGGTAGCAGTATGAAATGATAGTTGTAGGTTTCATTTCCCTCTTTACAATCCTCTTGTGTTGACTCCCTTGGAGGAATTTAAAGCATAGCCTTCTAGTCTTGTAGATGCAACCAACGGGTTTCAAACCTATAGAACACATATAACAGAACAGTGTTGTTAGGCCCAACCTCAACAAAAGGGTGTTGGAAAAATAACATAAGAATGGTCAAAACTAAGCCATTCAAGGAATAGTGTATCACCCAAACATAAACAGGAAAAAAAAATTCACAATTACACATGCAGATATGTTACAAGTGACATCATATCCCAAGTTCCAACACTTGACATTGGGTTGAAAAATAAGTATAAGGACTAGTCTTATTCATTCATGCATAAATCTTGGATCCTTATGTTATCACTGAGTAGGGTGCCATTGTAGGTAAATCAAACTTGAGGTGATAAAATAAGTTCTTTGACATATGAAAAAGTATCTAGCACCCATCAAGCACAACTGAATATCACAACCATCAAGTACTACCAAGTGATATATCACTGATGTCTGATACTTTGTTGAGTATCAGTTATTACCTTGGAGCAATGCCACATCGGACTATAGAAGGATTGCATCTATCCAAAATTATTTAGTCCAATATCCTTTCCATAACCATCTATCAGATTTGCAAAGTCTTATTTAGCACTATGATCTATATCAATAAAGAAAGGTACATCACATCATTATGATTTAACTTATAGGTTCAACCTAACTGGTAAATAATTTCTTTGGCATACAAAGAGGTATCCAGTACCTATCAAGCACAACTGAGTATCACTGATCATTGAGTAGTACCAAGTTATATACCACTAAAATCTACTAAGTACCGTAGAATCAAATATATCACCAACTCTGTTGACTATCAATTATTACCTTGCAACAATGTACACCAGAATATAGAGGGTTTTCATTTGAGAAAGACAAGCATGAAATTAGGACTAAGGAGCCAAAAACAACCCCATAGCAACCAACTACATTAACAGTTTCCTTTTGACAACTAATGTCTCCTTAGAGCCCCTTCTATCCAAGAGAAAGACTATAAAGTGGTTGTGACCCACTTCCTAAGACAAGCACTTGAACGAATACTCTTGATTCTCTGAAATTACTACTCTTGGCCTTGTGGTGGAATATTAAATCAAACGAGAGATATTTTGGAATGATTTAAATCTGTTTTGGCTCATTAATCTTTCTTCTATCCAAAACACTCCTCAACCTCTTTGGTGAATGATATTCCTTTATTCACAAACTGTGTGGCAAGGTATGCCACCTTCTTTGGCATGCTTGTAGGCTCTCATCTCCCAACAATCTAAAGGTATCTTCAAAATGAATTTTTTCCTACTCCTATTTTTTTGTAGAAAGTTGTCATCGGTTGGTCTTCTACTATAATAATTTGGTTCATGGTGATAATTCAAGGGCCTTGTAGTTATTCCATGATCCAGAAAGGTTATTATATCTCTTTTTCCATGATTATTTTGATTTATTCTACCATGGTCTCTTCACAGGTCATCCAGGAGGTTAAAGAAATAATTTTCACATCACCTAGCTCAGAGTTTGGGTCCCACACATTCATAGCAAGTAGTATTATATTATCCATATAAAATTCTTCCATCTTATCCCTATCTTGAATGTTACACCTAAGGAAAAAATCAATGAATGTTTTTATGTTTTGGAAAGGAGGGGATCCTTGTTGGGCTAATACTCTTGTCTAAAATTGGCACCATTAGTATTTGACGAATAGAGAGTATGTTTTTAATGGATGTCTAGAGTGTGTCTACTAATTTTTCCAACCTTTCTTTTGATCATCCAAATACATTTCTTGAAAATTTGTTAGCCGCCTTATTGATGCCTGTGAAGCTGCCCCCAACAAGCTAATTTGTGAAGAAGGAAATGATCCCATCTCTATTGATCTAGACCTCATAAACTTGATGGAAAGTGTCCATCCTCACAGGATGAGAATTGATATGTAAATTCAATGGGTTGCGTCATAGTCCGATTGTAGTAGATATATGGATCTCAGGTTGTTGGGCTACAAATATGTAGGGACAACTCTCTAGTTTTGCACTTTGAAGAGGTGTTTTTTGCTTTCTTGTTCATATTTGAAGAAGATTAGGATTTAATATTTTGCTCAAGTACTTATTTTACAGTATTCCAGGCACTACTACACTGTATCTAAATCCTTGGTCTCTAAACTTCAATCAAATGGATGAATTCTCCTCGTTTTGTTATGGGTTTGCATCCCCTTTTTTTGTTGATCTTTTGGGATAAGGCTATTCTAAAGGATATCGATGGTGACTTTGGGAAGTTACTTGAAGTGGTAGACCACAAGGGATGTCAATTTTTGTGTCTTGTATTTGTGTTGAAGTCGAGTTGGATAAAGGTCTCATGGAGGGCATTCCTCTATAGCTGGATGAGAGGATCTTCCTCCAAGAATTGTATTACTATAAACTACCTTTCAAGTGTAATATTTTCCATAGATTTGGGCAATTTTTTAGGAATTTCTAGTAGGATGCTCATTCTACTCCTAATCAATCTTATGGGAACAAGGAACAAATCAATGAAGAGGATCAATCTCAATTTATGCTAGTGATGATTAAGAAGAAAATACATTTTGTACAATCAAAGAATCAAAAGCTCCCATGATTGATACGTCTAGGTCCAGCTGATTTCATGTTGTAGGAGTCTCAAAGATGTAAGAAGAAAACCAATTTGTTCAGTAAAAGAATAAAAAATCTCCTAAGATTGATCCATCTAGCTACACTTGATTTCGTGCTCTAGGAGTCTCAAAGACGTAAGAAGAAAAACAATTTGTACAATCAAAAAATAAAAAATATCCCAAGATTGACCTATCTACCTCTAGATGATTTCATGCTCTAGGAGTCCAAAGGTGTTTAGGATAGCTAAGAAAGGAGGGGAGTCATTTCCTCAAATGGTCACACCCCAAGCACAAAGGCACATTGATTCCAAATGTAGTGTAAACCTCCAAGCAGGGTCCCCTATAACAGAGGTGGAAAAATACTATTTCAATCACCTGATGACATCAAGATATTTAGACTACCCAAGTCGAATAGTAATCTAAAAAAAACCTCATTCATATGGTCATAGAAGAAGAGAGAAGAATGGAAAGAAAACGAGAAAGGGTTAGTCCTCAAAGTTATACTGAAATAGTGCTCTCTATAGTACATTGTACTGAAAATAGTGCACTACACTGAAAATAATGTGTTTTCCTTGTAGAATGGTACTTTGGAGCAGGTTAAAAAACTTGTTAGTACTCTCAATGAAGCAGAAGTGCCATCTGAAGATGTTGTGGGTAAGTATGCAGTAGATAAGGCTCCCTGGAATCTAGACTGTAAATTCATGCTTAGAACTAGGTTGAAAAATTGGTTGGTACTTCCATTTGAAAATAAATTTTGTCAAATAACATGAGCCATAATTGTAGAATGCTATAATTTGTGTCTATGTGACAATGATGAACCTATGCCAAGGAAAAATATTTTCCTATCCATAGAATCATGCGAAATTGATGTAAGAATATGATTTTTACTTGAAGATGTGCTTGTTGTTATTTCAAGAGCAATTTTGAACTGTAACTTATGAGTGTGTACTTAGATGTGGTACAGAAAATAAATTTCTTATGACTGTTTTGAAAAAAAAAAGTGTATACGTACACACGGGAAGATGGTTTTGAATAGTTATTTTAAATGCAATTTTGGACAATTTATTTTGTTGAATAATAAGTCTTCTCTATTAGGGGGGAAAACTATGGCAACATTAAGAATTATTTTATATTGATACTTTTTAAGAACATAGATAAATTTATACTGCATTTTTTAAATTAGTAGTAGGCATCAACTTCTCCTGGTTCTTTTGGGTCCTATTTTAAACTCAAGTACATAGGTTGTTGTTGTCTTTTAGTGTAAAAACGATAAAGTTTGTAGCTATTTTTAACATAAGTCCTGTCTGAAGCTGCTTTGTTTTTTATGATGTTCAAGGTGACTTTATGTAACACACTACTCCTACGAATGTTTAGACTAACCAGAGTATGAGTTATATTACTGAAAATAAAATTGAACAGTGTGCTATACTTAATGCTTGAATAGCATATGATATTTTGAGTAATTTTATCTATTGTAAGGAGTTTGCAGGTTTTCCTAGTTCCATTCCATCAATGGTTGGTTATGTGGCTTTTGAAAAAGAAAGAAGGGGTGAAACTTCAAAGAAAACAAAGACTGGCAAGGTGATAACAGTTAAATTAATTCAATTGTATGCTATGGCGTCAATTCATTTGGAAAAGATATCAGTTAGCTAATTACAAACTCCAAATAGTTATATAGTCATCACAGAGTACATATTGTCGTTTGATTTTTTATTAATTCATAGTTGAATTGGTAGTGTGCTTTAAGAGAGGATGTTTTAAAATTTACCTGAACTAACATTGAGTGCAAACTTGTTGTTTTTTATTTGGACATCACTTCTATAATGCTTGTTAAAATCACGCAGTGATAAGTGGGTTTTGCATGCAATGTCTATTGTTTTCTTGGGTTACCCATGAATTATTTTATAGCCCTGGCTACCCTAGAGGAAGCCAAGATGAGCCTTCTGAGGATGTCTTTAAATGGTTCTCTGATCTATCTAATTTTTATCTACACCCATTTAAAGGTGTCTCCAACATGACCCTTGTTTGGCTTATGTAGATTTCTTACATGAACACTCATTAAGTTGCACATTAGAAGTGTACAGAGGTACTTAGTAGTAGATATATTTAAGAGTGTTCCTCTAAGCATCTCATTGTTTGCTCATTAAATATTGAAGCATATAATGACTACAAAAGTATGATTGGTAAATTTGACTTAATTGTTCTCAACAATAGAAGGAACCTGCAGCTTTTGACAAACAAAGCAGGGGTGAAAATTCAATGAATACAAAGGCTGCCAAGGTGACAATGACTACAAATAAGGCCAAGGTGATTTTCATTTCCATGTAAATCTAGTCAACATTGGGTTGGATATACATTACATTAAAATTCCTTCAATTGTATTTGGGGATTCATATGGAGATGATATGGGTCAGCTAATTACAAACTATATATTCATCCCAAAGTAAACACCGTTTTCTATGTTTTGATTCATTGGTAGTTGAATTAGTACTGGGATTTAATAGAAGACATTACGATATTTACATGAAGTAATGAGATCTCTCACTACTGTTGTTTTTTAGAAGCCAAATTTGTGAAAATCTATGTTGTACTGGCTTTTGAGACGAGAATAATGGGGATGGGGGGACATGTGGGGCGGACAGCAAGAAACCTTTAAAATTTAATCACATATTATATATATATATATATATATATATATATATATATATATATATATATATATATATATATATATATATATATCTTAGGATGGATTTCACTTTCCAGTTCTGATTATAATCTTAAACCAGTTTACCAAGATTCATGAACAATAATATTGATAAAAAAAATGTCTTAAATAAGGTGTCTTACTCGGTATAATAGCCCATCTCTCAATGCGGGAATTTTTCATTAGCCAAATTTGTGAACATCTATGTTGTAATGGATTTTGAGATGAGAACAATGGGGATGGGGGGACGTGTCAGTAGGATGGCTACAACACACTTGCAAATTTATAAATCACCATCAATATATATATTAGGACAACTTTCACTTGCCAGTTCTGAAAAAGCTGGGCAACTTAGGAAAGTGTCGAGTGATGTTCCATTATTGGACCCTAGACATGAGCAGAATGTAGTTTAGGTCTAGGAAATCGAAGTGTAACTATTTTCAGGAGACAAGAACTATATCTATGACAAAATTTCTTCATGATATTTCTTGTTAATGATATTATCTTGAAAGTTAGAAGGCATTCCCTTCTTAATAGGTTCTACAAACTCTTTCATATTTGCAGAGAGATTAGATTCATAATTCAAATTGAGAGGTTGATTGAATATAAATTTCTTTGAACATTTAGTGCCCAATACGAGTAACTACTATCTGATTGGGTTCACAATGCTCCAGGTTGGGATGGTGGAAGAACTCGAGTTGAATGACTCCTGGAAAACTGTGTACAATATGTAAAAGATAATATGACCCCAGCTAAGAGAAGAACAAGAGAAATAATTTATAAAAACAAGGGTCCTTTGAAATGTTGCATTTCCTGGTTCCTTTTTCAAGGAGGCTTGGCTTGCTATAATGTTGTTGCTGGAAAGGAAATGGTTAAATCACTTGAAACCCAATTCGAAACCCTTTATACAAAATCCATGTTTTGAACTGCAACATGTACAATAGATTTATATTTAGTGTAATACAAGGAAGTGGGTGGGAAAATGATCTTATTGTCCAACCATCAATGTCCATTATCAAAATTGAAGATACATGCCCCAAATATTCCCAAACATTTCCCAAAACATCTCCAAAATCTGCTCATAATGTCCCTTAAATTTGCTTGTAATGCCTTGTTGATGGCCATGGTATAGGTCAATTTCAGCACCATTCCCAATGACCTGGTTAATTGGGCATCATCTCCAGAACCAATGATCAAGGGTCTATCATTCCTTATCATTTCAGTTGCTACATGCCCTAAGACAAGAAACAAGACAAATCAAGCAAGACTTTCATCAAGCAAAGGTTTCTAAGGTTTGACGCTCATTATATAGCATATGAGAGCTCACCAACGCAGGATCTAAGGGGCCTAAGTGCGTTGCATATGAAGGTAGCCCCATTCAAGGCTTCTCTACAAAGCACTTCCCGACATTCACAGGTGCGTTGGTCACATTGGGAGTGAAATTATCATTGTTCTGGAATCTCCACTTGGCTAGTGCCTTCTAGAAGAGTTCACATGTGTCAAGCTTCAGATCCAAGTGTTATTTGACATCTACATGACTGGAAACATGTCTTGCCTATTATTGGAAAGTTATTGATTGAAAAACAACCTACAGTTCATCTATAAATTGAGCACAGATCTAAGTGCTTGAAGAGGAAGAATTTGAGTAGAGAAATGCTGGAGGATTTTTCAATTGAGAGTTAGATTTGTGAAGCTGCTGCTGGAGAGATTTATACTATGATGAGGATTGGGAACGTTGCTAGAAGGTCACTTCAAATCAGTCACTAGGTTGTAACCTCTCCTTCTATCATCAATAAAGAGTACTACTTATTTTTCCCTATATGCATCTGTATTGGCTTTGATTTTCCATATTGCAAGATCTTGGTTGATGTATATGGTTTATGCTTTACTGATTTAGCTAACTAGCTTAAATAGATATCTATATTATTGCATCTTCTATTGTTTTAGTTTTCTTTCTTGTAGGAAGCATTCAGCCTACAAACCGCTTGAATTTGAAGCTACAGTGGAAGTGACATAAGGAGCCATTTGGAAGCGACTGAACAAGTAAGCCTCCAATCCTCTCTGTGTATCTGTTCTGAGTTAGGAGAAATAGTCGTATAGTCTTTCACCTATTGTTCTAGACTAGCACCTTTCTAGGGAAGCATGATTTATCCGTAATTCACAATTTTGGCCCAACAAATTGGCGACTCCGCTGGGGAGAATTTCTCTTAGTTATAGGTGTTTAAGCCTTTGATTTGCTTTGTTTATCCACCCAGTAGTTGTTACACACAAATATTAAACTTTTTTAGAGCTTAATTTGCAAAGACAGTGAGTTAAACAATAGCATTTTTCTTTGTTTACTATGCCCAATGCACCCTTAGACTGGACACAGTGCTTTGCAGAGCACTGTCTCCCTTCCTAGCCCGTGTTGTAGAGCACTGTCTCCCTTTGGAGACTGCGTTGACTCCTGAAAGTGACAAAATTCCCTTGAATTTTACTTTGCAACTTGCTTCAATTTTGTTTGCTGCTGTGTTCTAAAAATTTTGATGCTCAATTGATCAGTGAATCTATATACTTCTTCCTCCTTTGGCTGAAAATTTGTTCAATGTTTGTTTAAAAAGTTTTTCTTTAACATTGACAAGTTGATTTCAAAGTACTTTTTATGGTTGCATTAAGAATCATTTGCTTTCGAAATAGGAAATTGTCGTAAAATGTTCATTTCCTTGATATGAGAAATTGTTGTTGAAATCCTCGTTTTTCCTTCAAAAGAGAAATTGTTGTTTGTATTCTTCATTTCTCGAAAGTAAAAAGCATTTGAATTATTGATCTAGAGCACCTAGTTTCTTTTCTGCATTCATAAAATTAAGGAAACTGAAAAGAAAAACTTGCATTTGCATGTAGGATTGTGTGTGTTTTGCAAAAGGAACATTAGGAAATCTGCATTTAAGTTGTGATTCATTGATTTTGTTTTTGTTCATTGATTCGTTTTCTCACAAACTATTTTCTCTCTTCCCTTAGTAGCTAGGTTCTTCAATGAAAAAGATGAAAGTGAAAGTTTTTTTTTCATTCTTAGCTTGCATTTTAGTAATTTCATACACATCATCGCGGTGAACCTTTGAAAGGAAAATTGTTAAGCAAGATCAACATAAAACAAATCTCAATTTACTTAACAACACATTGGAACCATAACGATAAAATTTAGAAGGTCTAGGCTAGAGATGATTTTTGGCATCGTAAAACATAGCAACTATCGTTAACTTGTCTGCGATACATTCCGAGTGTGATACCTCACTCCACGTACGTAAGTATATCGTAGCTCGTCCACGTACTTTCAGGTATATCGGGAAATTTTATAGTACAATAAGTATAAAGGGGTGCTCTCACTCTGCGGTTTCACATCAGACAACACTAATATGGAATTGGGCCTCCACGTACCTTCGAGTATATTTGGGAGGAAAAATTTTAGGTGCTATCCATCCATAGTGAACCGAGTCAGCCGCCTTGAAATTGTGATACACCGAACACAACATCCGGGGAGATTACTTGCCCATACTTCTTGGTTCGTTAGGAGGTATTTTGCAGTTCAAATTTTCTTGGTAAACCCTTTTACCTAGCATTACCCTCTTTTTGTTTATTTTTTTTTGGTTAAAATACATTAGTAATCGTGGAATAACAAAATCCTATCCCCCATCGTTCACGTAGATTAGCTTTAAAACCACTTTTACCACTGGAAGTTACTTCTAGTAGGCGAAGGTGATCACGATCTTCCGAATCAAGTACAATTCGTACCTTTGGCGAAATATCATCTTTTAACCCAGAGATAGCTCAAATTGTTTCCACACATCCTGGTTCGTTTACTGTTGTCGAAACAGAGTCTTCACAACTACCCATGGTCACGATCCATTCAATCGTTGAGACCATACCTCCAGGACCCGACGTTATTCAATCACAAATTGATCCAGATCCTATCTCTTCTTTGCCAGAACATCTGAATCCTGAAGTCGAACAACCAGAATTTGTTCCTCCCTTGGTCATCCCACAAAGTTATATAGCCATTGAAACTCCTATATCACACAGTCAACCGTCTGAAATATATTTTGGGCCTGATGGTGAATTTCTTCCTCTTGGTTTAATTGCGATTGAAGAAATCCCACAAGAAGATACACCTTTAAGTCCAACCCATTTTTGGGGAGACCTTTACCTATACCATTCTTTTCCTCAATTGTTTCCATCTTCTTTTGTTGATCCTATTTCCATTCAATCTCCCATCGATTTTGGAAGATATACATTTGGTCACACAACCATGTCTGAACCAACATCTTTAGTTGGGTCTGCTATTCCAATTACGTCAAATCCTACCCTCGCTACTCCGTCGATGTTCACAACCTCACCAAAGTCATATTTTTACGGTGGCCCTTCGGTCTCAACAGGCTACAAATCATTGTCTAGCACTTTCTCTGGTGCATTTTCATGTTCATAGTCTTTGCCAATGTCATCATCTGCTGTTTTAACTGGTATTCCTATTGTCAGTACTGAACAAATTGATTCATTACATACATCATCAGGGAAATATCAAGTCGGTCCTTTTGGGTCAATTCCTTTAATTACCATATAAAATGGAATCCCAACATTCGGGGAACAATATTTTCTATCTTATTATCCTCCTTATGTTGGGGGACAACCTTTGGTCACCCAATATGACAGTACTCAGTCACTTTTTGGTCAAACTAATGTTGACATGAATTTTTGTCAATGGCATCCCACTCTGCCTATCCAACCACAAACGGTAGTACAATTGTATCAACCAGTTCAACCTGTTACACCCACTTCATTACCACTTGTTAATACATCTATACCCCTATTACAGAATCAAAATTTTGTACATAAACCTTATCAGGTGAGTTCTTCAACTCAATATCATCAAATGTTGGGTCCAAAGACTCATAATCCTTTGGTTAATTTACAACAACCTATATCAGGGATCATTTATTCACAAGCTGGTGTACCATTTTATGGGATGTCACAAACACAACCTGGTTATACATATCAACCAAATACACCTTATACTAATTTGGGTTATAACATTGGTGTATAGATCCCTTGGCAGCCACAGGCAAAAATGCCTCAAACTTCATTTCAACAAGTATCATATCCAGGTTTTGGTCAACAGAATTCTCAAGCGTTTTCCATGCAAAATAACCCCTATCTGGGTTACCAGCAGCAAATTCCATATGTTGGTGCTCAAAGGCCTGTTTCCCAAGCAATTCCATCTTACCTAGGCTATGATCAACCTAACCTTAATAGACAATTGCCTTTTTTTGCAACCTTCGAATTACCAGATTTAAACCAGTTGACCAATGATCCTATAAATTATGCTCCTTGGTGGCCGGTGATACCTTGTAAATTACCCTCCAAAATTCATAAATTCAATGGAAACCCTGGAGAATATCCATCGACTCATGTCATGAATTATCATTTATGGTGTTCATCAAATTTCTTGAATGATGATTCTATTTGACTATGTCTTTTTCAGCATACGCTTACAGGTCCGGCTGCTAAATGGTACATTGAATTACCTAGAGCTTCTTTTGACAATTTCACTGCCTTGTCTACTGTATTTTTAACCCATTTCCAGTTACCGATTAGATACGAAATTGGAACAAAAATCTTGACCAACTATAAACAAACTAATGCTACTCACATTTTCGATCATATTCATGAGTGGCGTCGTCGTCGATGAATGGTTAAGACATTTGTTCCTGATCAGCTCCTTGTTGAATGGTTCATTAATTCCCTGTTACCATCTATAACTGAGGATCTGGCTAAAGGTGGCATCATCACAGAAGAGCAAGTTATCACTCATGCCCAATATTTAGACTTGATTTACACTCAATCTGGCACGCTCTATGAAAAAATACCTAATGCGTTGCGATCTAATTTCAATGTTCCTCCTCCAGTAAAGGACTCTCATGCCGGAGACGGCTTGATAGGCATTGAAAACACACACCATGCTATTGCATCTGATCCTGCTCCTACTTCCAAAATTAATGCCATGTCATTTGACAAAGGAAAAAGTGACAAGAAACTAGGAGGTAAGAAAAAGGGGAAATTAAAGAAAAAGAAAACTTCTAACTCACAAGAAAGATCATCTGATCAACCATCAAGACCACAAAAACCTCGTTATCCATGTATAATATGTAACGAGGAACACTTTGTTAGGGATTTTCCTCACCATGCTGAAGTATTTTAAATCATCAATACTTCTCATGCATCAGCCGCGTTGACAGACCCATTTCCAAATCCGGGCACAAATTTGGTTGCTACGGATCTAGCTCCTAGTTCCCAAGTGTTAATGTTATCCACCACAAAACCTTCACAAGATATTTTGGTGTCGACGTGGAATAAATACTATGGTAGTACGACCACTGATCAACCTACTACCTCGACAACGAATCCATCTTATGAATCAGTACCACTTACTGTTATTCCTGAACTGATAATTAAGCCACCGAAGGGAGTAATTCATAAATAGACATATAATCCTTAAGCAAGAGCTGCACAAAATTATAATATAGTTGAAGATTTGGCTCAATCCCATTCAACTATGTATGCTCTTGAGGTATTGCAAAATTGTCCCTCCCAGAAGCAGGCTTTATCGTCGGCCATTGGTCGAATTGATCTGATTGATTCTAATCTTGTCCTCTTTAATCATACGGGCTATGTACCGCAACTACTAGCAGAATTGGCATTCTCCATACAAGTAAATGTTCTCAATCACCTTGTTCATAGCACTATTATTGATGAGGGATCATCTACGTGCATTATGTCTCTAAACTGTTGGAAGTCACTTGGCTTGCCGCGATTATCACAATCATCAATGACGTTGAAGGCTTTTGATGGAAGAACATATAAACCTTGTGGTATTATCAATAACTTGCATGTTGAATTAGGGGGAAAAACAGTAAGTATTGATGTCGAGGTTGTTGAAAGACCCCTTGAATTTAATATATTACTTGAAATACCATGGGTATATGCAATGACTGCCATTGTTTCTACATACTTTAGAATGATTACCTTTCCATATAAAAGTACAATCACAGTCATTAATCAGTTATCCTTTTTTCCTCCGCTTCGCAGGTAACTGGAAGTGTTCCATTTGTTCACTTACCCCAACTAGAAATTCAGAACATTGGTATAGGACTCTTAAAGGATTCCACTCTTATGGGAACCTTTGCATTACCGCCGCCAGCAACGTCGGCAGAAATTGCAAGCATAGAGACCTACTATATGATCTCTTCCACTCTATCTGGCTAAGGGAGAGTATGGGTGATTCTGATATTTCTAATTTGGATGATGTTTTACTGCCCAACCCTATTGATCTGGCATAACAATCAATCTATTGGGCTTGGGCGGCAAATCCGAAATCAGCGTCGCCTAATGTTTGGGTTGATCGTTCATTAGATTTTAGTACTCCATATGATCCATTTTCCTTAAAATTTTTGACAGATGAAAATATTTTGGAAGCTATGATGTCAAAAGGAGAACCATGGGAATATTATCATCATTGTTCCCATCTTCCTAATTATGAAGAAAATAATCTCAGTGAACTATATCACCCATCCATCAAAACTTTCTTTTCGAATTCTTTACTGATTAATGCAATTGACTCTGAGCGAAACTTATCAAATATCGAAGAAACGATTTCTATCGATAATTCGACCAAACTTGGAATTGTAGAAAATATTCATGTCGGTGTATCTTGTTCTCCATAAGAACTTGATTCATATCGCTCTCTTTTGCTTGATGTCATTGAAAGCATAATCCATTGCTCTCTAAAAAGTTTCCCCAGCATTCTTTAAATGAAATGGAAGTTTCTTATATGAGAATGTGCCCTAGGGATAGATGAATGATGTATTATGTTGGTCATCTGGGTGGATATTGATTTGATTGTAGCCGAAAAATCCATCCATGAACGAAAAAATTTCGCATCTAGCACAATTGTCAATAATCTGGTCGATAAAGGGAGTAGGATAGTTGTATTTTGGATAAGCCTGATTGACATCCCGATAATCGACAACACTCTAATGGTTCCTTATTTTTTTATAACAAGAACGATATTGGAAACCCAAACAATTAGCAGAATAGGGTAAATGAAACTAGCAAGAAAAAGTTTTTCAACTTCTGCTTTGATGGCAGCAACTTTCTTCAGATGAATAGGATGAAGTCGTTGATGCACCGGTTTGACATCAAGATACATATTAATAGTGTGTTCAACCATATCTATATGATTTATCAGCGCATTCACCAAATCAGAATGATCACCCGATGCATTTGAGAGCCATTTTCTTACGCTGCTAACACTACAAGATACGCCTCAATCCACAAAAATGTGTGTTTTGTGTTGGTTATGGTCGATTGCTCGGATTCGTAGTCTCAAAAGAAGGAATTTGAATAGACTCACTGAAGGTACAGGCCATTCTTAATTTTCCTGCACCATCGAACTTACTTCAGATACAGAAACTTCAAGGAAAGGCTAACTTCCTGAGAAGGTTCATTCCAAACTACGCCGAAATGGCAAAAGGATTTACTCGAATATTGAAAAAGGGGGTTCCATTCCATTGGGACCAAGTTGCGCAAGCTTCTTTTGATGCTGTCAAGGACCATATTGTCTGAGAGTCATTAATGTATCATCCTAATTATCAAAATGATTATTTCCTATATATCGTCGCGGCTAAAACGACCATTGCTATGGTTTTGGTCCAAGTAGAAAATGGAATTGAACATCCGATCTATTATTTGAGTCGTAATCTCAATAATATGGAAGTTAAGTACTCGTACGTGGAAAATCTTGCCTTGGCAGCTGTTCAAGCTATCCAAATATTTTGCCATTATATCCCGCTCCGAAAAACAACAATATTTTTAGATTGCAACCCCATGACTTACATCTTATCATGTTAATTGCTGGGGGGGAATATTTAGAATGGATTGTCATTTTGCAGGAATTTGATTTGGAATTCATCAAATCCAAGTCAAATAAGTCTTTAGTTTTGGATGAGCTTCTCTATGACCTTCCCTCTAATATTATTGATATTACGTCGGAACCATCTATTCCAGACGAGTCTCTATTTCTGATCAGATCATCTGATCCTTGGTATGGGGATTTCATCATTTATCTCCAAACCCAAAATTTTAGACCTAATGCCTCTCACTCTAAACATCGACGTATTCGATACCAAGACAAAGATTATCTAATCATCGGCGAAACACTTTATCATCGTGGTGTCTATACCATTTTAAGGAGGTGCCTCACTCATGAGGAGGCCGAAAAAGTGTTAAATTATTGTCATGCTGGGGCTTGTGGTGGAAATTTATATGGATATGCTACCATGCAGAAGATACTCTATGCTAGTTACTTTTGGCCTACTATTTTTCGATATTGTATCCTCGCAGTCAGAAGTTTTCATGGATGCCAGTTTTTTTATCGTAAAATATGCAAACCGCCAGTGCCAATGCATCCTGTTATCTCTGCTGGACCATTTATGAAATGGGGTATTGTCTTCATGACTTATAACCCTCCTTCGTCCAGGGGGCATGGTTATATTATTGTCGCATTTGACTATTTTACCAAATGGGCCGAAGCGATGCCTACATTCAACAACACAGGACAAACAACTGCATTTTTTTTCTTCAACCACGTTATTGCATGATTTTGGGTCCCACAAGCTATAATTATAGATCATGGGAAGAATTTTCGCAACCATATGATTTCTGAATTGACTACCAAGTTAGGATTTTCACATGATAATTATACTCCTTATTATCCACAATCAAATGGACAAGTTGAGGCTATTAATAAAATTCTTAAACGAATGATGGGAGTCCATAAAAGGAACTGGCACTTGATCCTGTACTCCGCCTTGTGGGCGTATCGAACCTCGGTGAGAAACACAACCGAATTTACTCCTTTTTAGTTGGTGTATGGTCTGGAAGCTATATTACCAATCCAATGTGAAATATCATCGTTAAAACTCACAATAGACTTGTTACATGACACCTCAGAAGAAGAAGCACGTCTCCTTAACCACATCCATCTAGATGAAATGTGTCATGAAGCCCAATTGGCCAAAAAAGCACATAAGAGATGTATAAAGGCACAATACAACAAAAATGTCTAGCCTCACATCTACTCAGAGGGCGACTTGGTCCTTCTTTACGATCAAGAAGCTGATTTAATAGGTACAGGGAAATTCGAACCATTATGGCATGGCCCCTATATTGTCAAAAAGGTTCTTGCTAAGGGTGCCTACGAGTTAGTTGATCACGATGGGATTCCATTGGCACAGCCTAGAAATGGGTTGTATTTGAAACGTTACTATGCTTAATCATGAGTGTAGTAATTTTTTGTATTATATTGTTTATATGTTGTTGATTTGCATTCACTATCTTATTTTGTTTTTAGAGTTTTCTTGACGTTAGTAATCCGCTTTACATTTTATGGCAGATTTCTGAATCTTCGGAACCATTTGTTGGATATGCTGATGGTGCTAGTCATAGTATGCAGAATCTATCCTCTGCAGCATGGGCTATTTTCGCTCTGAATGGTGAGTTAGTGAGTTTTCAAGGGATTTGTATTGGTAGATCGACGAAAAATATCGCTGAGTATAGCACGTTGATCGAAATTCTCTCTGATGCCATTTAATTTGGTATTAACCGCATAATCATAAGGTTAGACTCACAACTTGTGGTATTACAACTTACTAGTGTTTATACTGTTAGAAATCCAACACTTATTAGATTGTTCCTAAGAGTTCAACTTTTGGAGAGACATTTTGATTTTGTTCAATATCAACACATTTCCAGAAATTTGAACACTTTAAATGATTCATTAGCTAATCAAGTTTTAGACAAACATTTGCGACACAGGTAAAGAAAACATTCACATCATTGAATAGGATTGCACATTAAACATAGGAAAAACTCTAAAATCATATAGATAGATAGTTATAGGTTTTTACAAAATTTGTGCCCAAGACACATTGGTCAGGTGACCTCAAAATGTATGCAAAATGTCACAGGTAAACTAGTGGTTCTCATGGTAACATGCTATAGATCTAGCAACCCTATGGAGAAACCGAATCCAATGGTTAGGAACCCCAATTGTGTGTCACTGCAGTCGCATGGGAAGCTCTTCGATCCAGCAATCCGGAATCCCAAAATTCAACCCCTCTATGTGATGTTGAAGCTCAGCCAGAGTCTTAGCCATATCAAGGTCCTGAAGGACTACTCTCCCGACAACCCTCTCGACTGGCACATCAGCTTCGTGCTATGATTCCTCTACTGGTTGAACACGACCCATATTTTCATTACATCAAACACTTAGTTTAGTCTTGGAAAGAAATAAAAACAAAAAAACATTTGTATAAACCTTAGAAAAATAAAAAAACATGGTCAAATAATTCTTACCTATTGCACCCCACTGAGCGCCTTCTGGTAATACTAGATCTAGATCCCTCGGAATTCGATGCTTTCGTATGCATACTCATCGATGGTGACGATCTGTCACCGGAACCAGGAGAAGAATGCAGTAGAGAACACAATGGTTGATTGGCTTGCATGCTGACCCATGAGTTCTACCCATCTCTGCATTCTAGGATCTCTAGGACTAGATATATCCAATGTTACATGTTGTGGCTGCATCAGTGGAATCCGTTCCAAAGAAAAGGAGATAAGGATTGAACCATAACTGAAATTTTCCTTCCTTCCTCCCTTTTCTTTATTCAATTGTTCCTTTATCTGAGATAGAATTGATTTAGACCAGTTGAATACTGTTGGCTCTAAGCACTCTAGTGCATACTGCATATATGATCTGTTTGCTACATGTAGTGTAATGGTGCCAACAATTTTAGCGATCGTAAAAAGGATGGTTCTCAAAGGCAAATCCCTGACATTCGAGATGTTTATTTTTCCATATTTGCTAGTTTTTTCCCCTGGATAGCAATACTGCATAACATAATCCTTCATTGTCTCTCCTCCAACGGTAGACCCTGTGAGAGAAATGGGCAAACCTCTCCTTGACAAACTTGTGAGAAAATACACATCCTCAACTGTTATGGACAACACTTGATTTTTTTATGTGAAATGCCTCTATCACCGGATCCCATGCTCGAACTAAGAACTCCAAGAGTTCCATTTGTTGCCTCATTCCCGACAATTTGAAGTACTTAAGTAGTCCACAATCTCTCAAGGCTCTTAAAGTACTCGGATCATTCAAGGCAATCATATCTTGTTCTTCATGTTCTCTTTCCCTCCATGTAATCATTATTATAATCCAATGGAAACCTGAAATACAACCATAAGATACATTACATACCATTCATTGCAAAAAACTAGGAAAATTTTTAGCACAACATGAAAACCAAAAACTTTAACTGCACCCAACGCATTCCCTGGGTTGAGATAGTGCATTGCACATGTAGGTACCCTTCATTGTACCTGTTATGCAACGCAGGTTTCGATATTCAGGGATGCGTTGCCATCAATTTGGGAAGAATTTACCCTAGGGGCCTTAAAACCCTAACAATTTGAAAGGAATGGAAATGAAATGAATACTAAAGGGAAGAGGAGGTTCATGCTACTAACCTAGATCAAATGGCGACGAAATCCGTCCACAAAAACGACCGCAATCAATGACTGAAGTTCGAGGGCAAAATTAGGTTCAGAGCTCCAAAATGCAAATGGTAACTATGGAATGGTAAAAATGAATAGTGAAACTACTTTATATAGTCATTTAATGTTTGCAAGTTAAACTTAATTCTATGACTATAATTTTATTATGTTTTTATCATGAAACGAGTATTTTTAATCCATTTTATGTTGTTTTGAATAGGATATACAACTGATGAACAGATTAGTCGTGCAGATTTATTTAAAGAATGACTTGACCACAAAGCATACTTTTTCTCCTTATTTTTCGAGCTTTGTTAAAAATGAAAAAGGATTTGAAGTGCACTTTTATCTCTTTTTCAAGCTTCGATAATAGCAAAAAAGGAACCCTTGGAGTCTTCTTTCAGCTCTTTTTAAAACAATAATGTGAAAATGTTTCCGAACACTTGTCTTTTCGAGCTCATTAAAGTAAATGAATTGATATCTACTCAGTATAAGTTTAACCCTTTTCCGGACTGAGATAGATTATTTACGAAAAAGGAATACCTTGGTTAAATATGACAAAAGAGGTTTTTTCAGATATTATTTTACACTTTTTCGGATCTGAGAGACAAATTTACGAAAAAGTACTTTTAGAGTTCACTTTCGTCCTCTTTTTCAAACTCTCTAAATATGAAAAAGGACTGGGCTATCACTGTCGTTAAGCTCGTTAAAACATAAAATAACGTCGGGCTTGTCGATCATGGCAAGAATCGAGTTTCATTCATCGCTAGACTCATTAAATTATTAAATAGCGATACATTATTCACCCGAAGGGTTGAACTATAGATCAAGAAAATGTTATCCTCCTCAAGATTGTTAAAAAATAAAGAGGTACTGGTCAAAAAATGACCGGGGAAAATTTGGGAAAAGTAAGCAAAATTTCTTTTTGGTAGCAAGTCACTCTTGAACATGAAACTTTTTTCACTCCATGTTCATGACTGTTTAGGTTGGGTAATCATTTTTATGGTTCATTCACACCTATAGTTCATCATACCTTCACTTTGGTTTTGGGTAAATGCTACCAACTCATCACAGTGTTGCCAATATGTTCAAGAGAAATCATCCAGTGATTAAAAACTCATCCTTCTACAATACTCGTAAACCTTCATTTTCATGACCGTCATCCCCGAAAATTGCTATATCAAGTCATACCCTTGTCTTTGAAATTAGTAACTCTAGTTTTGCAATAAGGTGACTTCTTGTCAACAACAAATCAATATCCAGGAATTTCACTTAGAAACATTAGATTCCAGTACCATGAGGCTTGTTATAACATCGACAAGATCCTCGCTTCTAGAATTTTGATCGAAAGATTTTGTTTGGCGTTCGACATCAAATCATATATTCACGCCTTACGAAATGTATTGCAGTACCTTGAGGGCCAATGACATTAATGGTGGTTCTCTCATGTTTGTTAACAGCTCACATCATTAGCTGGTAATCACACAATGTCTTTCCATGTTCGACGACAAATCATATATTCGCATGGCTAGACCTATACTCGAATGATTGAGTGAACAAGATAAGAAGACCCCAGATCTAGTTTCAACCATCCAGGCTGTGATTTCAGGATTTTTGTACACATCATCTATATGGTGACCTTACATACAGATCGTCATCCAAACATGGGCCTATATTTGTAGGCATGTCTGCATCTGGGCAACATTCCAATGTAGATGACTTTCTGAATTATGTACATGTTATTAGATTGTTTTATGTGCTGAATATGGGAATGCCTACCCTCATTAATTATGATCAAAAGAGGATATATCATGATGTAATGTATTTTAATATTGATGCAAGTGACCAATCCTCTTCATTTCCAGACTCATCACAGTGTAAAGCATCTCAATCAAATGTTCTTATTATTTGGATCTCATGCTTTAGGGGGGAAATTGTTATAGGCCAATTTGGGCGCCATTCCCAATGACCTGGTTAGCTGGGAATCATCTTCAGGACCAATGATCAAGTGTCTATCATTCCCTATCATTTCAGTTGCTACATGCCCTAAGACAAGAAACAAGAAAAATCAAGAAAGACTTTCATCAAGCAAAGGTTTCCAAGGTTTGAAGCTTATTATATAGCATATGAGAGCTCACCAACACAAGCTCTAAGGGGCCTAAGTGCGTTGCATATGCAGTATCCCCATGCAACGTTGCTCTACAAAGCACTTCCTGAAATTCACAGGTGCGTTGTTCACACTGGGAGCGAAATTCTCATTGTTCTGGAATCTCCACTTGGCTAGTGCCTTCTAGAAGAGTTCACATGTGTCAAGCTTCAGATCCAAGTGTCCATTTTACATCTACATGACTGGAAACATGTCTTGCCTATTTTTGGAAAGTTATTTATTGCAAAACAACCTACAGTTCATCTATAAATTGAGCACAGATCTAGGTGCTTGAAGAGGAAGAATTTGAGTAGAGAAATGCTGGAGGATTTTCAATTGAGAGCTAGATTTGTGAAGCTGTTGCTGGAGAGATTTATACTGTGATGAGGTTTGGGAACATTGTTGGAAGGTCACTTCAAATCAGTCACTAGGTTGTAACCTCTCCTTCTATCATCAATAAAGAGTACTGCTTATTTTTCCCTATATGCATCTGTATTGGCTTTGATTTTCCATATTGCAAGATCTTGGTTAATGCATATGGTTTATGCTTTACTGATTTAGATAACTAGCTTAAATAGATAACTATATTATTGCATCTACTGCTATTTCAATGTTCTTTCTTGCAGGAAGCATTCAACGTACAAACTGCTTGAATTTGAAGCTACAGTGGAAGCGACATAAGGAGCCATTTGGAAGTGACTGAACAAGTAAGCCTCCAATCCTCTCTGTGTATCTATTCTGAGTTAGGAGAAATAGTCGTATAGTCTTTCACCTGTTGTTCTAGACTAGCACCTGTCTAGGGAAGCATGATTTATCCGTAATTCACAATTTTTTCCCAACAGGCCAAGAAGTCCTTGAGTCCTCGATGAAGTCCCTGGTATTTTGGGGATGTTTCATAGGGTTCCTCAAGACACCAAAATGTTGGAATGGTGGATATGGAAGATTTTCAAGGGGGATGGGTCCTCATGAACCATAGGTGAAAATTAACTTGAAGATTGTAGTGAATTTGTAGCCCAAGGCTGCAATTTTATTTTTTGGACATATTATATTCACTTTTTTCAAGACCAATATAACAAAAATGATCTAAGACAAAAACAAAAACACGAGAATTTGGAAGAGGAATAATTTCTAGATTATCAAATGAAGGGGGCACATATACTTTTATAGTGAAGGAATGACAAAATCCTAAGCACATAATCTTGAGATGCATGAACCTAAATGGCTTAAATATCATCTTGTTCTACCTATGTTTATAATGTAGATAACCATTATTAACTAGATTTAAATTTTAATATCCTCCCTTAATAGTCATTTTAGAGAGACTAGACCGAGTATGTCTCTGAATTTTGCAATTTTATATGAGCCACGAGATGTGGTGAAATTATTTTCAATTTGGTTTCGTAATATTCTGAGTAGAAATAACAGCAATATAAATCACATAAACAAGAAACTACAACAACTAGAGAGACATCACATGAACAAAACACAATATGGATAACGTTGAGCCATATTGAATACTGAAAGATAAAATGGGTACAAAGGTGATCAAAATGATGGCACCTTGGCTTGCACTAGGAAAACATAGAAATACTCTCAGAATATATCATGGAATGGATTCTCCCTCAATGACAATGTAATCTCCAAGTTGCTGGTGTTGTTGTCGTGCTACTGCTACTGCTGAAATAAACTGAATCTTTGGGGCTGCTCCCCAACTCAGAAAATTATGAAAATTTGGGAATGGCCTCTACTCCCAAAACCTAGAAATACCCAGAAAGCTTTTCAGAAATGGCCAACCCCCGAAAATGGCTCCCTTGAGGCACTACGTTATTCCTCAAGGAGGGATGCTAGCTCTGAAAGATCTGCTCCAAATAATGGCCCTTGACTCCACCAAAATGTTGGTATAGGGAAGGGCTGGTCCCTTACCCACTATCCCGGGCTGAATCCACCAACAAATCCCCAATCCGGAACCACCTCCCCTCAATATTGCATCCTCCCTCTCACTGATTGCGTTGTCTCTCTGAATGGATGCTCCTCTTGTGGTAGATGCAACTCTCTCCAGCAGAAAAAAGATGAAACTCCTCACCTGAGTAGGCACTCAAATTCCCCTGGGGCTAAGGTTAGGATCTCCGAACGGAGACACCCGGTGTACTGAACAGTACGTGCAGAATTTGCTAAACAGCAAGTGTGCTCAATGTCAAGAAGAAAATTCTCAAAATGCATAATCAGAATGAATGAGAATGAGGAGACCCTTCCTAATTTTATGCTTGGTGAGTCTCTCCCTCACCTAGGCCCCACCAATCCCTGCATTGCCACTTGGCCACTAGGCCCCACCTTACTAATTCGATATGTCTCCTTAGTGACTTTAGGGAATGCTTTTATCCTAAGTGTGAGCTAAGTGCTCCTTCACCTACTTTATTTATATTTTAACTTTATAAAGGAAAAATTAGTCAAAATTAATATTACCAATTAACTACTGCTAATTGGAAATATTATAGGTTTTGACTTGTGCAATAATTCATCTCAACTTCTCCATATTCTACAAGTTGTGCAATATTTCATCTCAACATCTCCCTTTTCTCCAAGATGTTGGATGCAATGATCTTGGATGAAATGACAATGGACTTTAGTATGTTTGGTGTTAGGTCCCTATATTACTAGTATAGTCCCTTATTTTTGTTAGTGTAACCCCCTTCTTGTTATTATTGTATCCTTGTAACCCCCATATTTTTATTATTATGCCCTTAAATTATTATTGTTAGGTCGGCTAGGATTACATTGTGGCCCCATGGACTCCTATATATAGAAAGGAGGTTTTGTAATTTGAATCATCCAAGAATTTTTCATTCATGTAATGTATTGGAGGTTGCCCCCTCAAAGTGACTTATTTCTAAGGTGTTGATATCTCTTTTCTTCTATTTTTGGAGCTAATTTCACAACATTTGGTATCAGAGCTTAGGATTCTAGGGTTTCGCTGCTCCAAATAGGTCATCGTGGCATTTTCACTATAAATTTTTTTCTAAAAAGGGTCAGAAGCTAACATTTTTAGGATGCGAAGCCGAAATCCTGATGAAAATCATCGCAAAATTTCAGAGTTTTTTTTGCAATATTTTCGGAGATATGATTTGTGGAAGATAGGGCATTTTTCAGGCTCCTGAATTTCACTTAAAAATGTCATCGCAGAATTTTTGCTATAAATTTGTTTCTACGAAGGTTCAGAAGCTGAAATTTTTAGAGCGCGAAGCTGAGATCTCGAGGAACATCTTCAAAAAATTTTAGAGCTTGGTTAGCAATATTTTCGGAGATATAATCTGTGGAAGTTAGGTCTTTTTCAGGCTCCCTAATTTCATCTCAAAGAGGTGATCACGAGAAAATCTTCATAACTCTCTCTCTGAGCATAGGATTGGAATTTTGTAAAAAGTGACTAGAAGTACACAGACTGTAGTTTCCTGTCGAGAAATTTCAGAGCCAAAGGAGCAAACAATGACACGTGGAAAGTCGTACAAGTTCGCTCTACTAAACTAGTCCATGATTAGGTCATTATGGGACATTGGACATAACTTTGTCTCGAAGAATCCAAATCAATTCAGACCTGTGGCCTTTGAAAGAAGCTTCAGAGGACTACTATAGGGCCAAATTTTCACATATTGAGGATTTGCAATTATAGAGATAATTCAATTTCAATATAGAGCTCTGCAAAAGCAAGTAAAATGTGTGTATTTTTTTCCGAATTGCATAAGTCTTGTTTGAAGAATCAAGTTGAATTGATTCCAAGGGAATATTGTAGAATAGATATCAGTATTGGTTTCTAAAATGGCCCCTAAAAATAACTCAACACCCATTAATCCTTTATAAGGCTCCACTATGACTCATGAAGTCAAAGAATGGCAACATGACATATCAAAATTACAAGAGCAAGTGCAACAAATTTCACTCTCGCAAAGAGAAACAAAAAATGACATGGAGGTTTTGAAGAAAGGTGTCGAAACTAAGATGGATGGTTTGAAGAAAGGTGTGGAATCTAAGATAGATGACATGGAAGCTGGCATGGAATCTAATATGGATGACATGGAAGCTAAGATCGATGAAAAAATGGAAAACATGAAGAATGATCTAAAAGCAGGCATGGAAGGTTTGACAAAGTTGATACAATAAATGTTTCCTAATGGTGAAAAGATAGTAGAGGAAACTCATGATGGGAAAAAAATAAATGTTAATCATGATTTCATAAACTCTAATGTTGGTGGGAAGAACCACCATATTCCAAAAATGGATATGAGGAAGTTTTATGGAAAGGTTCCTGTAACATATATACTACAGATGGAGCAATATTTTGATCTCCATAATGTGAAAAACACACAAAAGATACGCATTGAAACTTTACATTTAGAAAAAAATACATTTGAATGGTATTGATGGCTTTGCTCCCGTAAAATTTTTTTCACTTGGTCAATTTTTACGGAGGAAACGATAGCACATTATGAGGATACAAAGAGCAACACCTTCTTTAGCGAATTGATAAATCTCAAAAAAAAGGGTTTAGTGGGGGAGCACATTGAGGACTTCCAAAAATTGAATATAAGGGTAACTGATATTCCAGAGGAACACATGATTGATATCTTCATAGGTACTTTAAAGGATAACATCCAACATGAAGTTCAAGTTTTGGAACCTGATTCATTGGAGAAGGCATTCAGGTTGGCAAGAAAAATTGAATGTAAAATTATGGCGACAAGGAAGCCTACCACTCACTTCTATAAAGAAGGAAATGTTGCTACACCTAGATTTCCACAACCTACAAGGTTGACACCACAAAAATTGGAAGAAAAAAGAGCAAAAGGGCTTTGCTACAGTTGTGATAGCAAATACACTAAAGGTCATAAGTGTGCTGAGAAGAAATTATTTTACATAGATTGTGAAGAGGAAGAAGAAAATGAATAAGAAGAGGATATACACCAGGAACCAGCCCTAGAAGAGGAAGAAATGAGTCCGACCATATCATGTAATGCATTGGCAGGAATTACCACTCCTCAAACTCTCAAGATAGAAGGACATATCAAGAAGAAAAAGGTAATAGTTTTGATTGATTCGGGTAGTACCCATAATTTTATTCATTGTAAGGTAGCCAAGGAATTGAATTGTTTCCTATACCCAACACCAGAATGTCAAGTGATGGTTGCAAATGGAAGAACTATAAATTGCTCTGGAAAATGCCATAATATCAAGCTAACCATGGGGGAATATGTATTGACTAGTCCAATGCTTGCCATTCCTATGGGAGGTGCTGACGTTGTACTAGGAGTACAATGGTTACAATCTTTGGGGACGGTAGATTTTAATTTTCAAGAACTTTTCTTGAAATTTTTTTCAGAAGGAAAGGAAGTCGAATTACGGGGTATTGCGAGGAAGCCAGGAAGGATAATAAGCTCTAATGTCATGACAAAGCTTCTAAAGAAAGAACAGCGAGGCGTAATTGCACAATTATGCTCACTAGAAGTTCCAACATCAAAATCATCTATTTCTGCAGATCTCCAACAAGTCTTGGACAATCATTCCAAGGTGTTGAAACTCCCAAAGGACTCCCACCTATTCGTGATCATGATCATGCTATTCATTTGATTCCAGGAAGTGTTCCTCCAAACATCAGGCCTTATAGATATCCTTACTTCCAAAAGAGCGAAATTGAACTTATGATTGCAGAAATGTTAGAGGCGGGTATAATTCAACCTAGTCAAAGTTCTTTCTCTGCTCCTGTAGTATTGGTACACAAGAAGGATGGATCATGGCGCATGTGTCCGTATTATAGGGAGCTCAATAAGCTCACCATTAAAGATAAATTTCCCATTCATGTGATTGATGAATTATTGGATGAATTACATGGAGCAATTTATTTTACCAAGTTGGATCTTCGTTCAGGATATCATCAAATTAGAATGAAGACTGAAGATATTATGAAAACAACATTTCGAACTCATGAGGGTCATTATGAATTTTTGGTCATGCCTTTTGGCCTTACCAATGCACCTTCTACATTTCAAGGGTTGATGAATTCCATTTTCAAACCCTTCCGTAGAAAATTTGTGCTAGTATTTTTTGATGATATACTAATCTATAGCAGGTCTTGGAAGGATCATGTTGAACATGTTGACAGGGTGCTCAAACTATTGCAAGAGAAACAATTATATGAAAAAACATCCAAATGTTTCTTTGGAGTACAAGAGGTGGAATATCTAGGTCATATTATATCTCACGAGGGTGTGAAAGTAGACCCTAACAAAATTAAAGCCATTAAGGAATGGAAAGTCCCCAAGACAATAAAGCAGTTGCGAGGATTTCTCGGGTTAACAGGCTACTATCGCAAGTTTTTTAAGAATTATGGGAGAACAACAGCACCTCTAACAACATTATTGAAGAAATATACATTTTCATGGACTCCTGAAGCAACTAAGGCCTTTGAACATCTTAAAGAGGCAATGTGCCTAGCACCGGTCTTAGCTACGCCAGACTTCACAAAAACCTTTATTGTGGAATGTGATGCCTCAGGAAATGGAATTGATGTTGTTTTAATGCAAGAAGGAAGACCCATTGCTTTTGAAAGTCATCCAATCAAAGGAAAGTATTTACAGAAACCTATTTATGAGAAGGAAATGTTAGCAATACTGCATGCACTAAAGAAATGGAGAACTTACCTAATGGGAAGACACTTCAAGGTAAAAACTGATCATGATAGTCTTAAACACTTTTTGGAACAAAAACTATCTTCAGAAGAGTAGCAAAAATGGGTCACAAAGATGTTGGGTTATGACTTTGAAATAATCTACAAAAAAGGGAAGCTAAATTTTGTTGCAGATGCACTCTAAATAAATAATGAAGAGGTGGAAGCATTGCTTTGTGTCGTTTCTATTATCCAACCAGATTGGATAACTAAAGCAAGAGATGAATGAAAGAAGGACGAAGAAGTGTGGACACTCATTCAAAAGTTGCAGCAATATCCTAGTACATCTGATACATTTAGTTGGAAAAATGATTCCTTATGGTACAAAGTTTGCTTATATCTTTGTAAGAATTCCCAACTAAAAAAAAAGATTATTTTGGAATTGCACACTTCTCCTTTAGGAGGACACTCAATATTTTTAAAAACCTACCAAAGGGTGAAGAAAGAATTTTTTTGGGATGGACTTAAATCTGATATTCAAAAGTTTTTGGCGGAATGTTTGGTTTTCCAGCAGAATAAAGTTGAGACAATTAAGACCCCGGGTCTTATACAACATTTATCCATTCCAAGTCAACGTTGGGAGGAGATTTCAATGGATTTTATCACAGGTTTACCTAAGTCTAAAGGAAAGAGTGTCATCATGGTGGTAGTTGATAGACTTACCAATTATGCACACTTTTATGCATTATCTCATCCATTTAAAGAAATTACAATTGCTACTACATTTATGGACACAATTCAAAAGCTACATGGAAACCCAAGGGTTATTGTGAACAACAAAGATCCCATTTTTATTGGAAATTTTTGGACAAAGTTATTTTCTTGTTTGGGTACTCAATTAGCTCATAACGCATCTTATCATCATAAATCTAATGGTCAAACTGAGATAGTAAATAAATGTTTGGAAGGATATCTTCATTTTTTTGTATGTGATAAACAAACACAATGGGTCAAGTGGTTACCTCTCGCAGAATGGTGGTATAACACTTCCTTCCATACTATTGCAAAAATGACCCCATTTATGGATATCATCCACCATCCATCACATCAACTTTAAGAGAAAATTCAAAGGTTCAAGCAGTGGAAGATCACATCGAGCATCTGTAGAAATTATATAACTAATGCGTTATAAATCCAAGATTCTCCTGATCACACACTATTTGACTTCATGCACAATACATAATCTCTTCTACTATTGATCATCATATGCGAAAATTAAATCAATTGCATGCACACATTGAAACCATAAAAATTCACACATATGAATACAGTGTTTTAATGGGAAAGCCTGAAGCTAAAAACCCCAAATATCTGTATATAATACATTTCATAGAGATCATGTAACAATCCTCATACAAAGCTTCTCACAAGCTCTTAGTATAATACAATCGCTACACACTAATCAGGCTCGATCTAGCAAATCCATGCACCGATCTTTGCCACCTGCCAGTCTGCCTCTACTGCGCAATCCATGCAGAAGAATGGCTCTGAATGAACTTGAATTGGTCCAGCCTTTCCTACGCAATCCTCATTGGAAACTCTAATCTGTGTTGGATGTAATCAATGCATCACTATAGTCACAACTAATAGTCAACTTGCCCTTTCACCTATCTCTCCACTGGTCTCCACTGAAACTGTCCATGCACTATAGTTGACTGATGTATTATTTAGTTGATTAATGAGTTAATATTTAGTGAATTAATTAGTAATTAATTCACACCACTCTCACTAGTGTATCAATCAGTTAGACTAGATACAACTAGCTCAATTGTGTCTAACTGAGTTAAACTGAACACAACTCCACGAACTACTTCTATAACTCCACCAAACTCTATCACATGAGTTCTAACTGAAGTCTCCATGCAATAATTCCACTTAACCCTCGGGAATAGCATAATTCCTTCTATCAGCTCCTGTGCCACATCTATGCACTTAACTGAAGTGCTCCAAGAGAATAAGTTAATGTTTATAGTCCAAATATTATTAAGAGCTAATAATATTCGACATATCTATTTTTAGAATGGAAATGTAAAAATAGATTCCGCCCAATATGTCTAAAAATAGAAATCCATCTATTTTTCCAGCTTTACCAACCATCCACAAATAGCATCCTGCAACTCATAGAATATGATCGACATGTCTAAAAATAGACTTGCACCAAAAATAGCCAGTGGGCCCACTTAGTGAAGGCGGCTCTTTTCACTAAGCTCATCATCTTGTTGCAATCTCAACACTCCCTCTCAACAAGATAGGGATTATTTTCCACCCCAATCCTGCCTCTATGGTATTCAAATTTTCTCTTGGTGAGCGCCTTCATCAAGATATCAGCATCCTGATCCTCCGTAGGAATGTAAGAAAGTAACACGATCTTCCACTGCACACAATCTCTGATATGATGATACTAGATGTCAATGTGTTTAGATCTATCATGAAATACTGGATTAACCGAGAGTTTAATGCAACTATGATTATCACAATATATCATACTTGGATCTAAGTGTGAACAAAATAGCTCGACTAGGATCTTCCTCATCCATATAGCCTCGCATGCAGCCAAACTTGCTGCAATGTACTTGGCCTCCACTGAACTGAGTGCCACGGATCTCTATTTCCTGTTGTACCAAGAAACTGTTGTAGACCCGATACTAAAAATCCCTCCAGATGTGCTCTTTCTGTCCATTGGGCTCCCTACCCAATCTGCATCCGTGAAGCCATGCAGCTTCACCTCATCCAACTGTTTGTACCATAATCCATATCCTGATGTGCCTCTGAGATATCTCAATACATGCTTCCCCGCCTTCCAAAAGAGCTTGGTAGGCTTAACCATAGCTTGTGAAAGCTGGTTAATAGCATAACATATGTCCGTTCATGTATTGAATAGATACATGAGCAAACCAACCAATTGTCGGTAAACAATGGCATCCACTACCTCTGCCGATGTAGCATCCTCTTTCCTCCAACCACCAAGAAGAGGAGTGTCGATAGGCTTGCATCCTTGCATGTTGAAATTCTCCAGTATCTCCCAGGTATACTTTCCTTGAGACACAAACAGTTCATCACTGTGCTACCAAATTTCCAATCCCAGGAAATAATGAAGGAGGCCCAAGTCCTTCATCTCAAACTCCTTTGCAAGATCAGCCTTGCATGAGAGTATCAACTGTTCATCACCCTTCAAAATCAAATCATCTACATAAATTAAAATGATCAACAACTTATGCTCCACCACAATTTGGTATAGGTTTGGATCCGCCTCCCTCTTAATGAATCCAAGACCGATGAAATAACTGTCTATCTGTGTGTACCAAGCACGAGGTGCTTGTTTCAACCCATACAACGCTATTTTGAGCCTGCACACATGTGACTCATTGCTGAAGATCTAAAAACCTTTGGGCTGATCTATGTACACCTCCTCCTCAATGAATCTGTTGAGGAACACAGTATTCACATCCATCTGATGAATGTGCCAACCCATTTGCGCTGAGAGAGCAAGGATGGTTTGTATGGAAGAATACCTTGCGACAGGTGCAAAGGTTTCTTCATAGTCAATCCCCTCGATCTGTGAGAAGCCTGGGGAAACAAATCTTGCCTTGTACTTCTTGACGCTCCCGTCAGCAGCTTGCTTCACTTTGTAGATCCATCTTGAACCTACCACTAATTTCCCTTCCGGCCTTGGGACAATATCCCATGCACTGTTTCTAATAATCGAATCATACTCTTCCACCATGGCATCTACCCATGCAGGGTCCTCCACAGCTTCCTCGAAAGAAGATGGTTCTGTCATGACACACTTGCTCATCAGAGCCATGTATCTAGTATATCAGTCAGGTGACTGTCTCTGTCTGAGCTATGATGTAGGTGCTCCTACAATCTTCTCTGCATCATGATTCTGTCGCTCAACTTCTATAGTGCACTTCCGCCCTCTAATGTTTGCCGCTGCATGAGTGGTTTCTTCCACTCCATGAACCTCCTCTTGTGGCTGATCCACATCCTGAGGCTCATCCTTAGGAACTAATAGCTCATCATCTGCATGCAAGTGTGGCTCCCTCTCAAGCGAACACTTCATGGCTTTCTCCTCATGAAATTTGATATCCCATCGCACAATAGTCTTCCGACTGTCTGGCGAATACACATGATAGTTGTGGGGTGTTTCTATGTGCCCCACAAATATCCCAACCTCTACAGTCGGCTCCAGCTTCTTCCTGGCATCCTTCGTCACATGAATGTAAATAGGTGAGCCAAAAATATTCAAATGAGAAATATCAAGCTTCTTACCAGAAAACGCCTCTTCGGGTGTACTCATGCCAAGTATTCTATGAGGACAAAGGTTTTTCACATAAACCACAGTGTTGCAAGCTTCAGCCCACAAGTGTATGGGAAGGCCCTCATCATGCAACATCGCCCATGCAACACCCATGATCATTCTGTTCTTTCGCTCCGTGACCCCATTCTACTGTGGGTTATGAGGTGCTATGAGCTCTCTTCGAATTCATTCTATGCTGCAAAAGTATTTGAATTCACCAGAGATGAATTTACCACCATTATTGCTCCTAAGAGCCTTCACCTGCTTCCTTGACTCTTTCTCCACCAGTGCCTTGAACTCACAAAACTTTGAGAATGTCTCGCTTTTCTTATGCATGAAGAAGATCCAGCACTTACAAGAAAAGTCATCAACAAATACCACATAATACCTGTGATTTTCTTTCGAAGCTACTGAGAAAGTTCCACACACGTCTATGTAAATTCTCTCAAGGATCGTCGTGGCGGGACTATCCTTCTCATGAAATGTGGCTTTCACAAGTTTTCCCAAAGTACATCCCTTGCACTGATCTAACTGCGCAAGTGTACCTTTTGGAAGCCCGGTAGAAAACTGTTGCAAAATTTTCAAAGCGCCATGGTGAAGATGGCCCAATCTCCTGTGCCACAGTTTGCCCTGATCCTGGCTCACCACTCCTTCTTCTTTGCTTACCATTGTTGCACAGCCATGTACCTAAAAATGATAAAGGTTCTTAACTCGAACCCCTATCCTTCAGGTTTCACTAGTTACCTTACTATGCAGGAAAGCCTTTCCCTCACTAAAGACACCATCATATCCCTTGTCTTCCAATATCACCACAGAGATCAGATTCTTCTTCAATCCTAGAACATGCATGACATCCTTCAAGATGAAAGGTTTTCCAGACTCCCTCTCAAAGGAAATGGTCCCAATACCATTCGCATTATATCTACCATCATCGCCCATCTTGATGTGCACTCCAAGATCCTTCTCATCCAGATCAGTAAACAAATCTTTGTCTCCAGTCATATGGAAAGACGCACCACTGTCAAGAAACCACACTGATCCCATCACACTTGAGACCAAGCATGCGATTAGCGAAAAATCCAGCTCAAATTGTGAGGCTAAGGCCTCTCCAACTGCAGATCCAATAGCCTACTTATTTTTCTTCTTCTGTGGAAAATTAGTGGCATAATGTCCGTGTTGGTGATAGTGAAAGTACTTCACCTTGGACATGTCCTGCTTCTTGCCTTTTGCACTAGATTGAGAAGGATTTTTCTTTCCCTTCCCCTTCCTTTCTTTGGCAGCCAAAGCACAATTTTATTCATCTTCATTCTTTGATGAAGATCCATCCCTGGTACTCCGCCTTATCTCCTCCTGCAGAAGATCCGACCAAAGTCGCTCCCATCCCGACAGTTTCTCCCAACCATTGACAGAGTCCTCATAGGAATTCCAACTCTTCGGAAGCCCAAGGAGAGCCAAGCTCACCAAGTCCTCTTAATCTACAATAAACCCCACACTTCCCAGCTCATCCCTACACTAGAAAAACTTCATGAGGTACTTGGGTATACTATTGCCTTTCTCCATTTTTATTTTCCTAAGTTTATCCTTGAGCGCCAAATTCCTTTGGTCGCTCTTGATTTGGAACAAGTCTGTCAAAGCTTTCCACATCAAGAATGGAGAATATTTACCATGAAGGCTGGGCACTATGTGATCCTTCACACCTTCCAAAAGAATTCTTCGACATTTTTTTGTCTTCTTCTGTCATGCGTCAAGTGCGGCAGCATCGCTAGAAGCAGGTTTTGGAATTTTTGCATCTATGAACTCCTTCAACCCATTATCCTCCAGCACCACCTCCATCCTGTCCTTCCATGCAATATAATTCAATCTTCCCTCAAGGGCATACTCCAATCGCAATCCGTTGAAAGACATCTCAACTTCGACACCAAGAAAACACTACTGCAAATTCGAATTCCAGCAGCACAAAACTCAACCGCTTCAATGATTTGTAATTTCTCCAATGATCAATATAGCTTTGATACCATGTAGAAATTATATAACTAATGTGTTATACATCCAAGATTCTCCTGATCACACACTATTTGACTTCATGCACAATACATAATCTCTTCTACTATTGATCATCATATGCGGAAATTAAATCAATTGCATGCACACATTGAAACCATAAAAATTCACACATATGAACACAGTGTTTTAATGGGAAAGCCTGAAGCTAAAAACCCCAGCTATTTGTATATAATATATGTCATAGATATAATTTAACAATCCTCATGCAACGCTTCTCACAAGCTCTCAGTAGAATACAATCGCTACACACTAATCAGGCCCGATCTAGCAAATCCATGCACCGATATTTGCCACCTGCTAGTCTGCCTCTACTGCGCAATCCCTGCTGAAGAATGGCTTTGAATGAACTCGAATTGGTCCATCCTTTCTCACGCAATCCCCATTGGCAACTCTACTCTATGTTGGATGCAATCAATGCGTCACTATAGTCACAACTGATAGTCAACTTGCCCTTTCACCTATCTCTCCAGTGGTCTCCACTGAAATTGTCCATGCACTGTAGTTAACTGATGTATTATTCATTTGATTAATGAGTTAATATTTAGTGAATTAATTATTAATTAATTCACACCACTCTCACTAGTGTATCAATTGGTTAGACTAGATACAACTAACTCAATTGTGTCTAACTGAGTTAAACTGAACACAAATCCACCAACTACTTTTGTAACTCCACCAAACTCTGTCACATGAGTTCTAACTGAAGTATCCATGCAATAGATCCAATTAACCCTCAGGAATAGCGTAATTCCTTCTGTCAGCTCCTGTGCCACATCTGTGCACTTAACTGAAGTGCTCCAAGAGAATAAGTTAATGTTTATAGTCCAAATATTATTAAGAGATAATAATATTCGACATATATATTTTTAGACTAGAAATATAAAAATAGATTCCGCCCAATATGTCTAAAATTAGAATTCCATATATTTTTCCAACTTGACCAACCATCCACAAATAGCATCCTACAACTCATAAAATATGATCGACATGTCTAAAAATAGACTTGCGCCAAAAATATCCTGCGGGCTCACTTAGTGAAGGCGACTCTTTTCACTAAGCTCATCATCTTGTTGCAATCTCAATAGCATCAACAAGAAGTTCTCCAACTCTTAAAGGATAACCTGAATTTGGCACAAAATCAAATGAAACAACGGGCATATCAATATTGCAGCGAGAGAAGTTTTGATGTAGGGGATTGGGTATTTTTGCACCTACAACCATACAAACAAATGTCCCTCAAGCAAGCTAAGAAGGATAATAAATTATCGCTAAAATACTATGGTCCTTACAAGGTGTTGCAAAATATTGGTACTATGGCATACAAATTGGACCTTCCTACTTCTTCGCGAGTGCATCTAGTATTCCATGTTTCATGCTTAAATAAGGTTATAGGTGAAAATCTTATAGTTCAAATGATATTGCCAGAACTTGATGAGGAAGGAAAAACCATATTGGAACCTGAAGTGGTCACAGAAACAAGAACTCGACAGCTAGGGAATCAATCAATTTCAGAGTATCTCATCATGTAGAAGAACTTACCCACTGAAGATTCTACATGGGAGGATGATAATTTTATACAGAAGCACCCAAAGCTACTCAAGAATTGAGGACAACACTTTTTTGAAGGAGAGGGGCATTTTAGGTACCTATATTACTAGTATAGTCCCTTATTGTTGTTAGTGTAACCCCCTTATTGTTATTATTTTACCCCTGTAACCCCCATATTATTATTATTGTGCTCTTAAATTATTATTGTTAGGTCGGTTAGGATTACATTATGGCTCCACTAGGATTACATTGTGGCCCCATGGAATCCTATATATAGAAAGGAGGTTTTGTAATTTGAATCATCCAAGAATTGTTCATTCATGTAATGTACTGGAGGTTTCCCCCTCGAAGTGGCTTATTTCTAAGGCGATATCTCTTTTCTTCTATTTTTGGAGCTGGTTTCACAACATTTGGGGTGCTAAGAGAAGATGAATTTCTTTTTCATTGTAATGGACTTTAGTATGTTTGGTCTGCTTGGATAATATGATATTATTTTCCACGGTAAGGACTCCTTGGTTATACAAAAAGGTATTGTGGGCTCATCCTATTGAACCTACAAACATGCAAGCTTTCTTATAAGCTATCACAAAAAGGTATTGTGGGCTCATCCTAATAAACTTACAAATCTTCAAGCATTCTTCTAAGCTATCACAAAAAGGTAGCGTGGGATCATCCTAAGCTATCACAAAAAGGTAGTGTGGGATCATCCTAAGCTATCACAAAAAGGTACTGTGGGCTCATCTTGTTGAACCTACAAACATGCAAGATTTCTTCTAAGATATCACAAAAAGGTATTGTGGGCTCATCCTAATGGACTTACAAAACTCCAAGAACTCTTCTAAGCTATCACAAAAAGGTAGTGTGGGATCATCCTAATGAAATTTCAAATCTGCAAGCATTATTCTATGCTAATCTACTTCACATGACCCTTTGACTATTGTTTTGTATTTTTATTTTGTAGAGAAAGGTGAAACTATATGTTGTTTTTGTTAGTCCAAAGAACTGCCCCTATGCTAATAGTGAAGACATGGCTTGTTGTAGACTTCCTATCATCCATGGATCCTGCTCAATCTATGTTTGAATGGCCACGCAAATGAGTTTCTTTGCTTTTCCAAAATAGAAGGCCAAAATCCAATGTTCCCTTTACATGTTTGAACACCCTGTTTGCGGTTGTTCAATGTTATGTCTTTTAGTTTGCAGGAATATATAGCTTGACTGTTCAGTGTTATGTTTTTTAGTCTGCAGGGATATACAGCTAATTTCCTAGTCTGGTGGAAGTGAGATAGATAAAGTTCCCACTAGTTGCTTGTAGACTAACTCATTAAATTCCTTTGAATGAATCTTGGTTGAAAGTTTTTGTGTGTTAGACTTACATGTAGATGAAATTTTACAATTTGCCATCATGAAGATGAATAACAAACCTTGGGCATGTTTTGTTTGTAAAACAAAGATATGATTGTTTAACAAATTCTACACCTAAGAAGCAATGTAGGATACTTAAATTTGTCATGTTTAAAGCTAAACATAACTTGAATTTAATAAGTGGAGTACCAAATTGGTTTGCAACAATTTTTTTACATCAATGTTCGTTTTTGTCGGTATTCCGACATTTTGGTTTGCAATTTTTTTTTTTTACATCAATGTATATTTCCATTGGTATTCTAACGTTTCAATACTGTCGATCTTCTGAAATTTCACCACCATCGGTCTTTCGACATTTCACTACATTTCACCCTGTCATTATTCCGATGTTTCACTATGCTTCACTACCGTCGGTATTTCAATGTTTTAGTACCGTTGGTCTTGCAACAAATGTTTCCCATTTTATAATGTTGGAAGAGAGACGCTCTGGTCCATCGGAAGAGTGACACACTCTTGGTAGCGTCGGAATAGTGACGTATAGTTAGTAACGTCAGAAGAGAGATGACCATTTGGAAACTTCGGAAAAAGTGTCGCTCTTCCGACGTTTTGGTCAAGTGTCGGAATTGTGACGTTAGGAGAAACCACGTTTTGCCCCATCTGAAAGTGTCGCTCTGTGGATGCCTATGTGTCACAAGAGAGACATTTTGGCCATCGAAAATTGGGCCAAATGTGCTATCATTTGGCCCAAGAGAGATAGTAGAGATCATTGACATGAGATACTGCAGAACAACAACTGAACGCTTCTAATACACAATTAATTAAAAAAAAACATAATAAATAAGTTTCATCATCAAAGAAAGCAAAAGAAAAGGATATGGACATCAAGGAAAGGTACAAGGAGATTAAAGCTAAAAATGAAGAAATAAAAGATGAAATATATTCTCAGTAATTAAAGAACATCCTCAACATACAAAATAGGCTTCTTTCAGCCTTTGATTACAAGAACAAAAATATGTTGATGACAGTTCTTCAGCCCACAATACCTACTCCTAAATCATCATCTAATTATAAAGAAGTTTATTTTGAAGTTCCAGTCTAGGATATTCATCCTTTGGACCAAATTGAATTCCATAAACAAGCAGGAGAGATGCTTTATTCCACAATGACTACTAAGGCAATGAGTGCACAAAAAATCCAAAATACTTTGATAAATGTAAGAGATCAACTCAAACTAGAGAAAGCATCATCATATGCAAAGGATATCAGAATAAAATCATTGGAGGAATTAGTGATTGAGGTAGGTTATGATCCTCAAAACATAAAAGTTGCAGAGGAATTGATTAAAAAGAAGAATGATGATATTGCTACACTTAAGAAACAGTTGAAACTACCTCCTACTGGGCATCCTCAAGCTAAGGAGATTTTGCATGATTCTAATAAAAAAGATGAGATGATGAGTCTCATTTTGCAGCTGACGGCCCAGATTAAAGAAATGGAGATTGACATGGACAAATTGGTCCAAGAAAAAGAAGCCACCAAAGCACAGGAAGTCCTTGCCACTGTAATTCCTGTAGTTACAACAACAGTTCCATCTACTCTTGCAAATACACTAGCTCCAAATGTTCCAATGGCCACAGTAGTCCCAGTAATTTCATCAACAACTTTCGCCACTAAATCTTCAGCAACAACAACCCAGCAGTCATATGAGGCATGTAAATTGGTAAAGGAAATGCAAGACATTTCCATTCAAACCAATGAGATAAATAGGTTAAAGGAACAGATTAAAAATCTTGAAGATGCCAAAAAGCTTTCACAAATAAATGCCAAGAATGAAGAGCAAAATGCCAATAGGTTGAATGAAAAGCTCAAGAAATTACAAAAATAATTAACCTTGAAAGAACCTATGGCACATGTTAAGAACCAATTATGGTCCAATATCATTGAAGTAGTCAATGATACTATTGGAAATGTTTTCATTGATGGTAAAGGGCATCAAACAAAAAAGAGGGAACAGAGGCAGCAGAGAGGAGGTAGCAGGAGACAGATGACAATAGAAGAGGGCCATTTAATTGCAGAATTGGAGAGACTGAGTAATGAATATACATATAAACAGAGAGAACCTGGTAGAAATTTATGGAAATTAGAGTGTTAATCTCTGTGTAAAGAATAAATATTCTTTGGACTCTATTTGGCTCATGAAATTTCGAGCAAACCTCATACATAGAGGACTCGAAATTGGTTTGAGAGTCTATCTATAGGAATAGGCTTTGAATTCCGTAGGTAAATGTATGAGCAATGCGAAGTTGAATTTCCTCTGTGTGTCGGTGGAGAAATCGACTTCATGTCGATATTGGGCTTGAATGCACTGAGAACTGTATTCGAATTCTGTGTATTGTGTATAAATTGAAGGAATTAATGGTTGTAGGGATATGATGGTTTTTAATGTAGAAAATATTATAGTTGCGATGGACCGTAGTACAGTGATTAGTTTGCGGAACCAAGAACTTGAATGTGCAGTTAGAAGCGGAACTGTGACAGGGCAGAACCCTGAACATGAAATGGAAGGTTGATATATTATAGCAGAATTGAAGACAGAATGGCATGGTGTTGCGTTGAGGGCAGAAGGCAGTAACTGGTGTAAAGAATTCATGTTAAAAGACACAAACGAAATCGTGAAGAAAGCATTAAACTTAGCAATGGAACTATATTGAAAAGAAAAAAATTGAAGCGGAATTCATAAATAATAAAGGTGGAACGGAACCTGGAAGGTAAGAAGCGGAATCATGACTGGAGTGAATAGTAAAGGGAGGTTTTCGATTTTGATCGCACCTCCTTCGTCGGGCAAGCGGTAATTAGAAAATCAACACGATTCTATACGTTGGACGACACGTGTCCTTGAGCGATTTTGGAAAACCACTCTCATCGCACATTATCGCTCATGCATCTAAGCCAAGCGATATCCGTCGAATCACACGAGGCAAGGCGACGTGCTCTCTGTCATCGGATGAGAAGGGGAGTTAAACGTTGGGACCCGCTCCATCACGTGAACTCAGAGAATTAACTCTCGTGCTGTTTGGTTGCGCGATAATTCATTATGCATGTTGGATCACTAAAAACGAAGCGACATCATCACAGCCGTTGGATGGGTGTGATGGTTTACGAGGGTCCGAAAGGTTATATGGATATATATTACTACTAGGTTTTAATATAAATTAGCGGCGCGTTAATGTTTGTAACAATTGAAGTGGGGAATATATATTATGAGGAAACCATGAGCATGTAAGAGTATATTTATGTTAATATATATAGAATGTTGATGCGTCGGGGTTTAAGCCAAAGTCAAGGATACTATGCAGCATTTTGAAACACTGGGTAGAAAAATGTATAATATATTGGTATATTACGTTTATAGAAATGTCGTGAGCCAATATTACATTTGTTCTAAATCAAGCGTATAAGTGCAAAGGCCCGAAAGTTGGATATACATGGTTATATGTATAGAAAGAAAAAATTGGGACTAAACTTAGAAAAGAAGTTATACATGCACATGTGCACACAATTTCAGTAAACAGAGGTATACAAGACAGTTGCATGACAGCGACAGGAAGGACAAAACTAGCAAGCCAAGGGCTAAGTGAAGTTTATATATTGAAACTGAAAATGGAAATGTTCAAATTTTTTTTTTTTGTGATGCAAAGGCAAGTATCCAAAGGAAAAAGAAAAATCCCATTGTAACATTGAAATTTGTACATATTGTTATATTTTTAATGAGTTGGACAAAGAGATGAGAAGACATAAGCCAAATTGTCATGATTGTTCACTCCAAATTCCTTGTGAAATACAAACAGTCATGTGAGGAAATCTATATATAATATCAACCTGATATGCAAGGAGAGGCTAGAGAGAGTAAGGATAGAGAATGCAGAGTATAAAAGATTGAGGCAGAGAAGATAAGGAAGAGAGGAGCAGAAAGAGATGCTACAGAACAAAGCTGATATCTCAGGTAAATCAACAAACATTTATTTAGATAAATTGAAGAAGTTGGAGCTTTCCTATCAAGTTGAAGCTTGATAGCTGTCAGTTGTAGCTGACTGAGGTTGGAGCCTCTTGTAGGTTGGTGCCTGTAGAAAAACAGTGGTGAGAGGGAGTTGGAGCTTGCCTTTGCATCACAACAATAATAATATGTGGTTTTCTCCCTTTATGGGTTTCCACTTACATCTGCTGTCCCTATGTGTGTTGCTTACATGTTGATATGATCCACTCAATCTGTGTATTTGTTTTCTACTCTCACAATAAGGTTGATGTCACATTAATTAATAATTTAATACCTTTTGCTACATTGTAAGATTGTTCACATCTTAAGATGTAAATAAGTTTGATGAAAATTTAAAAATCCAAAGCTTGTGTTAAATTAATTCACCCTCCCCCCTCTCGTTTTAACCAAAGATTCAACAATTGGTATCAAAGCCAGGTTCCTTTGTACTAGTGTAACAACTGAAAGGAGATCCTAGGTTCCCAGGATGGCTAGTAAAGAAGGATTCTCAACCAATAAAGCCCCTTTTTTCACTGGTGAAAATTATGTCTTCTGGAAAATTAGAATGAGGACATACATAATGTCTCTAGGAATAGAAGTTTTGGGTGTTGTGGAATTAGGATATGCCCCAAAGGCAACTGAATCAGAGAAAGAAACCAAACAAGATTTTGTAGCTAACGCAAAAGGCATGAATGCCATCTTGAATGGATTGTGTGAAGCAGAATTTATCAAAGTAATGCACAAAGACACTGCCAAAGAGATGTGGGATACTCTAGAGAACATCCATGAGGGAGAAAAGAAGGTAAAGACTGCCAAACCTCAATTCCTAGTTTGAGAACTTAAAAATGAATGATGATGAAGACATTGCTAGCTTCTTTCTAAGGGTTGCAGAAATAGTAAATAACACGAAGGCTCTAGGTGAAACCATAAAAGAAGTTGTAATTGTACAAAATATTCTAAGATCTCTTCCACCCAGTTTTAACCCCAAGGTGTCTGCAATAAGAAAACAAATTCTGATCGTGGGACCCTTGGACTAAGAAACTACTTTTACTAGAAATCTAACAAGATATGATATGAGACTCTACGTAATAGCTGCTAATGCAGGGAGGCAGATTTAATGTAGTGGAAGAAAGAAGAAAAGGAAGACATATGCTCTTTCTTAGATGAAGAAGAGGCTAAATTTTTCAAGAAGTTGGATAGAGGCTCAGGTAAATACAAAGGAAAATTTCCTTTCAAATGCTTTAACTTTGGAAGAGTTGGACACTATGCTACTAAGTGTCCCCACAAGAAAGTAAAGAATCAGGCTCAAGAATCAGGGAAAAATACATCAAAGAACTGGCAGAAAGGAAAGAAATTTAGTAGAAAATACTTCTATTCTCAACAAGACAGCAGTGCATCCGAAGACTCTGATGAACCCTCAAGTGAAGAAGGAACCTCTTAATTTTTATTGATGGCCATAGAAGAATTTGAAGGACTCCTGCTAGAAGATGAAGAAGAAGAAGGTGAAGTCGACCTCGAGGGGGATCTGAGAAGTGCCCTTGAGGAGATTGATAGACTCAAATTGAAGTGCAAAAAACAAAAGGAAATTCTCCTCAAGTATGTACGAGAAGAACAAAATTCAGAAATCCTCATGCAGCTAAAGATAGAGCTTGAAGAAGCCAAGACGATAGAAGACATATTACTTAAGCAAATCAAGGAGAAAACTCAGGAACAAGAGAAGTTGGAAGAAGAAGTGGTATGTCTCAGGAAGAAATTAGAAAATTCTCAAAGGAAAGTGGCTACAAATTCTTCTAAAAAAAAAAGCTCTAGCAAGTTGAACGAGATTCTGGATGCTCAAATATCCCCTATGATAAAGAATGGAATAGGATATGAAGGAGAGTCAAGTAAAAGAAAAGAAAAAGAAAACAGAGAAATTTTTTTTGTAAAAGAAAAGAAGACTGATGAAGCAGCTCAAATAATTCCTACAAAAGAATAAACATGTAAGGAGGGAGATAGAATCCAGAAGAAACCTCTAGTAACAAGGAATGAAAGAAACACTCAGACAACAGAAAAAGAATCATGTATTTCAGATTATGACAAATTTGGAAGCCATCAAAGAAGACTCTTCCCTCCTATGAAAAATGCCACCTGCTATGTTTGTCACAAGCTGCGACACATTGCTTCATACTATCATGCAAGGAGGAGCAATTCAAACCAGCAAAAGATGTAAACAATGAAGAGACTATCTCAAGCAAACAAATGGAGAAGACAATATTACATCAGGTATGCAAATAGTTTCTATGGTTACTGTTTTTATTGTCAAGAATTTGGCCATAAAATAATTGAGTGTAGAAAATATGGACAAAGATTGATGGTCAATACCTCAAGGAGGTTTATGAATCAAAGAAGTTGTGCCCATATTCACAATTTTGCAAAAATTATGATCAAATGTTGTGTATGCAACAAAATTGGACATATGCCTTCCAAATGTCCTATGAGAGGATGTGATTTATCAACTCACAAAAAATACCAAACAAAAGGATGCTTCCAGTGGATAAAGAAGGTGAATAAATTTGACTTGGCTCTAACTGCTCAAGATTTGAAAAGTCAGTGGTATTTGGACAGTGGCTGCTCTAAACACATGACTGGAGACAGAAGCAAGTTTATAACTCTTGATGAAAAGAAATCTGGCAATTTTACATTTGGCAATGATAAATCAGGAAAAATAAAAGGAAAAGGCTCAGTCATCCTAGATAATGGCAGAGGAAAGACCCAAGATGTACTATTTGTAGAAGGGCTGAAAGAAAATTTGCTGAGTGTTAGTCAAATATGTGATAAAGGCTATGAAGTTCTCTTTAGAGCACAAGATTGTGAAGTCAGATCAAGCACCATAGGTAAGACTCTTCTCAAAGGAGTTCAAACAAAGAGTAATGTTTATGTTATGAAAGAGGAAGATGAAGCATGTCATCTTAGTACACTTGAGGAGTCATGGTTATGGCATAAAAGGTTGGGACATCTCAGCTTTGATCAAATCATCAGACTAAGCAAGAAGATAGCTATCAGAGACATGCCAGAAATAAAAGGGCCTTCTAATACTATATGCAAATCTTGCCAATTAGGCAAAAAATCCCGCACATCATTTAAATTCAAAGATGAGTTATCAATAAGAAGACCGCTCCAGCTTGTGCACATGGACCTGTGTGGACCTGCAAGAACTAAAGCTCCAAGTGGAGAATCCTACTTCATGTTGATAATTGATGACTTCTCCAGAATGACATGGGTGGCATTCCTCAAGAATAAATTGGAAGCTCTAGAAAAATTTGAGATATTCAAAGCATTAGCAGAAAATCAAACAAGATGCAAACTAAAATGCATCAGATCAGACAGAGGAGGTGAATTAACAGATTATGACTTTGCTGACCTATGCAATGAACATGAGATAAAGAAAAAATTTAATATTGCAGGGACACCTCAGCAGAATGGAGTAGCAGAGAGACAAAACAGATCCGTATAGAAAATTGCCAGAGCCATGATGCAAGAGATTAATATTCCTGAAACCTTCTGGGCAGAAGCTGTACACACAGCCATGCATATTCTTAACAAATCTCACTTAAGGCCAAGCAGTGACAAGAATCCCTATGAACTATGGCATGGGAAACCAGCTTCAATCAAACATTTTAGAATCTTGGAAGCAAGTGTTACATAAAGAATAATGATGAAAACTTGGGAACTTTGCAAGAGCGTATGAAGGGATATTTCTAGGGTATGCATCCAAAAGTAAAGGGTACAAGTGCTATAACAAGACTCTTCGGAAAATAGTAGAAAGCATTGACGTGAGATTTGGTGAAGAACTTCAAAACAATACAAGAGATACAAACTGCAGCAGTCCATCAGACAATCATGAAGAAGAAAACCAAGATGATGATGAAACCAACATGACAACAGAAGATGCTGAACTGAGCTCGAAAGCCTCCTCAAGATACACTCAGAAGAACCATCCTGAAGATCAGATCATTGGAGACAAAAGAGTAGGGGTCTAGACAAGAAGGCATCTAACTGAAGAGATAGAAGAGGTATATATAGCCATGTTATCACAAATAGAGCCAAAGAAATTTGAAGAAGCTAGCAAGGACAAGTCTTGGGTGAATGATATGAATGAAGAATTGGACCAAATTGAGAAAAAAATATCTGGGAACTAGTTCCTAGACCCACTGAGAAAAATTTCATAGGCTCAAAATGGGTATTCAAAAATAAAATGAATGAGGAAGGACAGGTAATCAGGAATAAAGCCAGACTTGTCTGCAAAGGATACTCACAAATTGAAGGACTTGATTACGATGAAACATTTGCCCGTGTAGCTAGAATGGAAGCTATCAGAATGTTCCTGGCATTTGCATGCTACCAAGACTTTAAGGTATATCAAATGGATGCAAAATCTACTTTTCTTAATGGAGATATAGAAGAAGAAGTCTACATGGAACAACCAGAAGGTTTCTCTTTAATAGATAAAGAAAACTATGTGTGCAGATTGAAGAAGGCTCTTTATGGACTGAAACAGGCTCCTCGTGCTTAGTACTCAAGACTAGATAAGTATTTGAAAAAACAAGGATTTAAGAGAGGTGGAGTAGACAACAATCTATACATAAAAGCCCATGAAAATGAACTCGTGATTGTTGTAGTATATGTTGATGACATTATGTTTGGAAGCAACAGAGATGAACTAGCAAAAGGGTTTTCTAAGGAGATGAAATCAGAGTTTGAAATGTCCATGATTGGAGAACTCAATTTCTACTTAGGACTTCAAATTCAGCAAAAGAACACAGGTACATTCATCTCACAGGAAAAATACTTAAAATAAATGTTGAAAAAGTTCAAAATGGAGGATTGCAAACCTGTGTCAACTCCCATGATCACGGGATGCAAGCTGTGTGCTGATGATGGGTCTGCTGATATAGATCAAAAACTCTACAGATCCATGATAGGAAGTCTATTGTATCTGACTGCATCAAGACCATACATCATGCTAGCAGTAGGACTAGTGGCCAGATATCAAGCAACACCTAAACAAAACCATCTTCTGGCAGTAAAAAGAATATTCAGATATCTACAAGGAACAACACAATATGGACTTTGGTATCCTAAAAGCAAAAACTTCACTTTGATAGCATACACAGATGCATATTGGGCCAGCTATGTAGATGACAGGAAAAGCACAAGTGCAGGTGCATTCTATCTAGGAGAAAGTCTGGTGGCATGGTTAAGCAAGAAACAAACATCTATCTCTCTATCTATAGTAGAAGCAGAATATATAGCAGCAGCAGCATGTTGTACACAAGTCATGTGGATGAAGCAAACTCTCCAAGACATGAAGGTAAGCATTGATGAACCTATCTTAATCAATTGTGATAATACAAGTGCTATAAGTATATCTAAAAATCCTGTACTTCACTCAAAAACTAAACATATCCCAATCAAGTATCATTTTCTCCGAGAACAACTGGCTCAAAAGATAGTAAAACTGGAGTATGTACCAAAAAAAGAACAGACAGCAGATATATTTACCAAACCTCTTGCTAGATAACCATTTGAATATTTGAGAGATAGACTAGGGGTAGTATCTGTAGATGCTACTTTCTGATATAAAGAGAAAGAACAGTTTCAAGGGGAGAACATAAATGAAAATATCATTCCAGGGGGAGATCAACCAACAAGGGAAGCATGAAACAGGTCCTCAGGATCAAAGGACTATGGAAAGAATACATCCAGCACAAAAGAGTCAATGAAAAGGCTAAAGGGTCAGTATTTTGGATTTAATCCAAAGTTTGGAGCAGCAGGGTACAAATTTAGAAGATCTCAGACAAAGGAAATGCAAGAAATGTTGAAAGAGGATAAAAACAAAGGATCAAGGGATAGAATCTACACTAAGAAATGTGCAACCCCTTGCCATTGATGTCAAAGGGGGAGGAAGAGCTAGCAACAGAAGGAAGGATCCTAAAAGGAAAATAGAGGAAGTATATTGCCATCAATGCCAAAGGGGGAGACTGTTGGAAATGTTGTTATTGATGGCAAAGGGCAGCAAAAAAAAAGAGGGAACAAAGGCAGCAGAGAGGAGGTAGCAGGAGATAGATGACAGTAGAAGAGGGCCATTTAATAGCAGATTTGGAGAGACAGAGTAATGAATATACCTGATGTTTGGATATGGTACTGGTTGAATTGATGGAAATTAGAGTGTTAATCTTGGTGTAAAGAATAAATTTATTCCTTGGACTCTATTTGGCTCATGAAATTTCGAGCAAACCCTATACATAGAGGACTCTGGAAATCAGTTGAGAGTCTATCTACAGGAATAGGCTTTGAATTCCAGTAGGTAAATGTATGAGCAATGCAAAGCTGAATTTCCCTCTGTGTGTCGGTGGAGAAATCGACTTCATGTCGATATTGGGATTGAATGAACTAAGAACTGTAATCAAATTCTATGTATTGTGTATAAATTGAAGTAATTAATGGTTGCAGGGATATGATGGTTTTTAATGTAGCAAAGATTATAGTTGCGATGGACCGTAGTACATTGATTAGTTTGCGGAATCAAGAACTTGAATGTGCAGTTATAAGTGAAACTGTGACAGGGCAGAACCCTGAACATGCAATGGAAGGTTGATATATTATATATCATAGAAGAATTGAATATAGAATGGCATGGTGTTGCGTCGAGGTCGAAAGGCAGTAACTGGTGTAAAGAATTCGTGTTAAAAGACATAAACGAAATCGTGAACAAAGCATTAAACTTAGAAATGGAACTGTAATGAAAAGCAAAACATTGAAGCAGAATTCATAAATAATAAAGGCGAAACGGAACCTATAAGGTAAGAAGCGGAACCATGACTGGAGTGAACAGTAAAAGCGGGTTTCCGGTTTTGATCACACCTCCCTTGTCAGGCAAGTGGTAATTAGAAAATTAGCGCGATTCCATACGCTGGACGACACGTGTCCCTGAGAAATTTTGGAAAACCACTCTCATCGCGCATTATTGCTCGTGCATCTAAGCTAAGCGATATCCGTCGGATCACATGGGGCAAGGCGACGTGCTCTCTACCGTCAGATGAGAAGGGGAGTTAAGTGTTGGGACACGCTCCATCACGTGAACTCGGAGAATTAACTCTCATGCTGTTTGGTTTGCGCGATAATTCATTATGCACATTGGATCACCAAAAACGAAGCGTCATCATCACAGCCGTTGGATGGGCGTGATGGTTTACGAGGGTCCAAAATGTTATATGGATATATATTACTGTTGGGTTTTAATATAAATCAACGGCGCGTTAATGTTTGTAACAATTGAAGTGGAGAATATATATCCATGAGCATATAAGAGTATATTTATGTTAATATATATAGAATGTTGATGCATCGGGGTTTAAGCCAAATTCAAGGATACTATGCAGCATTTCAAAACACTGGGTAGAAAAATGTATAATATATTGGTATATTATGTTTATAGAAATGTCATGAGCCAATATTACATTTGTTCTAAATCAAGCGTATAAGTGCAAAGGCCTGAAAGTTGGAGATGCATGGTTATATGCATAGAAAGAAAAAAATTGGGACTAAACTTGGAAAAGTAGTTATACATGCACAGGTGCACACAATTTCAGTAAATAGAGGTATACAGGATAGTTGCATGACAACGATAGAAATGACAAAACTAGCAAGCCAAGGGCTGAGTGAAGTGTATATATTGAAACTGAAAATGTAAATGTTTAATTTTTTTTTTTGTGATGCAAAGGCAAGTATCCAAAGGAAAAATAAAAATCCCATTGTAACATTGAAATTTGTACATATTGTTATATTTTTAATGAGTTGGACAAATAAATGAGAAGACATAAGCGAAAGTGTCATGACTGTTCACTCCAAATTCCTTGTGAAATACAAATATTCATGTGAGGAACTCTATATATAATATCAACCTGATATGCAAGGAGAGGTTAGAGAGAGTAAGGATAGAGAATGCAGAGTATAGAAGATTGAGGTAGAGAAGATAAGGAAGAGAGGAGTAGAAAGAGATGCTACAGAACAAAGCTGATATCTGAGGTAAATCAACTAACATTTATTTAGATAAATTGAGTAAGTTTGAGCTTCCCTATCAAGTTGAAGCTTGATAGCTCTTAGTTGTAGCTGACTGAGGTTGGAGCCTCCTGTAGGTTGGTGCTTGCAGAAAAACAGTGGTGAGAGGGAGTTGGAGCTTGCCTTTGCATCACAACAATATTAAGATGTGGTTTTCTCCCTTTATGGGTTTCCACTTACATCTGCTGTCTCTATATGTTTTTCTTACATGTTGATATGATCCACTCAATCTGTGTATTTGTTTTCTTCTCTCACAATAAGGTTGATGTCACATTAATTTAATACTTGTTGCTACATTGCAAGATTGTTCACATATTGAGTTGTAAATAAGTTTGATGAAAATTTAAAAAGTCAAAGCTTGTGTTAAACTGATTCACCCCCCCCCCCCCCCTTCTCATTTTAACCAAATATTCAACAGATACTTGGCCATCTATACAAGTAATCTATGAGAATAAAGATTTATTGAAGTCAACAAAAGAAGAACTAGGTAAAAAACCTGAAGAGGCCTTAGAAATTATCAAATTTATAAATTCCAAAAATAAACAAGAACTGGATGAAATTGAAATTATAGATAGAACAGAGACCATACTTGAAGTAAGGAAGGTGATATCTAAAAGGAACTTGATGAATCAATTAGAGGAAAAGTGCCAAAACATGGAAATGGCAATCACAAGATTTATGATCAAATTTGATATTTTAAGGCAAAAGGGCCTTCCAAATCCTCTGGTAATCAATGAAAAATTGATGAAACAGGAGGATTATGAAAAAATAGATGAGAGAATTCGCTAAAGAATAGGTAAATAAATAATATTTGCAGGGAATTCCAACAAGGAAGGCATTGTATAAAAATTTTGAAAATTTGAAGTAAAACACCTTTTTGTGAACAAACCAACATTTTCAAAATACACTAAAGCTGATGAAAAATTCAAAATACTTATGAAAATAAAAATGCCAGAAGTTGAATTCTGGGAGAAGTTGACTGATCTACTATAAGATCATATTATAGTGGAAACAGAGCAGGAAAAGAAAAAACAGAGTTTGCTATTTTTTACATTAGCAGTAACAATTTTGGTAGTAAAGAGTATCAGGATGAAAGTGTATCAGTTAAAGTGTATCAGATGAAAGGATGAAGATCAAATTAGATTAAAGATGAAACTGCCAGCGTAAAGGACACCTTAGTGTCTAGCTCATTAGGGGAATTTTGAGGTCTAAAATGGGCCTCCTAAGGAAAATGTACAATCAAAATTCACTTTATGAGAACCAATCACATTTTTAGGGGATAACATCATCTCAATGGTTGAGGTGGCATTGCTTGATTTAAAAGTACTTACTTGTCACATTATCAATGGTGGATAAAAACTCATGGTTAACCATGGTAGTGCTCTAATTAATTTTAAAGTCATAAAGTAAAATACTAATAATAAATGTCATTTCACACTTTTTCAATAAAATATTATTATTGTCATTTCATATTTTTTCAATGCATATCCTTACACAATCTTTATGTATTTACACACTTTTCAATAAATATTATATTTGTATATTTTCAAATATTTATTTATAAATCAAATCAATTCAATGTGTAATATAAAATTCATACATAAAACAATATATTATTATGGTTCTCAAACTTCTGTGGTTGTCCTTATTTGCAGAATCCGAATTTTCCACAGTATCATAAAATAAAAATATATTATATTATATTATTTTATATAGTATATTAATTACATTTTTTATATAATTTAAATAATACAAATTTTAATTAATGGTATATTATATAATTAAGAATTTATGAATTTATATTTATATTTTATTTTAAGTTAATTAAAGACAAAGGACAAATGCATTAGTTGTGCAATGATAATGACTTTTTCTTGAAAATATCATTCTTATTTATAGTGACATCAATTCAATTTTTTATTATTTTTATTTTGGTACAACTTTTGAATTGAATTTAACCATGGTTACATGGATTTTGGTACAAAAAGTGAATTGAAAATTCATAAATATTATTTGATTGGTTTAGCTATTATTTTATGATTTCCTTAGGAGGCCGCTTTTAGACCTCAAAATTCCCCTAATGGCTGCCTTCATCAAAACAACAAGCTATTTTATTTCAATAAATATGACAGCTAGCAATTAGTTAGGCAGTTGTCAATATCTTCTTGCATGAAGATATTTATTTTCCAAGAAAAATTCCTAAGTTTATTCTAGGATATTTTGTACTAGTTTTTGTATAAATACTTCATCATTTGAAGTATTGAGTGTGGATTAATTGTTGAACATTTTTGTAGTTATACTATTCTGAACCTAAGGGTTTTTTGTATCAATTTCAAGTCAGTAGACTGGATCACAGGAAATAAAGCATCATATTATAGGATTCATGTGTTGGGCCATTGCAGTGAAGTATTTCACTTATTATGTTGTAAATTTTCTTATGTTTTCCATCTATTCATGAGTGTGTTCTTAATCTTAATGATAAATGAGGAATTGTTATTTCAAACTTTGTTAAAAGCACTCTGTTTTGACTGATTATCATTTAAATGTTTTCTACTGATATCCAAACTAGGGAACCCTTAATTGCTCACTGATTTCAATTGACCTCTATCTTTTCACTCCTAATCCAAATTTAAGAACCCTTAATTGCTCTTTTATCCTGATAAAAACCATTTAATCATTAACCTTGAAGATCTGAAGTGACTCTGCTATCTTGCCTTGTAAATATTTACCTTTAGACCTTGATCTTGATCTGAATGCTTGACACATTGACTCCATTTTCCCAATGGGATACAGATCTCTAGCTATCCATTTAAGTATGTAATTTCCCCACCAAAACAAATCAAAACCCCAAAACCAGTTTGCCCCATATAACTAGCCTAAAATCAAATATAATCAACAAAGTTAATTCATATAGAGAGAGCCCTCTCTGAGCATTATGAAGGCTAGATCCTAAGGCTTAAAAGTAGGTTTTTGGTTACCTCTGATATTCTTCAAACTAAAAATCTCACAACTTAAAGAATTATTAGAGTGATAACACCCTCTTTTCATTTTTTCTTTCTTTTTGTTTTTATATATTTTTTAGAAATCATTTGCAACATGCAATATTATTTACATTTTGATATAACTAAAATAAAATATTCAATCACCTTGTGATCCTATAAATTATAGTATCCTAACATTATTAACTCTAAATATCAAGCACTCATTATACTTATTATCATTCTACCCTATCGAAATAGTTGAGGTGTGACTAGTCTTATGTTGATTTGTTTTAAGCCGAGAAAGGAAAAGAATATACTATATATTTAACTAGGATAAGTGGTAAAGTTGGGGTAATATACAAGGAGAACCAGTACTTCCTCAAAGATTGAGGCCTTGCACTTAGAGGTGAAACCTAAGCAAATAATTTGGAGTTCTACTAGTGTGTCACCAAGTGTTGTCGTTGCAATAAACACCCTCCAAATTTTTTCTTACTCTTGAATTTTGGAGCCTACTAAGTATCTTGCAATCTATATTTCCATGGTTATTTAATGTCCATCAATTTTTTTTCAAAGTATAAGTCTTCTTCTAAGTGTCAAAGTCACTTGCTCACACATGTTGTATCTTCAATGAATTCACAAACACACAACTATTATGCAAACTTAGATAGGCATTGCGCAACTCTTGAAGGTAAGGCTTGCACAATCAGTAGTGGCAGTGACTACGTAATCCATAAGCACAATGTAATACACAATACATATTGAAAATTAGTGCACACTCTCCATGGAAATTATTCCTCACTTCGATTGTAATTGTACTTCTATTTTGGTGAGTTTTCTCAACTGTCGCTCTAGTGCACCTTTGTTTTCGAAAGCATCATTTTCACATCCAAAACTATTATTTTTTATTTCTATCACTTTAATAAGTGTCATTTTCATGTTATCTTCATTATAGCATGTGTCTCTTTCAATTTATTTAAGCCTTTTCAAGTGTCGTTTGCAATTTATTTAAGCCTTTGCAAGTGTCGTTTGCAATTTTCTCTTACTTTCATAAGTGTGGTATTTTGTCATGGGAAGTGTCACACGTTGTAAAAGCAGAGTTATGGTTCATTTCAAAGGAAAATTTGGTACCAATGGGACCTATTTATCATGTAGATATGAATTATACTCATTCCAAAAGTTTTATGCATTGTCATACTTGTGTTGTCACTGTCATCAAAAAGTATATCTCAAGTATCACACTGGGAGGAGAATGTTGCTTTGTCGTTGCATTAAGGGGATCATGTTGATTATGAGTGTTGAGTGTTTAATTTTGTGTCATCGATTGTGCTAAGTGTATGATCATGTTCAAGTCCAACTTTGGTTTCATCTTTGCCTCATTGATTCCACACTTAGTCAAATTTAAGATATTTTCATGCCTGACCAACTTCAGCTCACTTTTCCCTTTTGAACTCCACATTGTGCAGTTGGAAGCCTTTTGCATGCAACCTTGCCTCCTGGAACTGTGTAATGCACAATTATTTCCTCTAAGGACTACACATTATGCCGTCATAGTGCCCAAGAACTGCCTCTTGACCTCCAAAACTGCGCAATCCTACCTCCCATCCAATCTCCATCTACGTATTGGGTAATTGAAAGCAATAGTCTATCTCACTACCTTCCTAAATTGTGCAATTTTGCAATCCTATGACCCTCTCTCTCCCCTAAACTACACATTTCATAGTTACAATGGGAAATCACGCCTCATTGTGACCCTTAACTAGGTAGTCTTGTCTCTTGGGCCTCTTGTACTGTGCATTGTGCAGTCACAAGCATCAATCCCTCACTCCTAACCTATTGAAATACACACTGCGTAATCGTTGAGCCTTCCTCCTTGTTTAGTATTTAGTCCCAGGTCACTCAGTGGTTTTCATGAAGAAATTTAGACTAAGAGATTTCCGGGCTCATGTCGTCTTGTCATGAGTGAATTTCATTAACAGGTACTGTTCTTTGATATGGCATGATGATGCTCAGAAAGGATGAGAAGGAGACTATGCTAGAAGACACTTGTGAAGTGGGAACCATGAAGAAGTCATTAAGAAAAAGTATGAAGGGAAACTGGTTTATGATAAAGACCAAAGATCAGGACCGCATGAAGATTCCATCTCATTCAACCCCCTTGAAGGTGAATATGAAGAACAAAGAAGATCTTTCATGAAGATGAAGTACTGGACAAACCTCTCATGAAGATTAAAGACAAAGAACACAATTTCCAATCATACGAGAAATATTTCCACAAAACAAGGACTCTAGCCAAAAAACCCCAAAAAAACATGAAAAATAACCTGAAAATGAAAAGTGTTGACGTTGCATCAAAAAAAAAGATTTGGGATAAATTTTCAACATTTTTCCAAAATGACAGTAAAAACCATATTTTTCTATGCAAAAAACACCCTAAAAACAAAACTTGTTGATGTTGATTTTTTTTGGGTAAATTTTCATCATTTTTTAAAAGATAAAACATATAAAAAAATAAAATTAACTTATAAAAGATAAGAAATTTAACAAAAGAAAGTATTTCAAAAAATAAACACAATTTAAGAAAAAAAAATACCACCAAAATAATAAAAATCAAATCACTAAAATGAAATTTGATAATTAAAAAAAAAAAAATCAAAATAAATAAATAAATAAAACATAAAAAAATATCATAAAAAAATTAAAAATTAAAAATAAAAATAAAAAAATCATTATTTTTTTTAAAGAAAAATAAATAAAATAAAAAATCAATAAAATAAAATTAAAATTAAATATTAAAAGAAAAAATTAAAAAATACAATTAAACAAATTAAACAAGGCCTGTCCCATGACCACTCGGGCTTTGGGGGTGGGTTGGCTGATTCCGGGAACAATTTAAAAAAAAAAAAAAAATCTGGGGCCACCTAGTTAGCACCCACCCAAGTGCTTGAGGGGTCGCGGCTTAGGGTAGAGGTTGCATGCAATGCCCCCCTCCCTGGCTCACAACCCCTCGGGTGCCTTGAGGGGGGAGGTTGATTTCAAGAATCGATCTCCTCCCTCCCATGCACCCTAGGCATCACGGGCCAAGGTGGGGGGAACTGCATGCAACCATGCCCCCCCCGCCCCCCCCATTCTTGGCTCATGGCCCTTGAGGCGCATGGGAGGGGGGAGGACGATTCACGCAGTTCCCCCTACCCTAGCCTGTGACCTCTTGGGCACTTGGGAGGGGGAAGACTGATTCGGGAATCAACCTTCCCCTTTCCAAGCGCCCTAAGGGTTGCGGGCTAGGGCAGGGGCTAACTGGGTGGGCCTTTTTTTTTCTAATTAATTAATTTTTAGGTGTTTATTTTTAATTTTAATTTAATTTAATTTAATTTAATTTACTTTTTATTTTAATTTTAATGAATAAATTAATTTTTTGTTATTATTATTTTTATTTTTTGTGTTTTTATTTTTATTCCTTTTTAATGGCTATTTTTTATTTATTTTTAATTTAATTATATTTTAAATTTTAAATTTTTTACGTGTCTATTTTAACTTTTAAAATTTTTAAGATTTTTTTTTTTAATTGTATGTTTTAATTTTTTCTTTTTCTTTTTTTGAAAAAAATTTCAAATGTCATAATTTTTTATATAGAATTCATAAAAATTTCATAAAATTTGTTATTTTTCCAACTTTTTTTATTCAATTTGTTCATAAAAACCTTTTATTTAACATGTTATTTTTAGTGAAAATGTTCCAAAAAACATATTTTTTTAATTATATCTATATGTATAACGTGTATTTTTTTCTAATGTTTAAAATTATTATTTTTTAGTGACAATTGTTTTATATGTATTGAAGTATTAATTAACGATATATAAAAATACAAAAAAATTCCTAACCTTAAAATATTAATTTCATTATTTTTAGAAACTTTGTTTTTTTTTTTTGGTACTTTCATTATAAAAAAAACATTGCAAAGAAACACAAAAAACACATGTTTGGAAAACCCTTAAAAAAAACATTTTAGGATGAAAAACAAGAAGAGGAATAAGACAACTTGAAAATGATTAAATAATCTACATTTAAAAAAAATTGTGCATACTTAGGATTTAAGAAAATTTCAAGTGTCAAAAATATGCCTACAAAAAAAAAGGTTGATGTTTTTCAAAGTTTACATGAAAATCACCAACATTTAAAAAAAATATTCATGTTTAATATATCAAAAAACTTAAAGTGTCAAAAATAAAGTCTCACAAAAAAAAGTGTTGATGAATTGCTTCAACACTTTTCAAATTGGCATGAAAATCACTAACATTTAAAAAAAAATGAAAATTTAAAGTCTCAAAAATATGCTAAAAAAAGGTTTATTCTGAATCAACGCTTTTCAAAATCGGATGATTTTTTGCTACCTTGAAAAAGTGAGAACTCAGTGGAGTACTTGTTTGATAGGAAACTTTGTTAAACTAAGAAGAATAACAACTTGGCCTTACCATCTCATCATGAAGTCCATGTCATCACTTTCAAGTTGTCACTTATGCAAGTGTCATCATAGTGTCATGTGTGTCCATGGTCTTGCCACATCATTTATGGATGTAATGATGTAATTATCAAAAGGAAAGGACAAAATGTAATATGCGGAAGTCCAAGAGTCACATGTGGATGTGAAAAGTCACATAGTCAAATATGGACAAAAGAGTCTTTAGGAAAATTCTAAAAGTCATTAAGAAGTCCAAAGGTCACATTAGAAATCTAAGAGTCATGAGGGTAACTCAATAGTCATAGGGGATATGAAATGTCATTCCTCTTGTTATAAAAGAAAACCTTATAACTCAAGCAAATGGATTTTGGAGTCATAGATTTTGAGAGGTAGCCTTGGCTTGTATAGCTTGGCATAGGAGAGAAAATCATCCTTTGGAAAAGCAAGGAGTGACTTAATGTTCCATTATTGGAGCTAGTGTCTCACCATTGTAATTGTGTACTTAGATCTTTCACTTAATAATCAGAAGCTCATTGAGCCAACACATTTTAATGCATTTATCATGAATATTGTAAGACTATTCTTTAGATGTTTGCGATATATGTTTTGTTCATATGTAATAAGGAAATTGAACTACTTCATTATCTTTGGTACTTATCTTGTTGAATGTGTATTGTATTTTCTTTAATTTTCGTTGTGTCTATGTGAACTATTTCACTAGATAAGTAACAAATCTTTCCTTACTCTCATGTTCCTCTCTTAGGATAGTACTATTACTTTCCTTCTAGAGACTAACTCTTATTTCTCTCTTGCGAAGGTCTCCTTTTACACATTGCAATTGGTGTTTCAAACAGTCAAGTTTCTTGTTGGTTTAAAAGGTTTTGTACATACTCTCTTTTGTTATTCATTGCAGCCAAGGAAAACCTTAAGTTATGGTGGTCGGGCCAATACTCTAGATGGGGCTCCTTATCCAAATGGTGTGAGGTCTAACTGGGACTTCACATCAGGGAGACCACCTTGGTTGACATATTTCAAGCACCGTCAACACTCCCTTCAAAGAATTAGACCTTGAAGCTTTATAAATTCTAAATTCGAAAACTTTAATTAAATTATAAAACTTTGTAAAGTCTTGGTGAATCTTTTACTAAACTAGCACAACCACAAAATAAAAAATAAAAATAAAAATATCTACTGTCTCATCCTAATACCCATTATATAATATTAACGTATGTATACAATTACATTAATTAATAAGAGCCACGAGATAACAATGTCCTTGCTATAAGTAAGTAGCTCTAAGGAAATGAATGATGCGTGAAATGTTCAATGGAATCCTATATGAGAAATGAGGGATCTTATTGTATGCATGGTCAAACCATACACTAGTGAAAATAATAATAGTTAGTTGCATGACCTAGGTCCAATAGATTTAAAGAGAAAAATCTCTTTTGGTAATAATCACATATAATGGAACATTGTATGTGATTATTACCGAAAGAGATTTTACAATTTTATATGGATCACAGAAGCATAGATTCTAAAAAGATTTAAAGAGTCTTGTTTAACATGGTATAAACAATATTAACAATGACATGAAATTAAAATATGTTTAAGAACAAAGCATAACACATTCAAAATACACCAGAAAACAAATGGTTTATAGCTCCATTAATATGTGTGAAGTTCATGACAAAAATATTAATATGCGATCCATCTGTTGTGAAATTTTCACTTTTCTTAACGTGCTTCTTGGAGCTCTACTAGTCGATTTTATGCTAATGTATAAATAAATGTAAAATCCAAACCAACTTATATTTTATGTTTAGTATCCATCTATCTCATATAGAATCCTACTTTTTTAATCCAACAACCACATTGATAGTAGTAAGGAGTGAAAATTTTCCACGGATTAATAATTACCTTAAGTTCTTCCAATGAAACTTTCATCTCTCACAATTTTATTGACTTATCCCTGGACTTATGCAAGTCATTTTTACTCCCTAAAAGCAAGTTTGGGAAAGATGATCAAAGTGATGCTTCCCTTTTTTATTTCAAACATGGAAGCTTATATTTTCTTTCTTCAAGTTCTGCCATCCTTTCCTTTAGCTCACCTATATAGCCATACAAACAAAATCTCTTTTCATCTCAAATATTTTCAAAGCTTAACATATAATCAGAAACTTGGGAAGACATGTATTAGATCTGGACCATCTGTTGCATGGTTTTAGATTTGCTATATATCATACTTCCCAAAAAAAATGAACGAGGAGTATGATACTATATTTATGGTAGAGGGAAAGATAATTATATCATTTACCCATCAACTGTTTTATCACAGGTTTATCCTTTGCAGGACCGCCCTAAGGAATTTGAACTTTGTTTGAATATTTCTTATGCTTCAAGTGAAGTGCACCCATTGCAGTCCGTAAATTATTGACATCTTCCCTTAATTTTCCATGAATGATTTGGAGTTGTTTTCAAACTCATGAAAGATATAAATACAATCTAAATGAAAACGAGTTATAGTCCCACAAAGGTTTATTGATGTCCATACTACCCGGTGGAAGTTTGAAATAAATATATAATTATTCCTTTAATTTTCAAAAGTTAATTATTTTAGTCAAAATATATTCAAATAAGGTCTCACAATCTTCTGCCAGCTTCTCACAAAGAATAGAGGATAATCCCTCATTTTAGCTCACTGATCGTCAATTGATTTTAATAAATATACGATTATTTTTATTGTAGACACACACCTTGTCATAAGGCCATTCTCTATGTGGTTAACAAAACCATTTACAACTTTTCTTTCCATTGTACTGTCTTCTAAAATATGACACAAAAAGGTCTCTTTTGGGGGACATGATCCACCCTTCCCATCTGAATATCAATTAAATGGTTTAGTTGCACCAACAAATCAATTAAAACATTGCTTTGAAAAAACCCAAGGTATATTTCATGTGCAGACAACGCTCTATTTCACATTTCATACAATTAGGTGCTTGGAAAGTGAACATAAATGAATATATTAAAGTTCAAAAGTTCTTTAATCAAATAGGAAAAATTTCCTTACAGAAAAAATGATTGTTCCCTATCATCATTTAATTTGGAAACCACATTAGATTAAAATTTAAAATAAATTCAACTCCATTTTATGTTACATTCTAAAAAATAAATATGTCCTTCCAATATTTGAGGAAGGTCTAAAAACTTAACTCCATCTATTCATCCTCCAAATTGCATCAAAATCAACCAAGGTCATCTACCAACTATAATTTGACATTCATTAATATAGATAGGCTGTTAGTTGTTGAAACGGAAAACAAAAAAAATGAGAAATTTTTGGAACATGTATAAAAGTTCAGTATTAAATCTAAACAAGAAACTGGCAGTGTACCTCTTTCCAAACTCTATTAGTTAATATCAATGTATCATCATATTTAGCTTGTTTGTTATTTGGTTATTGAATTTGCACTCTAGTGCATGAAATTCACTTTTTGAGTTTCTAATTTTTGAGCAAGCTTTTGATTTTGATACTAAAGAAAAATTGCATCAATCTATAGGTATCACTGAAACTATAAATAACTTCAAAAAGATTCATAAGTCCCTCTTTGTACATAAAACAATCATTTAACACTATAATAAAAAAATTTCTAGGCATTCTATACTTAGTAAAGTTGGATTGGATTAATCAATGGTTCCCATTGATTATAAAGAGAATGAAGCTATACATGAGATTTCATACTTAAGATAAAACATACAAGTTTTATACTTGAATAGGGAAATTTGTGAGGGTAAACTCATTAAGAGAAACATTGAAGGATTTCAACTATTTTTTGCTATGTTTTATATAAAGATAGGCCTGAATAAATTGAAAAACTTTTTTGTAGTTATTAAAGTACCTCTCAAGCTAGTTTAAATATATATATATATATATATATATATATATATATATATATATATATATATATATATATATATATATATATATATATATATGTTTTTAATGTATCTTTTTTAGGATATTTTATTTAAGGGATATCCTCACGACCTGAAATGGTAAAAATTCTTTGATCTTGCATGGGAAAGGTGCAAAGTTCAAGTGTTCCGGCCTTGTAAGAGTGGGTATTTGTACCACATTAAAGCAAAGTTGAATTTCATAGCTTTCTACAGATCAATCAAATGCATATACACATAGCAAAAAAAAAATCAATGTTTTACTTTTAGTAATCTTTATAACACATAGTGAAAATAATCCCTAAGATCTAGATTGAATTTAAAATTATAACATTGTGAAGAAATCAATAATTTCATTCAAGGTATCCACATGACCCATGGACCAGTTTCATCAATGAATTTCAGAAAATTGGGCTCAGAAAAATTTCCCTCAGAATTTCAATCAAAGCAAAATATATTAGAAAATATGAAAATAATTTCTAGTATCTTGATACCTTGCTTTCATTATTATACCTACCGCCAGCAGGTATAACACATCAGGTTACCTTCTGATGTGACATTGATTTGTCTTCAACAAAAAAAATTTACAGTCTTCCTATAGTTAAACTTTGGTGGTTTTATTATTTATTTATTTTAATTATTTAAATATGTTTTTTTTGAAATGTGATTGGTTCATATTTTGAACTTGTTATTGAATTGCAAACTGGATTGGGATTAGCATCGACGCATTAATCTTTGTACCGACTGGAATTAAAGAATCATTGTACGATTTTTGGGCTGAATGGGAATAACTATTTTTATCCATAATTCTCTTCGCTTGAGTTAATCTTTCTGGGTTTGATTATATCGTAATAGATTACAGTCAGGTTTTAAAATCTACAAACTAATAATTCGGTACAGGCATTAACTCCTGGGTATACCATGGAGTTATTTATGCATTAGCCAACCAAGCTTATATGAAAAGATATGTGCTAAGTCTATAGTTCGTACCTGCATATATATTGACTGTTAATATTATAGCTTTATATTGCATTGGTCTGATCCAGTTATTTATTCTAGCAATAAAGGCCATGTATTGGGTGTTACGGACTTTATCTGTCCAGTTGCGCTGGCGATCTTCCCATCGTCGGATCAAATCTCATCGCGATCGATGAAACTCTGGGCAATTGAGGTGGGTTACGGTAACCACCCAACCCCACCTCTCACCACATTTCTCATTGTTGAGTTTGTAGAAATCTGAATAATAGCTGAATTATTCACCGAGATTATCCTGATTACACACTATTTAAGCTTCATGCATAATACATAACCTCTTCTACAATTGATCATCAATTTGCGGAAATAGAAGCAGTCGCATGCGCACATTAAAACATAATCAAGCACACATATAACATAGTATGTAATGGGGAAAGCATACAACTAAAAACCCCCAACTATCTGTATATTATAATGATAGAGAACATGTAACAATACATAGCACAAAGCTCTCACATCTCTCAGCACTATCTCACATGCTACACACAAACTAGCACAGAAAATGAACAAGTCACAGGTTCAAATCTCCTCCACAAGTCTGCCTGCCTCTACTGCGCAATCCAAGATGAATAATGATGAGATCCAAGTTCGAATCCACCTGGCTTGTACTGCGCAATCCTCATTGGCAATCTCAATCAATGTGTGTGCAAATCTCATGCACAACCATAGTCACAACTGATAGTAGACTCACCCTTTCACCCACCTCTAACACTGGTCTCCACTGAACTGTCCATGCATTGCAGTTAACCGATGTATTCTTTAGTTGATTTATGAGTTAATAATTAGTGAATTAATTAATAATTAATTCACACCACTCATCACTAGTGTATTTATCAGCTAGACTAAATACAACTAGTTCAACTAAGTTAAACCGAACACAACTCCACCAACTGTCTCATCAACTCCACCAAACTCTGCCACATGAGTTCTAACTGAAGTCAACCATGCAATAGCTCAACTAACCCTTAGGAAAAGCATATTTCCTTCTGTCAGCTGCATGTGCCACATCCAAGCATCAAACTGAAGTGCTCTAAGAGGATAAGATAATGTTTATAGTCTAAATATTATTAAGGGTTAATAATATTTGACTGTTCTATTTTTAGCCTGGCAGTCTAAAAATAGATTCCGTCCAATGTCTAAAAATATAGGTCCATCTATTTTTACCAACTTTACCAATCATCCATAAATAGCATCCTGCAACTCACAGACCATGATCCATATGTCTAAAAATAGACATAGTCTAAAAATAGACTATGCGCCAAAAATAGCCTGCGGGCCCACTTAGTGAAGGCGACTTCTTTTCACTAAGCTCCATCATCTTGTTGCATTTTCAAAACTCCCTCTCAACAAGATATGGATTATTTTCAACCCCTATCTTGCCTCTGTGGTATTCGAATTTGCTCCTGGTGAGCGCCTTCGTCAAGATATCCGCATCCTAATCCTCCGTGGGAATGTATGAAAGTAACATGATTCTCCGCTACACACAATCTCTGATATGATGGTACCTGATGTCGATGTGTTTAGATCTATCATGAAATAATGGATTAGCCGAGAGTTTAATGCAACTCTGGTTATCACAATAAATCATGGTAGGCTCCAAGTGTGACCCGAACAACCCGACCAGGATCTTCCTCATCCATATGGCCTCGCATGCAGCCAAGCTTGCTGCCATATACTCAGCCTCTGCTGAACTGAGTGCCACGGATATCTGCTTCCTGTTGTACCAAGAAAATGTTGTCAACCCGATACTGAAGATCCCTCTAGATGTGCTATTTCTGTCCATTGGGTTCCCTGCCCAATCTGCATCCGTGAAGCCACATAGCTTCACGTCATCCTCCTGTCTGTACCACAATCCATATCCCGATGTGCCTCTAAGATAATGCAATACATGCTTGCCTGCCTTCCAGAAGAGCTTGGTAGGCTTAACCATAGCTTGCGACAGCTGGTTAATAGCATAGCATATATCGGGTAGTGTATTGACCAGATACATAAGCGACCCCACCAACTGTCGATAAACAGTGGCATCCACTACCCTCAGCCCGAAGTAGCATCCTCCTTCCTCCAACCACCAGGAAGAGGAGTATCAACAGGCTTGCAGCCATGCATGTTGAACCTCTCCAGAATCTCCCGGGCATACTTTCCCTGAGAAACAAACAGTCCTCCACTGCGCTGCCAAATCTCCAATCCCAGGAAATAATGAAGGAGGCCCAAGTCCTTCATCTCGAACTCTCTAGCAAGGTCCTCCTTGCATGAAAGTATCAACAGCTCATCACCCATCAAAATCAGATCATCTACATACAGTACAATGATCAGCAACTTCTCCTCCACCACAATCTGGTACAGGTTAGGATCTGCCTCACTCTTGGAGAATCCAAGTCCGGTGAAATAACTGTCTATCTGTGTGTACCAAGCACGAGGTGCTTGTTTCAACCCATACAACGCTCTCTTGAGCCTGCACACATGCGACTCGCTACTGAAGATCTCGAAACCTTCGGGATGCTCTATGTACACCTCCTCCTCAATGACTCTGTTGAGGAATACAGTCTTCACATCCATCTGATGAATGTGCCACTCCATCTGCGCTGAGAGAGCTAGGATCGTTCGTATGGAAGAATAACTTGCGACAGGTGCAAAGGTCTCCTCATAATCGATCCCCTCTATCTATGAGAAGCCTCAGGCAACAAATCTTGCCTTATACTTCTCCACACTCCCGTCAGCCACCTGCTTCACTTTGTAGATCCATCTCGAACCCACCAACGATTTCCCCTCCATCCCCTTTGGCCTTGGGACAATCTCCCATGCTGTATTTTCTGAAGATCTGATCGAATCATACTCTTCCACCATGGCATCTACCCATGCAGGGTCCTCCACAACTTCCTCGAAAGAGGATGGCTCTGTCACGACACATTTTATCACAAGAGCCATGTATCCAGTGTACCGGTCTGGTGGCTGTCTCTGTCTGTGTTGTGCTGTAGGTGGTCCTACAACCTTCTTTGCATCTTGAGCCAATCGCTCAGCTTCTGTAGTGCGCTTGCGCCCTCTGATGGTTGGCGCTGCATGAGTGGTCTCTTCCACTCCATGAACTTCCTCTTGTGGCCGATCCACATCCGGAAGCTCATCCTTAGGAACTAATAGCTCCTCATCTGCATGCAAGTGTGCCTCCCTCTCAAGCGAACACTTCATGGCTTTCTCCTCCTGAAATTTGATATCCCGTCGCACAACAGTCTTGCGACTGTTTGGAAAATACACACGATAGTTGTGGGGTGTATCAGTGTACCCCACAAATATCCTAACCTAGACAAACCATTCTTCACAACTCCTTCATCACATGCATGTGAAGCAGGTGAACCAAAAATCTCCAAATGGGAAATATCAAGCCTCTTGCAGAAAAATCCTCCTTGGGTGTACTCATGCCAAGTATCCTATGAGGACAACGGTTGCGCACATAAACCACAGTGGTATTGCATGCCTCATGCCATAAGTGTGCATGGGTGAGTAGATATGCAACATCGGCCATGCGGCACCCACGATCATTACGTTTCTTCCACTCAACAACCCCATTCTGCTTTGTGGTTATGAGGTCTTATGAGCTCTCTCCGAATCCCTTCTGTGCTGCAAAAGTCCTTGAATTCAGCCGAGATGAATTCACCACCATTGTCGCTCCTGAGAGCCTTCACCTTCTTCCCCGATTCCTTCTCGACCAGTGCTTTGAACTCATAGAACTTAGAGTATGTCTCGCTCTTCTTCTGCATGAAGAAGATCCAGCACTTCCGAGAGAAATCATCAACAAAGATCACATAGTACTTGTGCTTTGCTGTTGAAGCTACAGAGAAAGGACCACACACGTCTGTGTGAACTCTCTCAAGGATCGTCGTGGCGTTACTATCCTTCTCGTGAAAGGTGGATTTCACATACTTCCCTAAAGTACACCCCTTGCACTGATCTGACTGCGCAAGGGTGCCCTTAGGAAGCCCAGTAGAAATCTGCTGCAGTATCTTCAAAGCTCCATGGTGAAGGTGGCCCAATCTCCGGTGCCACAGCTCGCCATCATCCCGGCTCACCACTCCTTTAGCCTTGCATGCCATTGCTGCAATGCCATCTACATGCAATTGATAAAGGTTCTTGACTCAAACCCCTATCTTCTGGGTTTCTCTAGTTGTCTTACTGCGCTGGAAAGCCTTTCCTTCGCTGAAGACAACATCGTACCCCTTGTCTTCTAACAACGCCACAGAGATCAGATTCTTCTTCAATCTTGGAACATGCATCACATCCTTCAATACGAAGGGTTTACCAGACTCCCTCTTAAAGGAAATGGTATCGATACCGGTCGCACTGTATCTACCATCATCGCCCATCTCGATGTGCACTCCAAGATCTTTCTCATCCAGATCTGAAAACAAATCTCGATCTCTAGTCATGTGAAAAAGAGCTGCTTTGTCCAAGAACCATACGGTCCCATCATGAGACCAAGCATGCGATCGGTAAAAAAGGTAAGAAAAATCTAGCTCAAACTGCGAGGCTAAGGCCTCTCCAGCTGCAGATCCAGCAGCTTGCTTATTTTTCTTCTTCTGCGGACAATTTGTGGCATAATGTCTGTGTTGGTGACAACGAAAACACTTCACCTTGGACATGTCCTGCTTCTTGCCTTTCACACTGGAATGAGAAGCTTTCTTGCACTTCAAAGCGCAATTTTATTCATCATTTTCCTTTGATGAAGATCCGTCCCTAGTGCTCCGCCTTATCTCCTCTTGCATAAGATCCGACCAAAGTCGCTCCCATCCTGGCAATTTCTCCCAACCATTGACAGAGTCCTGATAGGAATGCCAAATCTTCGGAAGACCAAGGAGAGCCAAGTCCACCAAGTCCTCATCAGCTATAGTCACCCCCACACTTCCCAGCTCATCCCTGCATTGGGTGAACTTCGTGAGGTACTTGGCGATACTGTCGCCTTTCTCCATCTTAATGTTTCTGAGTTTATCTTTGAGCGCCAACTTCCTCTGGTCGCTCTTGCTTTGGAATAGATCTGTCAATGCTTTCCACATCAAGTATGGAGAAGCTTTTCCATGTAGGCTGGATACAATGTGATCCTTCATGCCCTCCAATAGAATCCTTCGACATTTCGCCATCTTCTTTTTCCAAGCCTCAACTTGAGCAGCATCAGTAGGCTTTGGGACCTCAGCATCTATGAAATCCTTCAGCCCGTTATCATCTAATACCGCCTCCATCCTGTCCTTCCATGCAACATAATTCGAGTTGCCCTCAAGGGCATACTCCAGTCGCAATCCGTTGAAAGACATTTCAACTCCGGCACCAAGAAAACAAATTGCTGCAAAATTCGAATTCCACCAGCTCAAACTCAACCGCTTCTGGATCAGTGAGAACAAAGTATTTCTAGCACAAAGATCGACTGTAGGGGCGTTTACTGGATATATCACCTTTCAAAGGAAAGGATGGATCCAGAGGCTACCTGGCCCACTTACAGACTCTGTCTACCGAAATAAATTGTAATCACTGTAATAGATAATCGAAAGATCAATTTCGCTCAAGTATAAGATCTGAATAATAATTGAATTATTCACGGAGATTATCCTTTGATTACACAACATTTAAGCTTCATGCATAATACATAACCTCTTCTACAATTCATCATCAATATGCGGAAATAGAAGTAGTCACATGCGCACATAAACACAATAGTCACGCACACATAAACACAGTATGTAATGGGGAAAGCATACAGCTGAAAACCCCCAAATATATGTATATTATAATGATAGAGAACATGTAGCAATACATAGCACAAAGCTCTCACAGCTCTCAGCACTATCTCCAAAAGTTACACACAAACTAGCTCAGATCTGAACAAGTCATAGGTTCAAATCTCCTCCACTGTTTGCCTGCCTCTACTGCGCAATCCAAGATGAGAATGAATGAGATCCAAGTTTGAATCTCCTTAGCTTGTATTACGCAATCCTCATTGGCAATCTCAATTAATGTGTGTGCAAATCTCATGCACAGTTATAGTCACAACTGATAGTAGACTCACCCTTTCACCCACCTCTAACACTGGTCTCCACTGAACTGTCCATGCATTGCAGTTAACTGATGTGTTCTATAGTTGATTTATGAGTTAATAATTAGTGAATTAATTAATAATTAATTCACACCACTCATCACTAGTGTATTTATCGGTTAGACTAAATACAACTAGTTCAACTAAGTTCGCTAGAACACAACTCTGTGTCTCATCAACTCCACCAAACTCTGCCCATGAGTTCTTGAAGTCAACCATGAAATAGCTCAGTAACCCTTAGGAAAAGTGTATTTCATGCAGTAAATTTGCATGTTCCACATCCAAGCATCAAACTGAAGTGCTCCAAGAGGATAAGATGATGTTTATAGTCTAAATATTATTAAGGGTTAATAATATTCGACTGTTCTATTTTTAGCCTGGCAGTCTAAAAATAGATTCCGCCCAATGTCTAAAAATAGAGGTCCATCTATTTTTACCAACTTGACCAATCATCCATAAATAGCATCCTGCAACTCCCAGACCATGATCCATATGTCTAAAAATAGACATAGTCTAAAAATAGACTATGCGCCAAAAATAGCCTGCGGGCCCACTTAGTGAAGGCGACTTCTTTTCACTAAGCTCCATCATCTTGTTGCATTTTAAACAGAGTTGCGCGCTGCGGAAGTTCAGCTCTGCAACTGCATGCTCTTTGGCCATGCCTCTGCCACTAGAGCTCCACAAAATCCCGTGGTTATGTGAATCATGCTTCCCTAAAGCCTTTTTTCTTACAACACTAATGGTCAGCTCTGAAGAAGAGTTGGGTAACCCGTCTGGGCACCATGGATTAACTCCACAGATCACATATGCAACGATGCTGATTTCCATGTTCTCTGGCTCAACTGGTGGCTCGACGTTGTGTACAGTGACTCCATGGTTCGAGCAGGATGCCAATGTCTCCGACAGAGATCCACCTAAACATAAATCTGCGATAAGAATTTTCATTGCCAGTTTTCTTTTCCGGTTAGAGTTTTGCACAGAACAAGATTTGGACATGGGTTTCCTCTTTAAATTTTTAATTCTTGAATTCTTGCTATTACTAAGGCTGCGTAAAATGGTTTGACTCTTTGATTATTGGTTAGGTACCTTTTTAATAGCTAGGAGCATTTAAACTTAAAATTTTCATGAACATTCAGTTCTAAAGTGAAGTCATTAATGAGGACCTTTCTCGTTCTCCGTTGCCATTAGATTTGCCCCAATGACGTTAAACAATGATCCTCTGCTTATCTTGCACGCGGAGTCTCTCTGGTTTTCGGATGCTTGGAACCCAGTTAAAAGCTAGTTTTACATTTGAGGGTTTAATTTAACTGTCCCAATTTAGGTTCGGCCCCATTTCAATATGGGGTAACAGGGATTATCCCCATTTCCCAGAACTATTTAAGAAGTTATAAGAGGGTTTAAGCTCCAAATCTACGCCTCTATATTCCAATTAAGAATGTAATGATGATCAGTTCTTTGAAATGTTGTTGTGACTATACATTCAGTTCATAATATTTTGGTTCTCGACAGTTACGCTGATTTACTATCTAAATAGTTTCTTTTCTTTTTTTGAACTTCCTTGCTACTTATGATTTTTTATGCCGCAAGGATTTTTCTCTCGCAAAATCTAGTTTCTTACATGGTTAAGGTCATTATTCAATCCAGTTCTTGAAGTCTTTTAAATTATAATAGCACAATTTTGATTCGCGTCTTCCTTTGAGGCATTTATAGATGTTTAATGTATGCAATAGTTCCTTTATTATTTTTTATGCCCCTTCCATAGTTCCAGCAAGGTATTGGGATCGGAACCGGGCCCAGTTACAGGGTTCGGGTTCTAAACCCTTCACTGACCGATTTTTCCATACATTATATGCTATCTCCTCCATGTAGAAGTAATATGAAGTTTTCTACTGTATCAGTTATTATGCATAATTTTTAGTTCAGTAGTACATGCTTCTTTCTTTTACTATGGTAGTTTGTAATTCTAATGCATAATTTTCAGTTCAGTAGTACATGCTTCTTTCTTTTACTATGGTAGTTTGTAATTCTAATTATGCACTTATGTAACTAGTAATTGGTTCACATAATTCTTGCAGTAAATTTTAATTTACTTTTCGATACAGTAACATGTATTTTCTCCAGACTTGCTACTACCACTTATATTCTACTAACCATACAAGTAATAAATACTTTTACTTATTCAACACAGTTAGTGTAATTTCTACATTTCTTCATAGATAGTAGGAAACTTTGGGTAAAGAAGCTTTGCTCCAACTTTTAGCATCTCCTTTCTATACAAATTTTCTAGCATACTTTTTCTATTCTCTAGAATAATTGTTCTATTCTTGTCTCAATACACAACTTTTAGCATCTCCTTTCTATACAGATTTTCTAGCATTCTTTTTCTATTCTCTAGAATAATTATTCTATTCTTTTTTGAGTACAAAGATATTTTAAATGTAGAAAAATATTTACATTTCTTTACTTTACACTAAAATTTGTAAAATAAATTATTTTTGTTCTTGTTTTTCCTTAAATTTGGGTTTTGGTCATTAGGAATTTAATCTTTCGAATCACCCATTTTTAATTAATTTATTTGTGATTGTTGGTTAGGTTAAGACACAGAAATGTACGTAATTAATTGAGATGCATTCAAACTAAATCTTTTTTTATTTGATTAATGAGTATTGATATTATTATACCTACCGCCAGCAAGTATAACACATTAGGTATGTCTTTCATTAGACATTAATTCTCTTTGATTAGACATATGTCTTGAATTTTTGTATAGTTTGACTATAGTTTTATTTTAATAATTTATTTATTTATTTTTAATTTATTTTTCTTGCATCTGATTGGTGGATAGTTTTAACTTGTTATTGCAATCGTTGTACTATTTTTGGGCTGAACGGGAATTAACCAGAGTTTGAATTAAAAGTTAAATATAAATCTATACGAAGTTCATTCTTTTTTAATATTTTAATTTTATTTATCTAAATTTTTATTGGTTCAAATATTTTTCTCATGTACGAACATTGTGAGTTCATAAAAATATTTGTGCAGGAGGGATGAATGAGGTAAAGGACACTCATGTATGTGCAGATACTTGGCGTGTGAGTCTGAAAGTGGCACATTTATTTTTTACATATTGGCAATGTCACTCATGTTCATGCAGATCCTTCGCATAATTATGAATGTGGCATATTTATATAAAGAAAATTATGAGTTTTATATTAAAAATTAAAAAATGATATATTTATTTTTTAATATATAATATTTACTTTTTTATTATTTTATTATAATTATAATATTATCATAATAATATCAGTTTTTTATCCACTTAGCTAATAATAGAGTCCATTTTTTAATCCATTTATAACGATTTTAATTTTTATAAATTAATTACAACAAACTGAAAAGTAAACTAAGATAATTTAAAACTAAAATTTACAGTTTTAAATTTCAAAAAAGTCAACATACAAATTTCAACAAAAATAAAAATAAAAATTATGAGCAACCTGTACATGACCCCAGGTGTAATCGTTGTACGAGGCAGGTGTAATTTTATCCATCAAAAAAGCTATGTTTCACCAGTCTTGACTCTGGAAATTTACATAAGGTTAATTATTTATTAAAGTTTAGAATATGTAATGAATATATCAAATATATAACTAACAAAATATTAAACAATTTTAATGGCTATATATTATGTCATATAATTATATTTATATAAAAAAAAAACATTAGAAATTGAAAAATGTAATTAAAAACCACATTCCTAATGAGTAGAATATTAAATCTATCCAATATCTAAAAACTCAAATTGGTTAACTAAATTACATTATTAAATTTTGGAATATAGATTAAATATATCAAATATATAACTATACAAAATATTAAACAATTTTAATTGCTATATATCATTATAAATTTTCATATTCATAAACTATATTTTTGTAGACATATCTAACAAGAACAACTACCTTTATATATATATATATATATATATATATATATATATATGGAAAATGTAAAAGTTTTTAGATGACAGACAATATGGCAATGTTATTGTGGTTGGGTGGAATTGGATTAACAAAATATTAGTAAAAACCTAAATGGATTAGATTCTAAACCTTAATACTAACCTAGATTCTTATTTTTTACTTTAATTTAGCTATATTTAAACTAAACTAAGCCACAACTTTATTGCAAAGAAAATCCTCATAGACATCCTTAAACTCAAATGTCAACATTTAGCAAATCCTCATAGACATGCTCAAACTCAAATTGCAACAATTATTTCTAATTTAATTTAACTATACTTTATTACAAAGCAAATCTTCATAAACATGCTCAAACTCAAATTGCAACATCTCTATAATTACATTAAGCGGCATGTAATAGCTATCCATAGACATTTCCAAAATCACATTGCAACATTACTATATTTAAATTAAGCCGCAGGTAGTAACTACCTTCTAGCCTTGTTTTCTTATCAAACTATGCAAAGGCATTTATTGAGGCAAATTACCGACCACTCACGAGACATATTAAATGTGATAATAATTGAAAAGATATGCCACTTTAAAGTATTGTATTTTTTGTTAAAAAAAAAATCAATTGAAAGCCATTTGAAAAAGTATACAAGTTAATATATGCTCATATTCCACTTTTATTGCATAAACATTTCGTTAACCTAATTTATTCAGAACAAATCCAACTAAGGTAGCTTAAAATGTTTAAAAGGCTAGTATATTCTAAAATTAGCTCTTGAGGTACTTTAAAAAAGGTCCATATAATGATTTTTTCGAATGATTTCTAGCTTTAATTTATCTCGACAAAGATATTTTGCTTTTAACTAGGGTAAATCTGCATGGACCCATTGATTAAAATAACCCATGAATTCAATTTTCATTGGACATAGAAATCTGTTAAGCAATTAAACTTCTTTCTTAAGGGTCTTCTCGGATTAACCAAAACCAACTTTAAAATAGTAGTTTATGTCATATGCATACTTCAATTTATTTGGGAGCCTTTCCTTTTAGCTTACTCGGAGATATCGACCAATATGAATCCAACCTTAAGCTCCTCTATCCTACCTTCATAAATTTATTCGTCAATATATCAATTTGTATGAGGATAGAAAAAATTAATTGAAAAACTGAGAAATATTTACTCATCATCGAGTGTGAAGAAACTGCGAACAAGAAAACGAGAAATATTGCAATGATTGAAAATTCATAAGCGACCTTCTCAACCCAAAGCTTCCTAAAAAAGATAAATATATAAAGTTGTAAACTTGCAACAATCCCCTCTTCGGGTTGAATTAAGATCATTTTTTTCTAATCTTACTCATTTATGTGCAAAAGATAAATTTTTTTTTTTATCTTACTCAGTTCTGTGGAGAAAAGATAATTTATTTTGATTTGGCCGACACAACATCAAAGTAGGATAAATTAAGAAATGAATGTATTTTCTAGTAGAGTGTTGTTTATAAAAGCCAATAAGGTTATGGTTCAACTAATTTTCTATTCCTTAGGAGGCACACGTAAGTAGTTTCCTACATTATCTTGATGGAAAAGTACCCCCTTGTCACAACAACGTAGCCAAATCACAATGGTTCACCCTTTGAGAGATATCTAATGTATTTAGGCCAACTGAAATACTTATAGAGTTTAAAGGAAGCACTTTCAATATGTTTATGTGTGTGGGGTCTAACTAAACCTAGTGGGTTAGGTCAATTATTTTCAACTAATGAGTTTTATGGAAGATATCACTAAGAGGTCAGGTTCAAGTTTAGTATTGGTATGACCCCAAAAGGAATATATGAGATTAATTGGATATGTAATGGGGTGAATGCACAACAATACAAGCAATAGGGGCCGACCTAATAAGGGGCCCACATGTGTAATAAGTGTGAACATGTCTACATAGAATTCAATACAGTTATTATTAGCATGAATATATGATTAGGACCTGCGAATGTATTTGTGCTATTTAGAGGAGGTTCACCTACTCCATAAGAAATTATTGCATTCATCATCTCTATTATCTATTTTGTATTTTTTCTCCACATTCACATCTTGTGTGAATTTATTATGTTATTTAAAGCATTTGTCCATAACATGTAGAGCCCATTTGGATGCACATGTTGTACTCCGATGGCATTTACCCCCAACACCATTCACTAGATTTGATGAAGTGCCTAGAGGGTATCCCCGAAAAAAATTTCCATGGAAAATGTGTGTGCATATGTGTGTTCTCATGAAAATTTTGAGTGGATGTTGCCACAATAACCCAAGTTAAATGTGATCCTATGTGGTGTCTTTTCATGTGTGGATACCACTGGTGTTAATTACTATTAGTATAATGGGCCAATTGTATTAATAATGATAACTGCTATCATTGTATAAAAATTCGGTGACGTAGCAACACCCTCCTTGCAATCAACTGTAAAACGAAGAGGATGGCTTATTTCTCAATTTTTGGCATATATATATATATATATATATATATATATATATATATATATGAGCCTAGTGGATTATATCAATCAATTTGAGCCAACTACTTTCAAGGTATAGATGCATAACTTTGTGTCCTCAACAGATTCCTGCACCAAATCTAACCTATATTTGAACTCATCTACATCTATAAAATTTTGCTTGAGCCATCTGTTCAACAGCCTCTTCCCCATGCCAACAGTACAAGTTCTATTCATTAGTCCAAACAAGCTAAATTCTTGTTTGCATCTATCTTACTTCCAAAAACATTTAATGTTTGTCATGTTGTAACATGTAGTCACATGTAGCTCTCCAAGATATACTGTTGTATCATAAATTTCCCATCATTTTTTTCTCAGACACACACACACACACACACACACACATGAGCCTAGTGGATTATCTCAATCAGTTTGAACCTACTACTTTCAAGGTAGAGATGCGTAATGTTGTGTCCTCATTAAATTCCTGCACCAAATCTAACCTACAATTGAACTCATCTACATCTAACAAAGGTTGTTTGAACCAACTATTCAACAAACTCTTCCACATGCCAACAATACAAGTCCTATTCATCAGTCCAAACAAGCTGAAATTCTTGTTTGCATCTATCTTACTTTCAAAAACATTTAATGCTCAGCATGTTGGAGCATCTAGTCGCATGTAGCTCTTCAAGCTATATTGTTGTATGGTAAATTTCCCATAATTGTTACCATTTGAAATCAAATATGCATAGGAGAGGATATCCCCCATAACTCTAGCGACACATTTTCAACTTGCAACTAAGTCCCTCAATGAATTTGTAGGACCTTTCGCAAGGTGACTGAGATCTTGATAAACATCCTTGGAATGGAACTCAAATTTCCTTTTTTTAGTTAAGAGAACATTGCATTTTTCCAACACATCATGCAAGCACTTATTAGCAGGTGAATTTCTAGTGTGTATTGGAAATAGACACTCCCTGCATCCAAGAGCTATAATGACGAATTTCAGATTTGTGTATTGGTTGTGATCAATAAACTTTGTCATGCCTAAGTTTCTCTTAGTCAGAAATTCCATCCCCACCAAGTATCCATTATCCCAAGTAACAGATTACACAACTATTATCATAGGTGTACCTTACTACTCTAGACCTAACCTCAGCCTTTGTAGATGGAAAAGTGACAATGATCTCAACACTTGTTAGAATTTTACTCATATCCAAACTTTGGGTCCTTGCTTCTAATGGCACCTAAACTTTGGCATTTATTCTACGATGAGATTCCCCCCACCTCCTTATTTACCACTTACCCAAAGAGTAAAAATTGCATCATGCACTTTCAACTTCTATGTCAACTTTTTTTTTCATGACACCATCACCACCAATATTATGGTAATTTAATATTGTAAAACAATGAATTCATCATGGTCATTAGCTTTAGTCAAGCATGGTTTTTCCCATAAAGTGAAACACAATATTCCACATCTTGAAAGATGATGGATGCTTAAAGAGATGAAAACTAAATGACACTGTGAGGCTTAAGCACTCCAACTCTACTCCTAACCTCAAGAATTTCAATCCCTCTTGGGTCCTTCCTTCTAACACCACCCAAACTAAGTCATTTTTTCTTCATTGAGATCCCCCCATATCGTTATTAGCCAATTACTTGAAGATTGAATATCACATCATGTATTTTAAATTTCAATGTCATTTTTGTTGTTCACGAGACCATAAAAACTATGGTATCTATCTCTATGCTATGTTTTCTCAAATTCCAAGGACACAACTCTAAATATTCCAATTACCTTGATTGCACCCATTTCTAATACAAACCATGTAATAAATTATAATTCTAACTCAAGTGAGGATGGTGATATGCTATCCCCACCAAGGTTCAATCCCATGTAAGAGTGTGATATGTTTCATGATTTATCTAGTGACAAACTAAGACAATAATGGTCATTAAATTTAGTTAATCATGGTATTTTCAACACAATATTCCGCATCTTGAAAGATTATGAATGCTTAAATCCATTAAAATTAAGACAAACAATAAGGGGTTATTCAATGCTTGCTACAAAAAATATGGATGAGCTAATGCAAGGTGGTATTCAACCTTGGAAAGATGACTTTTCCCCCTCATTCACATCTTATTAGAGATTCATAACTCAAGGTATTGAAGAAATTTCATCTAAATCAATAGTCAAATTGAAGCATTGAAGTATTCAAATTTTAGTTTATATGGAATTTAAGTTATTTTAAAGATACAGTTAAAATCAAAATGTAATCAAGTATGAATTGTAGAATAGACCATTGACACATCAATAATAGGTTGTTGTGGTTGCATGGCTGAACTATTAATAATAGATCAAGCGGAGCTGATATTTAAATGAAAGGGATAACTTTTAAAGAAATATATAATGGAGAGAGTAGAAGGGAAGGAAGATGGAAGCGAATCAGAAGAAAGAGACAATGATGGAGACACTCTTGATACTTCTTGAAAATACAAGGAGTAAGAAATGGGATAACCAACAATAATGATCGAGATCAATCACACAAGTACTAATTCCAAGAATATTTCATCTTGATAGAGGAAATATAGGATAGTTTTGTGGAAATACAATGAGGGTGACATCAAAGTTTCATCATCTCTATGGCACAATGGTCAAAATTTGTAAGAATTTAATAAGAGAAAATACAAAGATTCATTAGTTGGTGAAGTTTTTTGGAATTAGGGTGATTTGGAAAAAAAAGAGTTGAAGGAAAATTTTGGTAGCATGAGCATAAAGGTCAGTTCGAATATTTAGGAAATGAAGGTTACAAGAAATAAAAAACAAACATTGAGGAAAGTCACAATGCTTTTCAAATAAATTCCTCAACCTAGAGATGAGATGCAGAATAAGACTATAGGCAAAGAGGTTAGAAGGTTATGGGTACCAAGAGAAATTTTCCATAGGTGATAGCTTACTTTTAGGAAAACAACTATCCAATTTGCATGGCTTACCACACAACACGCTTTGTTCCCATATCTTATGCCTCACTGATCGAACCATAAGCAGTTCACTCTCCCAATATTTTCAAGAAACTGGAAAAGACACTAGTTTAGAAATAAATACCCCAGTTTTACCATTTATCACTGATTCTATCCAATCATTTAATTATGTCGACAAATCCATTATTGTTGAATGGTGGAAGGTTTAGAAAATAATATCTAAGTTGAATTTCCTTTGGTTAGGTTGATCATTTTTTTGCAGTGTCAATGGTTCTAACAGGTTATTAGTGTTCTTTTATGGTTATGTTGACATTTGTATTATGAAGAGCACAATATATAAGGAGAATTTTCAACATGTTATGTTCGATTTTGAAGGAAAAATACACCAGCCTGGTGGTGTAATAATTTGGAGTTCAAACCGTCATCATGTAAGATCTTCATCAATAACATCAACATGTTTTTTCTATACAAAAAGGAAGGATATTAAATATACAATAACCAACACAACATCAACCTAGAGGGAAGGACTATGTTTACATATTTCTCTCTCTCTCTCTGTCTCTCTCTCTCTCTCTCTTTACCATTCAAAACTAGTTTTTATATTCTTTTTTCCCATAAAAACCCATATAGGGATGTTACTTTGACTCTTATTGCAAGGATTTGCTACTTTTATATGTATTGTCCCATTATAGGCAATGTAGTTTTGTAATAAGTGTCACAACCATATAAATATGTACTTTATCTATAATATCTCAATCACAAACATAAGTATCTCTCCAAAGATGCACACTTTGACATAATGAACATTGGCATAAATCATTCCATTAATGGGTATAAGGTTACATGAACCAAGTATTGGTCCCATTGCTTCTGTGCTATGTCGTAATATAATAGGGGTAACAACCATCTAAGAATGCACTTTTTCTCTATCTTAAATATAAAAATGTTCATTCATCGAGAGATGCAAAATTTGACATTGATGAACACTCGATAAAATCATTCCATTAATTAGTATAAAGAACCAAGTATTGGTAAAGGAAAGTAAAGGCTAACTTGTTATTTTCATCACTTGCTTCAAGTTTCTCAACAAGTAGTGAGAAAGGCTTCAAATTTAATTTCGGTCTCTCCCTAGATGTGTTCTCCTCCTCAAAGTAATATGGCCCCAAATACTTTACAATTGGTTGAGTGTTGTTTCCTACAACTTCACTGGAAACCTCAAGAACAACGAACTAACAAAAAAATAACATTCATATGAATTTCTCATCAATCCATAATGTGAATTCTGCGATTAAATGCCAAGGATTTGATAGAATTCATTAAAAAAATTTAATGGCTCAACCTATGTGTGATAAATATATAAAAATCCATATTTTGCAATACCTTTGCAACTTCCAATATTGCAATCTGAGAAGTAGCATCCAATGACTTAGTTCATAGAAGAAATTTTAACTTAGGTTGCACCAAAACATCAAATTGCACATGAGCTGAAGCATCTGTGGCATTTTCTGCAGAAGCATGGTTTTTTTCACTCAATGGTAGTATGTGGCCACTAACGGGGCTTGATACTCAAACATCTTCTATTGCAAACATGTTTCTAGTAGTTTCATAGTAAAAAATGTGAGCAACATTTCCCTCCAATTTAAACTCTGAATAAAATTTGCTAATCCCTAGAAGTTCCCATACTCCATCACTCATGAGAAATTTTGGAATTTTAATAAGACCGAGCACCTTTAAAACAATTTTCAACTTGAGGACATAATGAGGTCCTCCCTTTGAGGTGATTGCTAACACAACTACCTTCTGTAAGATTAGAGACATGAGACATTTGCCTTGGGATTGTGTTTGCAAGAAAGGAATTTTCATTCTCATCCACATCTGCAAGGCCTTCAATGTTATTCCTATTAACATCTCCATATCCAGAGTATTCTACATTATGAACAATCTTTGCATGTCCAAACTCTCAGAATTTTCTCTACTAGTTTCTGCAAAGGAAAATATGTCATCATCTTTATTTCTAAGACAAGATTTAATTTCACTATTCCATGCCACTACATTTGGAATATATCTGACAGTATTTGCAGAAGTGTCCTTGTTATTATTTCTTCCGCAATCATAAAAAAATACTTCTCTTTTTCATTGTAAAATTTATTCTCTACATTAGTTAGGGTTTTTTCTCATCGACCAACATTATTTCCCTCACTAAGCCCATAGGTAAAATTTCTAGAATTCAATCCAATTTTTTTAGTTTCATGCAATGAATCTAAATGTTGATGATAGTTACTAAATTGATTAGAATTGTGTTCAACGCCTAAAGGTCATCTAGACTACCATCTACTAGATGAAAATTTGTCAAATGCACTAGCCTGAGTGAATATTGATGCCACTATCTGTGAAAACAAAGATGGAGTTGATACCTTATCATTTCTGTCCAATTCATCTCTTGATGAATCGATTTCTCAATGAGTAACCTAGGAATTTGGAGTTATTGTAGCAGGGACAAATGTAGGCCCATAGGATCCACTAACTATAGATTGTTGAGCTACCATGACCCATTGTGAACTTGACACATGTTTCATTGTTTTCTGTCATGGGGCAACAAAATGGTGACAAAATGGTGTCTGATGATGAGAGGACAGGTTTGAACCACACTCCTGATTAGAAACTAATCCAATATGGTGCTAGAAAGGAGGATAACACTGAGGCAAACAAGTAAGTGATGCGATATTTCCATGTGAAACCACAACAATGCTAGACTTGGGCTTAACCTATGATCGACTAGACACAACTTTTTCGCTGAACTGATCATGCCAAGTTTGAAAATCCTCAAATGCGTGATTATGGTAATCACTTTCATTAACAGAATGGCATGAAAAACTGTTTAGCGATTTGCATTTGTCTTCGTCAAAATTGTGACCAATGTTTGTGGAGTTAGGGAGATACGATACCTTGTCTACAAAACCATATTCTATATTAGTTACGAAACCCTTCTACCGTAATGATCAAATGCAACATAAACATGGTTAATTGTACCACCCCATCTTGCTCCACTATTTTTCTTCTCGTGGATGCTCCTACTTATTCCCTTTAAAACTTTGTAGACAAAGGAGCTATACACACTTCAGATCAAACCCTATGAAAAAAATAGCAATGACCATTACAATAGACTATAAAGACAATTTTGTTTCTCCCAACGACTTGTATATAGGTTCCCTTATCAAGCCATTTTACCCTAATACTTTCACATGTGATCCAATGAGTTTCAAAACATTTCTAAGCCGAAAAATTTCACTATAAATCATTATTTCACATACCCTTAAAGAAAAGGATAAAAGAAAGAAAACCTGGAAAATAAATGAAGAATGAACTCACCCAGTGTCGGGGCCAAGGGCATGGGAAGATTCGATGGAATGGAACCACCATGGAAGTCCTTGAGTGTCATTGTAGATGCATTGAAATCCTTCTTCTTTGACAAGGCTTCCTCTATTTCAAATGTTTGAAAATTTAAAATGGATATTATGTGATTGTTTTGGAAAATTTCAATTTTATTTCTTCACTTATGTGACCATCACTTGATACAACAAATGTTAAATGGATTATTCAAGTTCATAAGAAGCTCATTATTAGTGAAGGGGGCACATTCGATATAGGCTATATATAAATGGATTCAAATACTCCATTAATATTATAACAATGGTATTTCATGCTGTTGGAATGTTGAATATTCCTATTGGTTTATATAAAGAGAAAGAAGCTTTAAGTGAATAGTTTATAAGGCATGATGATTGTTAATATATTGTGGGTGGGGTAGCAAGTTAAGTGAGCTTGAATATTATGAAAATATTATGGTTAAGACAATGATATTTAAAGGAGTCTTGGCATCAACGAATTTCCCATGAAGTCTCGGTTATATGGCACTAAACTTAAAGGTCACAATTGATGATATACAATTCATTTTACTATTTTCAATCCCCCTTCTTCACCCTTATGAACATCACCTGTTGCAATGAGTGTTAATTAGAATATTCAAGATTGTGGAAGATGGGTTATAGATGAATGCCTTTGAATATTCAATCAATCTAAAAATAATAACTTCATCATAAATTCTGATTGTAATAGTTTAGTGAATTATACTATCTTACATATATTTTTAGTTAAAAATTATATAATTATATCTAATGAAATGAAAGCCACAAGGATTAACTTAGTTGGTTTTGAGCTAGACATCAGATATCTCCCCCAAATGTTGGGGAGGTCATGGGTCCGAATCTTTTGATCCCCTTCGAGATAGGCCCCATAATCAAGGATGATGGTTGCTAGAGAGTGTCAAGGAAACAAAATACAGTACCGAGTCAAAATGCATGGAAATGGATGAATAAGAGTGTGTCGGGGAGTGTCAATAAGTGCTAGGCATGCCAAGGATGGAGTGACAAGGCATGATAAGTAGTGCCAAGGCATGTTAGGGAATGACAGGGCATGTACATAAGTTCCAGGGAATGCTTACATGTGCCACAAAGTTCCAAGGCCTGCCAAGACATGCCATGTGCCAAGGAATGAAAAGATATGCCAAGTGCTAGGGTATGCTAATGCGTGTCAAGGATTGTTAGGGAAACAAAAGGGAGAATCAAGTTAAAATTCAATGAAATAAGCATATAAAAGGGTTAATAAATCAAGACCTTAATTTTTCAAGAGGGGCATTGTTAAGTCCCTATATTACTAGTGTAGTCCCTTACTGTTGTAGTGTAGCCCCCTTATTGTTATTGTTGTACCCCTATAGTCCCCATATTATTATTATTGTGCCCCATAAAATTTCCACTATTTCTATTGTTGGCCCTTAGATTATTATTGTTAGGTTGGCTAGGATTATATTGTGACCCCATGGACTCCTATATATAGAAATGATGTTTTTTCATTTGAATCATCCAAGAATTGTTCATTTATGTAATGTAAAGGAGGTTTCCCCCTCAAAGTGGCTAATTTCTAAGGCGTTGATCTATCCTTTCTTCTATTTTGGGAGATGGTTTCATAACAATTGGTATCAGAGCTTTTGATTCTAGGGTTTCATTGCTTCAAACATGTCATCGTGGCATTTTGGCTATAACTTTTTTTTTTTTGCGAAGGTTTAGCCGCTAAAAAAAAACCCATTTGCAAGGAAATCCTAAGGAAGTTTGTGTAAAAGTTTCTGATCTTGGTTCGCAATATTTTAGGAGATATGATCTATGGAAGTTAGGGTTTTTGCAAGCTCCCTAATTTCATCTCAAAGAGGTGACCTTGGGAAAATCGTCATAACTCTCTCTCTAAGCATCAGATTGGAATTATGTAAAAAGTGGCCGAAATTACATGGAATTCTAGTGTTTTGTGTATCAATTTCAGAGCCAAAGGATGAAACAGTGACACATGGCATGTCGTACAAGTTTTATCTACTGAACTGGTCCATAATTAGGTCATTGTGGGAGATTGGGAATAACTTTGTCTTGAAGAATTGAAATTAGGTCAAAACTGTGGCACTGGAAAGAAGACTCAAAGGGATATTACAGGACTAGAGCTTAAATATCAGGGATTCAAAATTATAGATATACATCAGTTTCAATATCGAGCTCCTCGAAAGAAAGAAAAAAGTGTGTATTTTTTTTCAAATTGCATAGGTCTTGTTTGAAAAATCAGTTTGAAGTGATTCCAAGGGCATATTGAAGAACAGATATCAGTATTGGGTTCTAAAATGTCCCCTGAAAATAATTTGACACCAATTAAGCCCTCATAAGGCTCTACTATGACTCATGAAGGGGAAGAAGTGCAATATGATATATCAAAATTACAAGAGCAAGTGCACCAAATTTCGCTCTCGCAAAGAGCAACAAAAAATGAAATGGAAGTTTTGAAAAAAGGTGTCGAAGCCAAGATGGATGGTTTGAAGAAAGGCATGGAAGATAATATGGATGGTTTAAATAAATGCATGGAAGCTAAGATGGATGGCATGGAAGATAACATGGAAGACATGAAGAATGATATAAAAGTAGACATGGAATGTTTGAAGGAAGTTTTGACAAAGTTGATACAAGAAATGATTCCTAATGGCAAAAAGGTAGTATAGGAAACTCATGATGAGAAAAAAATAAATGTTAATAATTATTTCATAAACTCTAATGTTGGATTGAAGACCCACCATATTCCAAATATGGATATGAAGAAGTTTGATGGCAAGGATCCTGTAACATGGATACTACATATGGAGCAATATTTTGATATTGATCATGTGTAAAACACACAAAAGGTACGCATTGCAACTTTACATTTAGAACAAAATACTTTTGTATGTCATCGATGGATTTTATCTCATAAAAAATTTGTCACTTGGTCAATTTTTACGAAGAAAATGATAGCACATTATGAGGATACAAAGAGAAACACCTTCTTTAGCCAATTGATAAATCTCAAACAAAAGGATTCAATGGCAGAGCACATTGAGGGCTTCAAAAAATTGAATATAAGGGTAACTGATATTCCAAAGGAACACATGATTGATGTCTTCATAGGGAATTTAAAGGATAACATCCAACGTGAGGTTCGCCTCTAGGAACCTGATTCATTAGAGAAGGCATTTAGGTTGGTATGAAAAATTGAAAGTAAATTTATGGCGACAAGGAAGCCTACCACTAACATCTATAAAGATGGAAGTGTTGCTACTCCTATAATTCCATAACCTACAAGGTTGACACCACAAAAATTGGAAGAAAAAAGAGAAGAAGGGCTTTGCTACAATTGTGATAGAAAATACATTAAAGGTCATAAGTGTGCTGAGAAGAAATTATTTTACATAGATTGTGAAGAGGAGGAAGAAAATGAACAAGAAACTTCAAAAGAAGAGGATATACACCAGGAACCAACCCTAGAGAAAGAAGAAATGAGTCTGACCATATCCTGTAATTCATTGGTAGGAATTACCACTCCTCAAACTCTCAAGATAGAAGGATGTATCAAGAGGAAAATGGTAATAGTGTTGATTGAATTAGGTAGTACCCATAATTTTATTCATTGTAAGGTAGCCAAGGAATTGAATTGCTTCCTATATCCAACACCAGCGTGTCAAGTGATGGTTTCAAATGGAGGGACTATAAATTTCCCTTGAAAATGCCATAATATCAAGATAACCATGGGGAAATATGTATTGAATATTCCAATGATTTCCATTCCAATGGGAGGTTGTAATGTTGTACTAGGAGTACAATGGTTACAATCTTTGGGGGCGATAACTTTTAATTTTCAGGAATTTTTCTTGAATTTTTTTTCAGAAGGAAAGGAAGTTGAATTTTGGTGTATCATAGGGAAGTTGGGAAAGATAATAAGCTCTAATGTCATGACAAAACTTCTAAAGAAATAAAAAATATGCGTAATTGCACAATTATGCTCTCTAGAAGTTTCAACATCAAAATCATCTATTTCTCCATATCTCCAAAAAGTTTTGGAAAATCATTCCAAGGTGTTTGAAACTCCCAAAGGAATCCCACCTATTCATGATCATGATCATGCTATTCATTTGATTCCAGGAATTTTTCCTCTGAACATCAGGCCTTACAGATATCCTTATGTCTAAAAGAGCGAAATTGAACGTATTATTATAGAAATCTTAGAGGCTAGTATAATTTAACCTAGTCAAAGTTCTTTCTCTACTGCAGTAGTATTGGTGCATAAGAAGGATGGATCATGGTGCATGTGTTCGGATTATAGGGAGCTCAATAAGATCAATATTAAAGATAAATTTCCCATTCTTGTGATTTATGAATTATTTTATGAATTACATGGAGAAAATTATTTTACCAAGTTGGATCTTCGTTTAGGATATCATCAAATTAGAATGAAGATTGAAGATATTTTGAAAACAACATTTCGAACTCATGAGGGTCATTATGAATTTTTGGTCATGCCTTTTGGCCTTACCAATGCACCTTTTACATTTCAAGGGTTGATGAATTCCATTTTCAAACCCTTCCTTAGAAAATTTGTGCTAGTATTTTTTGATGATATACTAATCTACATTAGGTCTTGGAAGGATCATGTTCAACATGTTGACAGGGTGCTCAAACTATTGCAGGAGAAACAATTATATGCAAAAACATCCAAATGTTTCTTTGGAGTACAAGAGGTGGAATATCTGGGTCATATTATATCTCACGAGGGTGTTAGGGTAGACCCTAACAAAATTAAAGCCATTAAGGAATGGAAAGTCCCCACAACCATAAAGCAGTTGCGAGGATTTCTCGGGTTAACAGGGTATTATCGCAAGTTTGTTAAGAATTATGGGAGAATAGCAGCACCTCTAACAACATTATTGAAGAAAGATGCATTTTCATGGACTCCCGAAGCAACTAAGGCCTTTGAACATCTTAAAGAGGAAATGTGCCTAGCACCGGTCTTAGCTACGCCAAACTTCACAAAAACCTTTATTGTGGAATGTGATGCCTCAGGAAATGGAATTTGTGTTGTTTTAATGCAGGAAGGAAGACCCATTTCTTTTGAAAGTCGTCCAATCAAAGGAAAGTATTTACAGAAACCTATTTATGAGAAGGAAATGTTAGAAATACTACATGCGCTAAAGAAATGGCGAACTTACCTAATGGGAAGACACTTCAAGGTAAAAACTGATCATGATAGTCTTAAACACTTTTTGGAACAAAGACTATCTTCAGAAGAGCAGCAAAAATGGGTCACAAAAATGTTGGGTTATGACTTTGAAATAATCTACAAAAAAGGAAAGCTTAATGTTGTTGCAGATGCACTCTCAAGAAAGAATGAAGAGGTGGAGGCATTGCTTTGTGCCATTTCTATTATCCAACCAGATTGGATAACCGAAGCAAGAGATGAATGGAAGAAGGACAAAGATGTATGGACACTCATTCAAAAGTTGCAGCAAGATCCTAGTACATCTGATACATTTAGTTGGAAGAATGATTCCTTATGGTACAAAGATTGCTTATATCTTTGTAAGAATTCCCAACTAAAACAAAAGATTCTTCTGGAATTGCACACTTCTCCTTTAGGAGGACACTCAGGATTTTTAAAAACTTACCACAGGGTGAGGAAAGAATTTTTTTGGGATGGCCTTAAATCTGATATTCAAAAGTTTGTGGCGGAATGTTTGGTTTGCCAGCAGAATAAAGTGGAGACAATTAAGACCCCGGGACTTCTACAACCTTTATCCATTCCAAGTCAACGTTGGGAGGAGATTTCAATGGATTTTATCACAATTTTACCTAAGTCCGAAGGAAAGAGTGTCATCATGGTGGTAGTTGATAGACTTACCAAGTATGCACACTTTTGTGCATTATCTCATCCATTTAAAGCAAGTAAAGTTGCTACTACATTTGTGGACAGAATTCAAAAGCTACATGGAAGCCCAAGGGTTATTGTGAGCGACAGAGATCCCATTTTTACGGGAAATTTTTGGACAGAGTTCTTTTCTTGTTTGGGTACTAAATTAGCTCATAGCTCATCTTATCATCCTCAATCTGATGGTCAAACTGAGATAGTAAATAAATGTTTGGAAGGATATCTTCGTTGATTTGTATCTGATAAACAAACACAATGGGTCAAGTGGTTACCTCTCGCTGAATGGTGGTATAACACTTCCTTCCATACTGCAGCAAAAATGACCCCATTTATGGCACTTTATGGATATCATCCACCATCCATCACATCATCTTTAAGGGAAAATTCGAAGGTTCAAGTAGTGGAAGATCACATAGAGCATCAGCAAGAAGTTCTCCAACTCTTAAAGGATAACCTGAATTTGGCACAAAATCGAATGAAACAACAGGCAGATCAACATCGTAGCGAGAGAAGTTTTGATGTAGGAGATTGGGTATTTTTACGGCTACAACCATACAAAAAAATGTCACTCAAGCAAGCAAAGAAGGATAATAAATTATCGCCAAAGTACTATGGTCCTTACAAGGTGTTGCAAAAGATTGGTACTATGGCATACAAATTGGAGCTTCCTGCTTCTTCACGAGTGCATCCAATTTTCCATGTTTCATGCTTAAATAATGTTATAGGTGAAAATCTTCCAATTCAAACAATATTGCTAGAACTTGATGAGGAAGGAAAAATCATATTGGAACCTGAAGCAGTCACAGAAACAAGAACTCGACACTTACGAAAATCGATCAATTTCGCAGTATCTCATCAAGTGGAAGAACTTACCCAATCGAAGATTCCACATGGGAGGATGAATAATTGATATAAAATAAATTTAATCTTAAACCATGAGAAGGCATACTAGGGAATCCTAATGCATGCCAAGAGCCAATGTGTACCAGGGACTTCTAGGGCATGATATGGAGTGGTAGGGAATGCCAGGGAGTGTGAAGGTGTGCTAAATACTATCAATGCATGACAGAGAGTGTTAGGGAGTGCTAGGGAAACACAAGGGATCACTAGGTAAAAATGCATGGAAATGAATAAGAGTTTGTGCTAGGGAGTTTCTATGAGTTCCAAGTGTGTCAAGGATTGAGTGTGTTAAGAAAAGTTCTAAATAGGAATGAGAAGAGGCTAGTATGTGGTTGCAATAGAGAGTTGGAAAAACCACTTTTAGACAAAAGGATACTTTGGGCTTGGCACAACATTATTTTTCCAATGAATTGGTTGGTTTCCCAAGTTGTAAAAAAGGTAAGGCTATCTATGAGGGTATGCTAGCTAGGGAGTGCAAAGGTGTGCTAGGGAATTCTAGGAAGTGCTAACACATGCAAGATAGTTCATAGGAATGATAGTAATGCCAAGAAATTCTAACTACTAAGGCATGTATAGATGTCCTAGGTGCTAGGGCATGCCAACGCATGCTAGGGAGTGTCAAGGAAGTACAGTGGAGCACTAGGTCAAAATGCATGGAAATGAAAAAATAAGAGTGTGTGATATAGAGTGTCACCGAGTTATTGGGGTGTTAAGGAAAGAGTGAAAATGTATGCTAGGTAGTGCCAAGGCATGATAGAGTGCTAGGGTGACATGCCAAGATGTGCCAAGTGTCAGGGTGTGCCAATGCATGTTAGGGAGTGTCAATGAAACATAATGGAGAAATATGTTAAAAGGAATGGAAATGAATGAATAAGAGTATGTGACAAGGAGTTTCAATGGGTTCTAGGTGTGCTAAGGAGGGAGTGAAAATGTATGCTAGGTAGTTCTAAGGAATCTTAGAGTTCCAGGGTAGCATGCCAAGACATGCCAAGTTCTAGGCTATGCTAATGCATGCCAAGGAGTGTTAGGGAGTACCAAGGAAATACAAGGGAACACTAGCTTCAAATGCATGGAAATGAATGAATAATAGTGTGTGATATGGAGTGTCATCGAGCTATAGGTGTGCTAAGGAGGGAGTAAAAATATATGTTAGGTAGTGCCAACACATACTAGATTGCTAGGGAAGCATGCCAAGATGTGCCAAGTGATAGGGTGTTACAATTCATGCCAAGGAGTGTTAGGGAGTGCCAAGGAAACACAAGGGATCACTAAGTCAAAATGCATGGAAATGAGTGAATACGTGTGTGTGGCAGGGAATTTCAGGGAGTTTCAAGTGTGTTAAGGAGGGAGTGACAAGGTGTGCTAAACAATGTTAAGGCATGCTAGATTTCTAAGGTGACATTCCAAGATGTTATAGGTGCCAAGGTGTGCCAATGAATGCTAGGAACTGTTAGGGAGTGCCAAGGAAACACAAGGGATAACAAGGTCAAAATGCATAGAAATGAACGAATAAGAGTTTATGACATAAGTGTGAGTGAGTTCCAGGTGTGCTAAGGAGGGAGTGATAACATATGATAGGTACTTCTAAGAAAAGCTTGAGGTGTAGGCAACATGCCAAGATGTGCTAGGTTCTAAGGTGTGCCAACATGTGCTAGAGATGTTAGGGAGTGCTAGTGAAACATAAGGGAGCACTAGATCAAAATGCATGGAAATGAACAAATAAGAGTGTGTGAAAGGGAGTGTCAACGAGTTCTAGGTGTGTTAAGGAGGGAGTGACAAGGTATAATAGGTAGTGCCAAGGAATGCTAGAGTGCCAGGGTGACATGCCAAAATGTGCTAGGTGCCAAGGCATGTCAACGTATGATAGGGAGTGTTAGGGAGAGGTATGGAAACACGAGGGAGAACTAGGTCAAAATGCAAGGAAATGAATGAATAAGAGTGTGTGATAGGGAGGGTCAACGAGTTACATGTGTGCTAAGGAGGGATTGAAAATTTTATATGTTAGGTAGTTCTAATGCATGCTATATTACCAAGGTGTGTTATGAAATGATATGGTGTGCTAGGGAGTTCTAAAGCAGGCCAAGGAGTGCAGGGGATGTTAACATGTGCCACATAGTGCCAAGGCATTCTAAGACATGCCAACTATTATGGCATGTCAAGATGTAAACTATGTTGCTTAGTTATTTTACGACCACTGTTGGACATGGGCCTTGTCTTGGTAACTTGTTAAGTGGGATGAGTTGAGATTGGACGTGAGTAGCCTAAGATGAGTTGTAGGTAATTCTTAGGTGAACACGACATTGTCTAGTTGTAGTAACCATAACTTGGCCAAGTTTTTGTAGTCGAGATAGGACTTGGTTAGGTTCTCATGTCGCAAAAAAATTAAGGGTAGTTGTAAAGGCATGATAGCCAGAAAGTGTTAGGGCATGCCAATGAATGAAAAGGCATGATAACACATGTCAAATAATGTCAATGCATGTCAAGGAGTCTTAGGGAGTTCCAGGGCATCATAAGGGAGAACTAGGTCAAAATGCATGGAAATGAATGAATAAGGGTGTGTGCCAAGGAGGGTCAGCAAATTCCAAGTGTGCCAAGGACGAAGTGTGTTAGGAGAAGTTTAGAATTATATTTGTAGGAGGCAAGCCTACAATTGCGATAAGGTTTTGGACAAAGAAATTTTAGAAAAAGGGAAACTTAGTCTTGGGCACAACAATGTTTTTCCTTTGGATATTATTTTTATATAAGATGTGGCACACTTTGGTCACATGTTCATGTTTTAAACTATTCTAGACTCTAGCCTATTATACATTGTTTTGTATAAGTTTTGGGGCACTTAACTTGTGTCAACTTATATCTTGTGTGTCTTGTGCATCTGTTGGTTCTTGCAAACTTTTAAATAATTTTTTATTGAATATATGAATTGGACATACATGTGAAATATTTCCTAAGAGTAAGTTATGTTTCTTAGTTGGTTTATGGCCATGGCTAGATGTGATCCTTATCTTGGTAACTTCATAAGTGGGAGAAGCTGAGTTTGGACATGAGTAGACTAAGATGAGTTATAGGGAGTTCTTAGGTGAATAAGGCATAGTCTAGTTTTAGTAAACACAATTGGTCAAGTTGTTGCAGCGAAAGCAAGCCAATGTCACATGAACTATAGCAACCAAGGACTTGATTGGGTTCCCAAGTCGTGAAAAATGTAAGGCTAATTGTGAGGGAATGAGTGCCAAGGCATGCTAAGGAATGCTAGGGAATGCTAACATGTGACATATATTGTGAAGGAATTCCAAACATTCTAAAATGTTTAGAGTGCTAAGGCATGCTAAGATGTATAAGGGTGTGCCAACACGTGTCAGGGAGTGTCAAGACAACAAAAGGGAGAAACAAGTTAAACTACAAGGAAATGAACACATAATTAGAGGAAATTTCAGCTTAAAATTAGTGCCCATGAAATGTTCATGTCATAATATGTAAACCAATCAAAATCCTTTAAATTTAAAATTAGGTACATGTAAACATTTTGGAGGGAAAAGAAGAAAAACCAAATTTTTTTAATTGTAATTTTGGCTTTATCCTTATAGGTTTACTCAAATTTCAACACTCTTTGGATGCATAATTAAATTCCACATCCAATGAGTACCCATTATGCATACTTTTGAAAAGACCCACATTGATAAAAATTGTATATACATTAAAACAACGTGTTGGACATGTTTTTTTTTTAATGTATCTTTAGTTTTTATCAATGCGAATCTTCTCAAAAGTATGCATAATGGGTATTCATTGGATGTGGAATTTATTTCCGCATAGAACAAGTTTCTACACTAGAAATTTATGTAAACCTATAAGGAGATAAGCCAAAAATACAATTAAAAAAGGTAGTTTTCTTCTTTTCCCTCTAAAATTCATATATCTTATTTTATTATTTTACCTATTATTTTAATATTTTTCCATAGGAGGAAAATTTTAGGCTGAATTTTCCTTAATGAATAGGGTTAATAAGTCATTAATTTACATTTTCCAAGAGGGGCATGCTAGGAACACCAATACAAGGTGCCAATACATGCCAAGTGCAAAATCTTCCTCTATTACTTCTCTCCTACTTTCCAATAATTTATCTCAAATAACTCAATCTTAAACATGCTAAACCATTCTAAGAGATTCCAAATCATACCAAGGAATCTAAATGAATTTTAGGCATTCTAATACTTTCCAAGTACCAATGTGTGTCAAGGAGTGTTACACATGCTGTGGAGTGGCAGATCATGTCTAAGAGTGGTAAGGTGTGCCAAAGAGTGCCAAGGCATGCCCAAGAGTGTTAAGGAGTAATAGGGAAACACAAGGGAGCACTAGGTCAAAATTCATGGAAATGAATGAATATGAGGGTGTGCCAGGGAGTATCAACAAGTGATAGGCATGTCAAGGAGGGAGTTACAAGATATTCCAGGAAGTGGTAAGGAATGCTAGGGAATACCAGGGCATATCAATGAGTGTCAAAGTGTGCTAGTGAGTTCCAGGGTGTGCTAACATGTGCCAAATAGTGACAAGGCATGCCAAGACATGCTAGGTGCTAAGGCATGCCAAGATGTGTAGGGTGCCAGGGTGTGCCAAAATGTGTCAAGGATGGTCAAGAAAAAAAAGGGAGAAACAAGTTAAAATTCAAGGAAATGAACACATAAGATGGTTAATAAGTTAGGACTTTACCTTTTTCAAAATGGGCATGCTAGGCACACTAACAATAGGTTCCAATACATGCCAAGTTCCAATGCGTGCCAAGTGTTAACGTATGTCAATGCATGCCAAGGTGTTCTAGAGTATGCCACCACATGCTAGGGGGGTGCTATGTTGTGCTAGGGCATGCCAAATTTTTCTTGGGCATCCTAGTCATGGCAAGATGTTATAGGTGCAAATATGTTCCAAGACATGCGAGATGCCAAGGAATGCTAATGTGTTCCAAAGAATGTCAAAGTGTGCCAAGAGTGTTGCAGAGTTCTAGGTATCTCTCATTAATAGAATTAATAGAGATTGATTATGTATTAAATAACATGGTTCCTACACACACTAGTGGTACTTCATATGAAGGGAATTTTCCAGATAATAAACCTAATAGATATGAATCATGTGTTGACTCATAGGAAAACTATATTCTCATTACATGAGGGAAATGATCCACACTAATTACTTCTTAACAAATGATTCTGTATAACCACTATGGCCTTGGAAAAATAATTAAAAAGACTCCATAACAATGGTCTTAAAGCATTATATTTTGACAAAAAATTATAGCAACAATCACATAACATCATAAAAAACTCATTGGAATGATCAATGATGATGAAAATTTTTTTACCGTCACCAAAATTAACCAAAAAGAGAATTGGTGAGGGCCAATAAAATATTGTCACTAGAAGTGTCACCAAAGAGAGAAATAGTGATGGGCCCTTAAAAACCCTCCCAAATAGTGTCAATGAAAATGGATTTGGTGACAAACCTTAAAGGATCGTCACTATATGCACTTACAATAATGTTTTTTTAAGGACTGTCACCATATGCAACATTGGTGATGAACCTTAAAGGATTTTCATAGGCATGACCCTCACCAATGACCTTTTTTGTTGTAGTGTTGTAGAAATACTACATGGCTTAAAAATGTGGAGGCACTACTTACTTCAAAGAAAGTTTGTGTTAATGTCATATCATGTAGGGTTGAGATAACTGTTTGACCAACCCAAGTTAAATGTTGAAGAATCTAGATGGTTGGATTTGATCAACAAGTTCAAATTTGAGATAAAATACACTAAAGGAAAATAAAACAAGGTAGAAGATTCCCTTAGTAGAAGTCTACAAGTGGTTCATTTGGCTTCCGTGAAAACTTATGAAGTTGAAATCAAGGAAAGGGTAAAAGAGACATTGCTTCATGATGAGAATTATAAGCATGTGAAGGAATGTTTACATCAAGACCCAAAGGGATCAATGAAAAAGAGATACAAGCTCATTAATAATGGTACGAGACTATTCAAAGAAAAATGGTATGTGCCTTGTGTAGCTGAATTAATAAATCTCATCATGGGTGAGTTTCATAAGAGACCTTACTCTTTTAATCCTAGTTATGAAAAAATGATAAAAAGAGTAAGGCCAATAAAAAAGAGTTAGTCACCATAAAGAAAATGTATTATTGGCCAAGATTGAAGAAGGAAGTTGATGAATACATTTCTAGGTGCCTAGAATTCCAACAAGTCAAAGTAGAATGTATGCACCCAACACGGTTTGTACAACCAATCCCAATTCCTAGGTGGAAGTATGAAGTCACATCCATGGACTTCATTAAAATATAACCTAAAACAACCAAACAAGATGATGCCATTATGGTGGTAGTGGACAAGTTGAGTAAACCAACCCACTTCATAGTTGTCAAATCCACCCACAAAGCCATTAATATATCTCAGATATTCATGAAGGAAATATTAAAATTACATGGTGTACCTAAGAAAACAATCTTTTAGTAAGATGCTGAGTTCACTTCCAATTTTTGGAAGGCATTGTTTACTAGTTTTGGAACCCAATTAGGTTTTATTACTACATATCATCCTCAAACATATGGTCAAATTGAAAGAGTGAATATAATTATAGAGGACATGCTGAGAATGTATGTTATGGATTGACCAAATAACTGGGAAGAAATAATACTATTACTCTAGTAGTCATACAATAATGGGTATTAGAACTCACTAAAGAGGAGTGCTTTCGAGGCACTGTATGGAATAAAATGTAATACTCTTATTATTTAGGATGATCCAGTGAAAATAATGGTTCTTGGACTTGACATGCTGAAATAAATGGAGCAAGAAGTAATCAAGATGTGCCTTAGAAATTGAAGGTAGCCTAGGATAGGCAAAATATTTATGCAGAAAAAATGAGAAAACACAAAGGATTTCAAGTGGGAGAGCATGTATACCTTCACATTAGACCATGGAAGACCTCACTAAAAGTGGGGTCTTATACTAAGTTGGCACCCAGATTTTGTGGACCATTTTAGATTTTCGAAAGAGTAGGGCTAGTAGCTTATATATTGGCCTTAACACCCATAGTGAAGTGCTAACAAAGAAATCCATTTTGTGGGCAAGATTTATCTCCCAAGATCTGCTAACCAGATCTAGAACAAAACAAACATGAACAAGAAAATTTCCCTAAGTCTAATTTATATCAAGTTATCAATGGAAGTGAGAGTGGGATGAAATCATAGCTTTTTATGAAGGTTGTCCTTGCTGGTTGTTTTTGTAGCTTCTATTATCGTCCTCAATGCTCCGGAGAAAAGACTTGAAAATAAAACAAAAAAAGAAACCATCAAAGCACATATTATCCAAAAATGATTTGGTATAACCCATATATATGATCAAGGAAGTATAGACAAAATTTTTCCAAATGATAGATAATAATTTGTGGGAAAGAAACAAGTAGCTATATTATAAAGAAGAAAAGGTTACAACTTGAAGTCACCTTGATGTTGTAAGTACCTTTACATATGTTCTCCATTTCAATTCCTTCCCTTCAAAAACTTTGAGATCAAAGGTATTATATTTCAATAGAATTTCACCAAAGCCAAAAGCATTTCTTAGATTTTATAACTAGCCATATCAATGGGAGACAATTTTACTTATAGGTTTGGGAAAGGATAAGAGGAGGATAAGGGATCGGGGTTGAGATCCAACAAGTTAGGTATGTGAGATCATATATACCATGCTTAGAGTAGATGCCATACAAAAGGCTTCTATTCTCGAAGCTTTTGATACTTTTTAATTTTACCTTTTTAAAAATAATTTCACACCTTTTGAAAGAGAAAAGTGTGACAACATTGCATTCTATCAGGTATGCAACTTGCAGCAATAATCAATGTCACGGGATATTAATGTAAAACCTACAACATCCTTTTGAATTACAGTTTATAATGTATTTACACAATATTCCTATCTTCCACATAAAGGTTTTTATTCCATATTCTTCAGGGATTAATGAAAATATTCTTCAGATGATGAAGGATAGGGGCACAATATCAATTTCCATGAATGTGAAAAAATAATGTGTAACAAAAATTAGATGATTATTTTCACATTTACTTGCTTAAGAAGTATGTACATAACACTAATCATATTGTTGACTGGTATTTGATATAGGTGGAACCCCAAGGAGAGTTCCAAACAGAACCATTATGCATGCTAGACCGAAGGCTAAATGAACTTAAAAATTGAGTAATATAGTAGGTAAAGGTGAAATGGAAGCACTTTGGACCTGATGAAAGCACCTAAGAGATGGTAGAAAAAATAAGGCTACTATAAAATTTTTCATTTAATGATTAAACAAATGTAAGAGTTGTGATTACAAAGCTTATTTTTGTTCTTTTTCATTCTAGTTACAAAAACACTTAAGACAACATTCAATTAAGGGGGTGGGGTTTGTGACAAGACCACATTTATATCCTTTGTTTTTGTATATGTGGTGATACTTGTAAAGGCCAAGGTGGAAACAACAACTCACTTGGACAAATAATGTAAAAAATTCAAGTATTAAATTATTTTCTTGAAAATAATTAAAATATTAAATGTTGGCCTGAAGAGAAGGAAACAAATATCAAAGTCTGAGGGAGATTGGAGAAGTTGGAGAGTGGCATATGGTGCCATAAGATATCAAACCACCATCTAAAATTTGGGAATACATGATTGGAAAGAAGAGAGTGTGAGTAATTTCTTTTTGACATAAAGGAAAGGAAGGTATTTAGTATCACATAGGATAAGGAGGGACTTAAGGAAAAATAAGAGGCAAGAAGGAATAAAAAGAAAGAGAAGGGAGGAAAACATAGAAAGAAGAAAAATACATTGTTCATGGAGCATAATAGTAATGTTGGAAGGTAAATCAAGTCTTGTACTCTAAAATTTGGACGCTTTTCCCTATTATTTATGTGTTAAGGTCATTGTGCTATGTGTGTCCAAAATTGACTAGCTATTGGGAGGCTTAGAGGAGGAATTAACCGCGAGTTCTTACTGAGTAAGCTGATAAACCACTAAGTGCTTACTAAAAAAATTGATAAAACACTTAGTGTCTTCTAAATGGAATGATAAACGACTTGGATGCTTGTTGTACAGATGAGAAACCAATCAGAAGGGTAAAATGAGCCACTATGGTTCTTGTCGTGAGGCTAATAAACCACCTGGATAGTGGGCTACATGATCCTATAGTGCTTGATTTGAAAAAAACCCCAATAAACCACCTATATAATGTATTCAAAATCCAAAAACTTAGTAAAACGTCAAAGGAGCCTTAGGTTAATTCCATGAGCAAGCATCCCCTAAGACTTTGAATTTGGCTCAGGAGTATTCAGTTATAATAAATATTGTGTGTAGTCAGCCTATGGTTGGGTGGAGTGTTGAAGTTAGTCCTTCAGTTTCCAACAACTTGCAAACACATATATATGTGTAAATTAATTGTGTATATTTCCTTATGGACTGTGATGAATTTTTCATGTTGTGAATGATACAATAATTTGTGTGCTTTTGAGTGTAAATGATTGCCTAAGATGTGAACCTTAACGGTATGTTCATGATGGGAATGATACATTGTATGCTCATGATTTTAATGCATTCTTAGACTATGTTTTCCATTGTTATATTTAGGATGATTGTGAGAAAATTTGTATTTATGTGCAATTTGGTTTATTTCCAAGCTTGTGAATAACTATAGTTTAAAATTGTTCCTATGCTAGTTACAATGCAAAATTGAGAAATTAGGTTTTAGGCCCTTGGGCCATAAGTCACCTTAATACTTCAAATAAGTAGGCATGGGTGAGGTGGTTTCCTTGTTGTATCATGAAATTAACCTTATGTTCTTTGTTTTTTATGCATATATGTCATTGGAACCCTACCACAAGAGGTCGTGACCACCAAACCTTAAAAATTAGTTTATCATTTTGATCACACAATATTAGTGAAGGAGAGGCCGACCTGGCTATGGTTTATCCACATAACTATATCCATCGCCCATCACTCACCACTGAGAAGTGTTAAAGTTGGGTAACCCTCATAAATATGGGTGGTCGATGAAGAATGGGAGAGTTGCTTCAGACGAGTGTGACATTGTCTTGTGCAGCTACTTGAATCATAATTTGATCCCAAAACATATATAACATATAAGATCCCACAAAAAACATAAGGGGATTGTCTGATAGGGCCCATGCCATGTGTTGACGTAGCAATACCACATTGTTTTGATATACGCCACATGGAGGCTTTGTAGAAACCTAATGAGGATGTGGACTTAGGTTAATCTGGTGTGGTTGCATCATGTGGACCTCACATGGATGCTACGTGGAAACCCAATGTTGATGTGGCCTTATCTAATTGGTAAAAATCTAGGAGGGCATAGTTTTCAATTCAAGAGTCATATCGAGATAAGTATTATAACATCAAAAATCTCTCAACAAGCTGGATATGATGGTGGTATCATACTTTAATTCCAAAAACTTTGAAAAATGATGATTTTTGTAACCCCATCTTCATAAAAAACCTTGGAGGTTAGGTTAATCCAATAAGTAACACCTCCCATAGTCAGAGATAGTACAAGGGGGTGGGGGGAGTGTTACAATAGTGGTGGTTTTGAACAAGCTCAGACAAAATTTTCAAAAAAAACTTCGTCACATCCTCCATAATTTGTAGAGGAGGTTTGAATGATGGTTTGAACAAATGTTCACTCTAAATTTAAAAAAAAATCTTGGAAAGTGGAGTATTTTGTGAATATTCTCTTTCTAGTGCTTATTTTTGTAACACACATAATGAACCTTTAATAAAAACACCATGGGGAATAATTGAAACTAGAAGCACCAATTCTCATATATTCATTATGCACCAATACTTTCATTTTTGTATATTGAAGCACTAATTATTGTATAACTATTACACTTTAGGAACCTTGCTAGGGGTGGAAGAACATAAATAGGAGGGAGGGAGGGAAACCAACCTGTCATCACCTTGGGAAATAAGTGAGGGAGGTGTGGATGCCATCCTCCCCCACATGGAAAATGATAATGTCAATACACCCTCAACAATGAATTCCTACATCAAGGAATTATATGACACAAGGTGAAAGTACAATGAAATTGGAATGAGTGATGTGAAACCTTCTTAATATTCAATTTTTCTTTCTCCGTGGTTCTTTTCTCATGATTTTGGGATAAAAAGATTCACTATGAACTTATTTAGGTTTTCATTGGGGTTTTATGGACTTACTACATTTGTGCCAAATCTCATACTCTCCAGGAACTTTCTGGAGGCCTCAAGGGGTATGGTCTAGGCCTCTTGGTTTGGACATCCCAATCCTAATTGCTCTTTCTTCATAGGAGGTTCTACATGTAGTATCAATCCTAATCTCTTGGAGAGGGGAGAAGATTCATAGAGTGTCCAAAATTTTGGAGGTGGAGCAATGTAAGGATATAATTAATACCACTTCTACTGATACTAGGTGGTGAAACTCTAGTGTATGGCTTCTTTTCCTGAAATTTCTCATCCTGCTTTGACTGAGGGCCAATATACTAGAAAGGGTTTGGATTCATTCACCAGTTATTTTTTGTTTGTTCTAGAAACTATTCTGGTTCTATCCCTATTCAAAGTTTGTTATATTCTATGTATCTTTGGCTTGCTCAAGTTCTTTTGGTTTCTAGAGGAAGTTGGGTCTCTTCTTCTTGTCCTTCTAGCTCTTTTTTTGTCATGGTATGAGACTCTAATTGGCCTTTATTTTGGTTATGCTCCTACAGCTTTACCTTTCAAATTCAGGGAGGGGTATGCTCTCCCCTCTAGGATTTTTCCAATTGTGCCTTGTTAGTTCTCACTAAACCACTATATCATATGTGGTCCCTACCCTCTCCTTTCCTCCCCCTTCATGCCACACTCTTCATCATGTAATGCTAATGCATGAGATTGTGCCATGGAGCAGCTATTTGTGGATCTCATAGTGGTTCATGTGCTAACATAAGAGGTATCTCTTTTGCTTGTATTTATAACATTCCGAATCCTTCTGAGATATGATAACTTCATGATGTTAAAGATGTCATAATTCATGAGAGAGTTTATCAATCTAATTCATAAATTCTAGATGAGGTGGTGGACTAGGTTTCAGATCTTGGGAACATGCATGAAAGACATAATCAATATCTCCATATTGTGGACTTGTATTGGCAAGTGAAACCTCTAATGGGTATTGTACTCTTGGAGAGAAATGATATCAAAATGGATATTAGACAAAAATTGGACAAAATCCAAAAAGAACATGATGTTATTATTGTACAACTAAACAACTTAGATGATTTATTGAATTGAATGGAGGAGAAAATTTGCAACAAACCAAATCATGCAACTCCAATCAATCTAATCATTCTAGGCACTATTGAGTTTTCCACATCCTCTTGATGGTTTTAGTTAACTTGTGGTTTTTCTTCTTCACTTGGAATTTACCAATAAAACTAGATATCCATATAATTATGCTCCTACTATGGCATAATTTATTTCTTTTTGAATTCTTGGTCAATAGACCTTTTTGTATGTATTTGGTTAGTATATGCACATTTGGGATAAAAGACATTAGATTTTTCCATTGGTCTAGTTTCCAATCTGGAAAACCACAAAAAAAGGATTTTGATATTATGTAATCTAAAATCCATTTAATAGAAAGAATCTTACTTGCAATAAAAAATAAAAACTATTACACACTAGGACGATCCTACTATTTTCTTGCACATTGGTGCTCATATAAATGTTACACATCAATGCTTGTATTACTGTGTGCAATGAAGGGGTGTAAAATTTTAAAAATTTACAATGAGTTTCTAGCACCATTTGTTGTTACTACACAACAATGATTATACTTTATATAAATTACTATTGCATAGAAAATATTTAAAGCACTAGAGTGTATAAAATATTTAAAGAACCAATGTGTATTTCTATATATATAATGTAATATTTTGAAATGATATATGTGTGTGTGGTTTAAATAAATGTCTCTTTTCGCAATTTCAACACCAGTGAAATATGTCAAATAATAGGCATTAGTGTGTATGAATCATAACAATGCATCATATTTTGTTTCATGGCTCTCATCATTTAGTGAGTTCAAAATAATGCAATGAATCAATATTTTTTTACAAAATTTCAATTAATCATCTCAAAATTTATTATTTTATATAATAATATTTAAACTTATATTTAAATTATTGTGTTTTGATATAATGATTGTATTAGTTCATTATTCGACAGGTTACACCTCTGTTATTTGTAAGTATTTAAATCATTCATATATTAATCAATTAACAGTGCAACTTTTTGTTACACTATACAATGTAACAAAATAAGAAATCCATTTTATTATAAATGATAAGAGACCCATCATCATACAAAATGAGATGAAGAAAAGGTCCACAATAATCAAAGTGTCATCAATATATAATTGCTACACTTATTGATAAATTATCATCATCCAATTGGGACAATATGTCCATTACGTTAAAAAAATGTCAATATGCAGTTGTTAAATTATTAGTAGCATGTCCTCATGCAATTGTGAAAATATGTCAAATACATTGAACAAAATCCTCAATTTTCACATACAAATATTACAAAACATAGTACTTGCAATGAAATTAAATTATATTAATTGTCATTTATCACTTGAATTATTGTTATCGTTCAAGCTATGTCTATGCCTTATTTATTTATTATTTGTAGGAAATATTGTATTGAAGCCAATGTTTCCTTGATCAGCTTGTTTTTGATGTTCCACCTCTTCACATTCTATTGACAACCATAAAAATAAAGTGTAATAAGTATATTTACATTTGTATAGTAGAATATACATGATTGTGTAGATAAAAAAGAATGCCATGGTAGCTACCGGTTCATATAAAATAGACATTCTTTCAATGCCATGATGCATGACTTATCTCAAAATATATTTTGTTGGCTTAAGTCCATACTTTGTTTCTGCATGATTTATATGCCATGATAAATAATATTTGATATAATTAATATAAAGGTATTTTTTATTCTATTAACTATAAAATGAATGAATTTGAACAGCATAGATATTTACAAATTGTTCAATTAACTCTTAATACTTCATCATATATTCACAACCCACATTAAACCAAATGTCGATTAATTATTCAATTTATTTTCTTTGTATGTTAGCACCTATTAGAAGACATCTATGGATTGTAACTTAAAGTTTTAAATATAAATATCACAACATATATGAAATCTTTAGAGAAGTAAAAAAACACAGGTACTCACAAACTTTACAATCAACCCTTTTCTTCCATGTCTTCTTATCTTATGTGATAAATAGATTCCATTTTTTTTTCCTTTTATACAATAAAATAATTGAATATTGGTATTTCATGCATTAATTAAATTTAATACACATAAAATAATATATCAGTGATTACATACGTCTTATACATGTTATTGTTGAAATGGCTCCTCCTACAATGCAATTAGGCTCATTTTCTTTACCATCTCCTTGTACATTATTTTGGATATCCCTACCAATATGTGTTGGATTTCCCTTGGTTGTCCTTTTAATTGGCATAATATTCCTAAAAAATAAAAAGTATAATATTTTATTTTTTTTCTAAATAAACATGAAACTAATATAGAAAAAAACATAATTTATTAATTTTTTTGGATAAATTATAGAAAAATATATTTAGTGATAATATTTTTTGAAAGATTATTTTGTTGTCATAAGTTTTTCTATTGCAAATATCATAGGTCTCAATGGTCATTGGGCTAGAAACACTTCCTATAGTTTATGTATAACCTAATTTTGGGATTCAATAGATTGGGTTTTGTATTGTCAGTGGAAAGTACATGTATGTGTTCTTCCCACTGTATCCCTCATAGATTTGTGGAAAAAATCCCCTCTTATTAACTTCTAGCATCACCCCAGATGAACTTAGAACCAATTAAACATCATTTACATCCTTTATAATTTATATCTTCTTAGGTTGGCGTATGTTCCATCACTATCATTCCCTATACACCATTAAAAAAATTGAAATTGAGTGTTTAAAACATGTTAGTGATTAATGTTAAATAATTAATTTTTAGTGAAAAGTAAAAAAAAAAAATTTATATTGGTTACATTTTGATCCACCTAATTCCTCTCTTTGCAAAATTTCCATAAATATTTTACGTTCTTTTGCACTCAAAATGAAAACAATGTTATAAAGTTTCTTCAAGTTGTTGTTCTGCATGATATGGATTAAATAATACAACCATTAATTTAAATCTACAAATAATTTAAACATATTATTTTTTTAATAAAACTTAAAGAAATTGGCTTGTTCTCTTGCTAAGATGAGCTACTATCATGTTCACTACAATCAATTGTTTTCCTTGAACTTTTGGATATAGACATTATAAAATGTGTTTACAAAATAAGATATAGACATGCATAGTAAAACATGACACATTAGTGTGTTGAACACACACACACACACACACATTATCATATGATTATCATGCTATTATATATTCAAAAACATTTTTTTTTTAATTTTTTATGTTTAAGCATATTTTTTCCTGCGTAGCCTAGTGTGCACTTCTTATCCCAATGCCCTTTACTGTGTTTCTCTCTTCACTGAAGATAGATCAAGGTTCAGGAGGTCCCTCATCTCGCCCCCACTTCTCCCTCCGAAAATAATGTCATTCAATTATATTGTTGTTAGATTTACGCATTTCCAAAAGGCAAAATCCTCCAAATTTGTAAAGAATATTGAAAACATTCCAAAGGTAGAGGTTCACACCTCTCAATCCATATCAGTGGCCCTAAAACTTGCAAATTTGGGGTTTATTGGTAAATGTATGGGCTTATTCCCCTCTTTGAGATCCTTGTGGATATGGATCAATAAGAACTGGAGACCCAAGATTAAAAATAAGGTTTCAACATAACTTTGTAGACGAGCGTTTTGCACCTTCCTGTTCAAAGACAAAGTAGACCAGGATCTCATCTTCAGGAATGAACCTTAATTCATGGGGGACCATAGGTTATATATAGATTGTTGAAGTCCATATTTTAATCTAGAACGTAATGTTCTGATAACAATCCTCACATGGGGTAAGCTTCCTTTATTCCTGCTACATTGCTAGAATGAGGAAACTTTCAAGAGTATGCAAATTTTCCTTGGAAAATACATCGACTGTATTGAGCCAAAAAAATGATTGCAAGCCTGCACCAGGATCAGTGTGGAGGTGGACCTAGATAAGGTCTTACTGAAATCAATAAATATAATTGTAGACAATTAGTTTGACATATAGGAAGTTGATTACGATCAAATTCCATTTAAATTCAATTTTTTCCATGAATACAATAATTTCACACATAATTACAAGAATAAGGTAGAAGAGAAACTAAAGAAACCTAATGATGGAGAATAATGGTAGAAAAAAAAATGAGAAGAGGCCTCGTAAGGATGAACAATCAATATTTTCCTCAACGGACCACAAGGCATAAAGGAAAGGTCCCATGTCTCCAAAAAAGAAAGGGCCACTACCTAAAGAGGGGACCTCTACTATTAATAATAAGGCATCCCCAAATCCAATAAATAGCTTCAATATATTAAATCAATTGCTGGAAGAAGGGGTAATTCCAACTACTATAGAGATAATAGAGAAGTCCCTAAGCCCACTAAGCCCTCTTATCTTGTAGTGCCAGAAGGGATGCTTCCCTTAGAATAGGACCTTGTGGTGACTCAAGGGGAGGGATAAGATTTGTAAGAAGAATAATTCCACCCATTGAGGGCCTACAAATCCTAGGGTAGTATGTTACTAGCAAGATTTGTAGATGAAAAACGGTTAGATTCAAACATGGAAAAGGAAATAGATCATTCTCAAAGAAATGCATGGAGGAAGAAAAATCAACATATTCAGAATGAAAAAAATGAAAAAGATAATGAAATGGGGACCCATATGATAATTGATCCATCCACAATGCTTAATAAAAATGTAAAGAAAAGTAGCATTAGCATCAATTCTACATGCAACAAATCACAAAGTAAATAATGAAATTCCTCTCTTGGAATTGCAAGTGGTTGGGCTCTGATAAACATATGTTTGAAGTTAAATCTGTAATAAAAATAGAAATTTCATCCATCCTCTTGCTTCAAGCATTAGGGGAGCTTTGAGGTATAAAATGGGCCTCCTAAGGAAATTATAAAATAATAGTGGAAATAATAAAAGAATATTTGATTACATCATCAAATTTTAGAGGGAAAAAATAAAAAACTTCTTTTTCAACTTATCTCCCAATTTTTTTACTCAAATTTCGAGCGGGAGTATTCGTTGGATGAAAAATTTAATTCCTCATCCAAGGAGTACCCATGTTGCATACTTTTGATGGATCCTACAACATGAAAAACGAGAAATACATGAAAACATGATTGTAATCACGTTTTTTCATGAATTTCTCATTTTTTTGTGTAGTAGGGTCCATCAAAAGTATGCAACATGTGTACTCATTGGATGAGGAATTAAATGTTGCATCCAACAAGTACTTCCGCTTGAAATTTGAGTAAAAAATTTGTGAGATAAGTTAAAAATACAAGTTGAAAATGTAGTTTTATTAATTTTTTAATATTTTTACCCTTTTACTTAAAAATGTTGAATCATCCCCCATGGTTGAAATCATCATCTTGAATCCGATTGGTTCTTATAAAGTTTATTTTGGTTGTACATTTTTCTTAGGAGGCCCATTTTAGACCTCAAAATTCCCCTGATGAGATGGATTTAGGGAAGCTAGAGTCCCTCCAATTTTTTTTAAATGTATGGAATAATTTTGAGCTTAATATTGGATTGCGTGAGGATTATGGGGGGATTTTTTCAATTATTTATACCATTGTTTTTAAGTTGAGTGACTCACATTAAATGCCTCATTGGTTGGTGGTTTTCTTACTTCATCTCCCATCAAGCAAGGTGTGTAACATTGTTAATGTATATGTTCTTATTTAATATACAAAAAAATCAATTGTTGGGTGTCTCTCCTAGACCTCAAAGACTCTCCTTGGAGTAAATATTATATTTTAGTAGGGGATTTTAATACAACCCTCCATACTTGGGAAAAAAATGAGGCTCCCCCATTTAAGACCAATTTCAAGATATTTTAGAATATTTTATTACTCCATATAACTTATGGATATCACGCTAGCTGCCAACAAATTTACATGGAATAATCGCAGATCTAGCCTGGGAAATATTGAAACCCACCTAGATAGATTTTCACTTTCTTGTTAATTTTTATCTCAATAATTTTAGGTCTCCTTTTAGATTCTCCCCTGAGAAAGTTCAGATCATCAGCCAATTTGTTTTAAATTTTCACAAAGAACAAACTATGGGTAGTTTCCCTTTTTCTTCTCTCCTCTTTGAATCCAAAGGGAAGGATTATCATATTTGGTAAGGAAAACATGGATCAAGTGGGAAATTGGCTCTCAAATTACCATATAGGAGAAAAATTCAAAAAATATGAAGTTAGCCATTAAGTAGTAGATAAAAAAAATAATGAAGGAAGGGGGGGACAAAATAAGCATGCATAAATAAAATATAGAATAATCCCAAAGGAAAATATATTATGGATCCATCATGTTATAGGTAAATTTGGGTATCATCCCACAAGACCTGTATGAATAGGGTCTATCATTCCCTAATAATAACAAGGTTTATCATCCCTACTTTAGTTGTTATATGCCCTAAGAGAAGTCATTCCATTGCTGGCTTTAATTCATGAGATTTCCAATGTTTGAAGTATAGTTGAAATGAAATATTGACTCATCAATGCACCCATGAATGGGCCTAACTGCTTTGCAGAGAACTTACCCCCATGAAAGGGTGCTCTGCAGAGCACTTCCCGACACTTAAAGGTGCGTTGGTCTCCTGGGAGCGAAACCATCGTTGTTCCAAGAATCTCCACATGTCCAGTGCCTTATAGAAGAGATCATATGTGTCATAATTCAAATAAATTTATTCATCCATCACCATTGAACCTGGAAAAATGTCTCACCTATTATTAGAAAGCCATTAAATTGCATTTATTGAGAAACAACCTACAATTTCCCTATAAATTGAGCACTCATCTAAGTGCTAGGGAGGAAGAAATTTGTGTAGTGTTATGCTATTGGATTCTCAATTGATGATAGCTGGAGTATTATTATGCTGCTAAGATGATGCTTGGTGTGATGAGGATGGAATGAAGCTGGAGCAGGTTGATGATGAATCGATCTATGGGTTGTAATATTCTCCTCCTACTTTATTAATAAAGATATCTATTCTTTCTCTTATATATATGCTTATATATTGTGAATGTATTTCTAAATTGTGTATTTATTCTCAGATCTAATTGGTTTTATTTGGTTAAGATAGATATATATATTGTATATTTGTATGTTGTTTGTTGTCTTCTGTCTTTGATTGAAGGTATCAATCTAGCGGGTTTAGTTGGAATGAGAGCGACGACAACACAAAAAGAAGAGGAACGAGAGTGAAGGACCACAAGTAGGTATTTTTCCCTTATTCTTATCTATTTATCTTATAGAAAAGAATATTTGTCTTTCTTCTGTTGTTCTGAGTGAAGAAGCACCACATTTAGAGAGCTCTAGTTTATATGTAGATCAGAATTCCATATAACAAATTGGCGACCATATTGGGGAGAAATACATCATTCCTAGTGTTTTTGTCTTTGTTTATCATCTTCAGTAGACCTTAATTCATCCTTTTAGTCATTTGAATGTACTTTTTTCCACATAAGTGTGTCTTGTATGCTAGTTCTGCAAATCTAGTTGTGCCCAATGCACTGTTGGTCAGTACACAATGCTCTACAAAGCAATATCTCCCACTCTGGGGTGCTCTGCAATGCATTTATGCCCCTTCCGGGGTGCATTTCCCCTCAGCCAACCAAAATATATCATATTTTGTCTTTGCACTCAGTTTTAGTCTGTTGTTTGCTGCATTCTTAGAGACCAGTTAACATTTCTAGTTCTTTCTCCTTTGGATAGTTGTTTGTTCAATGTTTCATTATCTATTTTCTTTATCATTGTTAAATTAAATCCAAAGTTGTAAAATTTTCATTAGGTCAATTCTATGTTTTCAAAAAGGAAATTTTCGTTTCATTCTTCATTTCCTGAAGGAAAATTGTCATTTCATTCTTCATTTTCCTATGAGAAAATTGTTGTTCCATTCCTCATTTCTTGAAAGAAAACATTGTTTGATTGATTTGTGCATTTATTTTCTTTTTAATCATTCACATTAAAGGAAACTGAAAAGAAAAACATGCATATGCATTTAGATATTGTGAGTGTTTCATAGGAATAGATTAGGGAAAAATTGCATTTAGATGTGCTCATTGATGACTGCAAATTATTTGATTGCTCTATCCATACTAGCTAGTTTTTCATTGTCGAAAATCAATTAGAAACGAATGATTATCATTCTAATTGCATTCTAGGAATGTTCAATACATCTCGTAGTGAACCTGAAAGACAAATTGATAATCAAGATCAACATAAAATTTATATGAATTTACCTAAGGAAGCATTGTAACATTAACAATAACACTTAGAAGGTCTAGGCTAGAGACATGTTCCGACGTCGTTAAACATAACATCTATTGCTAACTTTTCTATGATAAATTCTGAGTGTGATACTTCACTCGACGTACCTAAGTATATTGGATCTCGTTCACGTACCTTCAGGTATATCGGGCAGTGTTCTAGTAAAAAATGTATCAGGGGTTGCTCTCACTGTGAGGATTCACATTATAAAAGGCCAACATGGACTTGGGACTTTACGTACCTTCGAGTATATTTGGGAGGAAAAATTTGGGTTTCTTACCATCCATAGGTAATCGATTTAGCCACCTTGTAACTTGTCATACACCGAACACAACATTCAGGGAGATTGCCTACCCATACTTCTTGGTTTGCAAGGAGGTATTCTGCAGTTCTCAATTACTTGGTAAAAATTTTGCCTAATATCACCCTTTTATTTGTTTATTTGTTTTTTTAATAAAAATAATCATTCATTTTGGAAGAAGAACAAATATTTCCCCGTCGTTCGTGTATAATAGCGCTTAAACCACCTTCACCACTGGAATCCATTTCTGGTCAGTGAAGGCAACCCCATTCTACCGAATCCAGTACCTCTGGAACTCTTGGTGCGACATCATCTGATATACCAGAGACATATGATCCTTTGAGTACCGAGTCTTGAGTCATTTCGACTGATCTTGGTTTATCTACTACTATCAAGACAAAAATCTCGCAGTTACCTGAGGACATTGAAATTCAATACAGTGAAACGGTGAATCTTGAACCCGAGCTTGTTCAAATGGAAGTTGATCCAGTAGTTGAACCTGTATTCTAACAAAAAGAATTTGTTCCGGTGAAACTGTCTGATCCTTAGCCATCCATAACCGTCGAGTCTTCCTCTTTACCATAGAATTTACCACCTAAAATTTATCTCGGGCCTGACGGTGAAGTGCTTCCACCTGGTTTGATTTCGATAAAGGAAGAACTTTAGGAAGAGACAACCCCTTTGACCCCCACTCATTTTGGAGCGAAGCTTCATTTATATCAATCATTTCCATGTTTGACTGTCTCTGCTTCCTTTGATCCTTTTGACTTTCAAGTTCCCATATATTTTTTAGAGAATCTTCGATGTTTTCGGCAACACCCAAATATTAGAACATTGGTGTAGGAATATTTAAGGATCTTTCCTTAATGGGTACCTTTTCATTACCGTCGCCTGCGACATTGGCGGAAATTGAAAATATAGAGACCTGCATTATCATATCTTCCACTTCATCCGACTTAAAGAAGATTCCCAACGATTCTGAAATAGATAGTCTGGGTGAACTATGAAGAAAGTTATTTTACCGTGTCAACCTCGTTAAAAAATGAAATAGGTGTTGAGGATAGTTCTTTTACTATGTCAACCTAGATAAATGAACATAGTCATGAGGAAAGTTCTTTTTCTATGTCAACCTCATTAAAAAATGAAACATGTGTTGAGGATAGTTATTTTACTGTGTCAACCTCGATAAATGAAAAAAATTCTTGAGGATAGTTCTTTTACTGTGTCAAACTCGATAAATGAAATAGATTCTTGAGGATAGTTCTTTTACTGTGTCAACCTCGATAAATGAAACATATTATTGAGGATAGTTCTTTTACTTTGTCAACCTCGATAAATGAAACATATTATTGAGGATAGTTCTTTTACTGTGTCAACCTCGATAAATGAAACATATTCATGAGCATAGTTTTTTTTCTTGTGTCAAGCTCATTAAATGAAACAAGGTTCCATGGGCATAGTTCTTATCCTATGTCAGGCTCGTTAAAAAATGAAAAAAATCCTCGTTTAATTAAAACAAGTCTTCCATTTGATCTCGTAAATGAACCTTTATTCCATCCAGCTATTAGTAACCAATAGTCTACTTAGGTGAATGAAATGAATATTGGGGGGCATGTGCTCTTGCAGGGGGCATTTGACATGTGCTCTTACAGGGGGCATTGAAACCACTTTCCAGCATAGCTTTTCTCTATTTTCAAGCTTGCATAAAAATGAAACCTTATCTCGAGTCGATTACGGTTATTATTTTCAAGACTCGTTAAACTCATAAAAATCCCGAGCTTATTTTTCTATTTTTCATGCTCGTAAAACACATGAAAATTCCAAGTTCTTTCCTTATTTTTTCTTCTTGTCAATTAAATTGAAAGTCAGTGATATGAGTACATTTTTATCACTTTTTCGGACTCGTTAAAAATTATGAAAAAGCGAAACCACAAAGAACAGTTTTATTTCCTTTTCAAGCTTTGTTAAACATGAAAAAGGAATTCAAAGAATACTTTTATCCTCTATTTTCAAGATTTGTTAAAAATGAAAAAGTAATTTAAAGCACACTTTTATCTCTTTTTCGAGATTTTTAAATACAAAAAAGTAACTCCCTGGAGTCTTCTTTTAGCTCTTTTCAGACTCTGATAATGTGAAAATATTGTCGAGCAATTGTCTTTTAGAGCTCATAAAATTAAATGAAACGACATATACTCAGTATAAGTTTAACGCTTTTTCGGACTGAGATAGATTATTTACAAAAAAGGAACACCTTAGTGGAACATGGCTAAGAGGTTTTCTCATGTATTATTTTACACTTTTTTGGACCTGAGCGACAAATTTACGAAAAATGAATTATGGATTTTTCTTTTTGTCCCTTTTTCAAACTCTCTAAATATGAAAAAGGATTGGGTTTTCACTGTCGTTAGACTCGTTAAAACATAAAATAGCGATGGAATTGTCGAACATGACAAGATCGAGTTTCATTATCTCTAGACTCATTAAATCATTAAATAGAAATGAATTCACCCGAAGGGTCGAATTATATATCAAGCATATGTTACCCTCCTCAAGCTTGTTAAAAAATAAAGAGGTACTGGTCAGCAATGACTGGGGAAAATTTGGGAAAAAGAACATAACACTTTATGGTAGCAGGTCGCTCTTGAACATGACACTTTCACTTCATCGTCATGGCTTTGGGTTGGGTAATCTTCTTGACGGTCTATCATACCTATGGTCCATCATACCATCACTTCGGTTTTGGTTCAATGTTTCCAACTCATTTCAGTGTCGCCGATATGTTCAAGAGAAGTCATCCAGTAATTCCTCATCTTCTACAATACTCATAAACCTTCATTTTCATGACCGCCATCCTTGAACATTGCTACATCAAGTCACATTTTGTCTCCAAAATCATTACTCCCATTTCACGATAAAGTTACTTCCTGTCAACATCAACTCATGATCCGAGAAGTTAACTTAGAAACATCTTTCCAGTGCCTTGGAGATTTCTTAAATCAACAACAGGTTTCTCGCTTCCAGCAACATGTTGACATCATAAGACCTTAGACTGAAATATTTTGTTTGGCGTTCAACATCAAATCATCTATTCACACCTTGAAAATTGTATTTCAGTACCTTGAGAACCATTAACATCAACGGTGGTTTCTCTCGCGTCTGTTAACGACTTAAAACATGGGATGGTAATCAGATGATGTAATCTCATGTTAGACTTCAGATCATATATTCAAATGGCTAGAATTGTACTTGAATGATCGATTAAATGATATAGAAGACCCTAGATCTAGTTTCATCCATCCGGGCTACGATTTCAAGAATTGTACCACATCATCCGTACGATGGCTTTACATACAAATGGTCATTTGAACATGGGCCTATATCTGTAGGCATGTCTATATCTATAGATGACTTTCTGATTTATGTATATGTTGTGAGAGTTTATGTGCTAATCATGGGTATGCCTCCCTCAACAATTCATGTCCATGATGTAAGATATCATGATGTAATGTATTACAAATTGATGCAGGTCACTGTCTGCTTCAGATCCTACTCATCACATCGTAAAACATCTCATCCAAATATTATCATTATTTGGACTTCATATTTTAGGGGGTAGCTGTTATAGGTCAATTTAGGAATCATCCCCCAAGACCAGTATGAACAAGGTCTATCATTCCCTAATAATAACAGGTTCTATCATCCCCTAATTCAGTTAATATACGACCTAAGAGAAGTCATTCCATTGATGGATTTAATTCATGAGATTTCCAATGTTTGAAGTATAGTTGAAATGACCTATTGAACCATGAACACACCCCTAAATGGGCCTAACTACTTTGCAGAGCACTTACCCCCATGCAAGGGTGCTCTGCAGAGCACTTTTCAACACTTAAAGGTGCATTGGTCTCCTAGGAGAAAAATAATCATTGTTTCGAGAATCTCCACATTTCCAGTGCCTTCTAGAAGAGCTCATAGGTGTCATACTTCGAATACATGCATTCATCCATGACCATTGAACCTGGAAACATGTCTCACCTATTATTATAAATCCATTCAATTCCATTTATTGAGAAACAACCTACATTTTCCCTATAAATTGAGCATTCATCTAAGTGATAGAAAGGAAGAAATTTGTGTAGTATTATGCTATTGGATTCTCAATTGATGAGAGATGGAGTATTGTTATGTTGCCGAGATGATGCTTGGTGTGATGAGGACAGAACTAAGTTTGAGTAGGTTGACTATGAATCGATCTATTGGTTGTAATCTTCTCCTCCTACTTTATTAATAAAGATAACTATTATTTCTCTCATATATATGCTTATATATTGTGAATGTATTTCTCAATTGTGTATGTATTCTTAGATCTAATCGGTTCAATTTGGTTAAGATAGATAGATAGATATTGTATATTTGTATGTTGTTTTTTCTCTTTTGTTTTTTATTGCAGGTATCGATCTAGTGGGTTTAGTTGGATTGAGAGCGATGAAAAAAACAAAAGAAGAGGAACAAGAGCGAAGGACCACAAGTAGGTTTCTTTCCCTTCTGCTTATCTACTTATCTTAGAGAAAATAATATTTTTCTTTCTTCTGTTGTTTTGAGTGAAGGAACACCACACTCAGGGAGCTCTATTTTATCCGTAAATTAGAATTACGTATAACACATCATAAAGGAGCTTCTCTAATATGAGAAATTAGAATTTGAGGCCTTCCATCATGCACTTATAGCCTTCCATCATGCAATCATATTAGAAGAGGAAGAATTGTGACTCAAGTCCAAAAACTTATCACTACTAGTTGGAGATCACAGCATCAAGTTCTTCCATAAATAGGATCATTGTGGCTTCACTTAATGAACCTATGACATATCATGTGCACTCGTGGAATACTAAAAAATAACCTTAATTTTACTACATATTGGAAAATACATCTAAAAATCACATTATTTAACTCCCTACCAATAAAAACCCAATACACCTTCCCAATTTAAAAACCCCCTACTTTCACTAGATATTGTAGGTATGCAGTTTTTCATTAACATTTTTATACCCATTTATAGTTTTTCATTAACTTTGAGCTCCATTTTTTTTACCTGCCAATATAAAAACCCTTTATCCCCTATTATATGCTCAATATATTATGTCAATTTTTCCTCAATATATATCCCCTAGTATGAATGCACATGGTACAGTATTGCTCCCCCAATGAAGCCCCCATGACTAAGATAAGGCACAAGTTTGGAGGAATAATATTAAATATGTAGCATGAATGTAGTGTGAATCAATGATTTTAAGGAGATCCGAAGGGTGGTTGTTGATTACTTCATTTCACTTGCCCAACTTATACCCAATTTGAAGGCTATCTAGTATATGTTATATAAAATCCTAAAATTAGTGTTTGAAGACGATAATTTGGACCTACTACAAAGCATTACAAAAGAGGATATCCAAAAAATGATATTTTCTTTAATCACAGACAAAGCTATTAGTCCAGATGGGTTTTTAGCCACTTCTATTAGGCTCACTTGGATTCCATTAAGTTTGATTTTATTCATACAGTGGATTACATCTTCAACCATGAATTTATGGGAGGAGGGATTAACTTGTCCTCCATTGCCTTGATTCTGAAAGAAATCAATTTGGCCTCCTTTTCTAGGTATAGAATGATCTCATTATGTAATGTTTCATATAATATAATTTATGAATTATTAGTACAACACATAAATTATTTCCTTCCCAAGCTTATCTCTGAGAATCAAGGGGGATTCATGGGCCAAATATACCTAATATATAGTATCGTCTTCAGCCAAGAATCATTGCGTATGATCAGTGTAAGGAAGGATAAAAGTATGCTCATCAAACTTGATATGGAAAATGCATTCGACTGTGTTAGCCAAGACTTTTTATTAAACGTGCCATCTAAATTTGGTTTTAATAGGAAATTTATAAAGTGGATGGAGGTTTGTATGCCCTCCCCTTAGATACCCCCCTTGGTGAATGACCACTCCTTGATTTTTTTTAAAGCCTCAAGAGGGATTTGACAAGGATGCCCCTTGTCACCTTTCCTCTACATCATGATGGAAAATTCACTAAGATGAACTCTGGAATATGAATGAAGAAATGGTATCATTTTGGGTATAATATATTTCTCAAGAATCAATAATATGTTACTCCCAATTTTTAGATGATACCCTCTTATTTGGAGGATCCTCATTAATTATTGTAGAGCCCTTCAAGAAAGTTATAGATTAGTATCTTTTGGCTTCCATAGGTCTTATTAATCATAGAAACTCAAATATCTATTCTTGGAATATTAATCCCCTTGTTTAGAAACAATCAAGTCTCCTTCTTGGATTTCATCCTATAGCCTCTTGGAAATATTTCAGATATTTGGGGATTCTAATTTGTCTAAAATCCCAATCTTCCCAAGATTGGTCAAGAATTATTATGAAATTCAATTCCAAGCTACAATAGCAGGGAGTGATTTTATTGAACTTAGATAGGAAAAAAGTTATTATTAAAGTTCTATTATCATTTTTTCCTCTTTACGAGTTCACATATAGCCTAGCACCAACTAAAACTCTTTGCAAAATAGCTAAAATTATGAGGATTTTTTTATGGGAGGTTGGGAAGCAGAGCCATAAAAAGTTTCATCTCTTCAAAAGGGCTATGGTAAAATACCCAAAGTCTCATAGTGTTGCGGGGATCTAGGATCCCTCCCTTATAAATATTGCATTAGGTTCCAAGTTGGTGTGGAGATACATTTTAAATAATTTTTCCTAGTGGAAAGAAGTTATGCAGTGAAAATAATTCCAATAAGGATGAAATTTCAGCCTCAAAGCTCCCCTTGGCTACACAAGTAAGCTCATCCATATGGAAGCTCTTATATTTATCTATGGATCTGATTAAATAACATCTTTATAGATGTTTGGGGAATGGGAAGTCAATAAATCTATGGTTGGATCAAATCCTTACTAAGAAGGCTTTGGAAAGTGATGATGAGCTAATCCCCTTGAGAGATTGGTTGATATATGAAATATAATTCACGCTATCATATATTTCAAAATGGGAAGAACTAAATAAAAATTAAGTATTAAAGGAAATTTCACCGGTAGTAAAAGAAAATAAGAGCCTCTCTAATATCCATATTTTCCTTATAAATATCAATCAAAACTAGTGAAAATCACTATAGAAGTGAGGTGAAGAAGAATTTTCATATAAATTATATGAATACGTATCTCAAGACATTGAATATGATTACACCCATAAAGGATTTCAAGGAAACACAATACTCTTGCCTTCTCCAGAAGAACAAAATCAGTATATTATTGAGAATAATTCTGTTTCCTTTTTCTAAAATGTTTCTTGAAACATAAAATGATTTGATATCCTCTAAGGAAACAATAAATCTTAAAGGGATGATTTCTCCATTGTCATTAACTAAAATTTTAAATGAACATATATGTGATAGTTATGAACAACAAAGGAATGATGTTGTTATTGTGTTTTATAAAGATGAAGTCATTACATTTTCTCTTTCTTCTTTCACATTTGATGTATAAGTGGAAGAAGCTCCTTTCAATGGTGTGTCAAAAAATGCAAAAGATATGCAAAATCCATGTAATAAATTGGAGGTATTTTCTGAGAAAACAAAGTTAATCCTTCATTTTTTTAAAGATCTTGTTGCAACGTGATTGCAACTTACTTAGAATAATCAATTGAAGTGAGATTTTAAATAATTATACACTCAATATGTATATAAATTGCATGATAAGCTATCAATTACTCTCTTGCTTCAATCAACATTCTAATTTTTCTCCATCATTTGCAGAGAGGGGTTTATAATTCAATTAATGAAATGCTTATTTGGTGTAATTGAAAACATGCATATACTTGACTAATATGATTAAGCATATTAATCTATATAAAATAAGCTCCCTATATGAGCATCTATTTAAACCATTATAATAGTTTTAGTTCAATAGTAAAACAATTTCATTTAGTTCATGCTCTATATAATGCTCTGTGGTTAGTTATTCAACCACTATCTTATCTTAAAATCCATTTCATTGGAGTTCAAGTTCCTCGTTAAGTGATAGTTTCACTTTTGACTTCTCTTGGTGGAATGCGCTCTCGACGGAGACACATACAAAGGTTCACACTAACATAAATTAGTTACTCTCCTTTCATTATAAATAAATTTGAAGCCTTTGCTCATATTTATTGGTAATACCCTAACAATTTCCTGAGCAGGGTCTTGAGAATTAAAACCCCAAACCAAATATAGTAGTTTAGTTCTTCCTTGGTTAAAAACTTCGGTTAGTTTACTTTTCCATGAACATCTATGGTCGACCCTGTCATGATTTTTTTTTACAAATATTACTCATAATTTGACCCTACATGAATATTCATGATTTTGAATATATTTTTTGTATAATATATATTATCTGGTTGTCTCTTGCTCTGTTATTTGTCAAGTTTAGGGTTTCTACAATTAAAATCCAAACTTGTTAAGGGTTTTTTAGCCATTTTTAACCCTTCACCTAAATCTTTGGATTATGGTCGTGTTATAACAATTATATTTATTTGATTTATTTGTGTAAAAAATATATCCATTCATAGGGTTTAAATCCCTTAATTGAACTCTGTTAATATGACATGTATTTTAATTTCAACCAATTTAATCACAATTTCTGATTTTTTTTTTAAGAGATATGACATGGGTTATCGAGCATAATTATTTCTTAGGGTAATTTGGGAATTTAAGCATTTACTTATTTCTTCAGTCATAGCTTATATCTTTATTTTGTTACTATACCTTAATTAAAATTTTGTTTCATAGACATTTGTAGGTATAATATAACTTAAGAAAATTTCGTAAGTTTTTCCTTCATAGCTATATTACGGAGCTTTCCAGTACTTACATATTTTCAGCTCCTCCTCTTCATACCGGGTCACTCCCTGAACTCCTTGTTGGAACTTATGATTGTTCTCGACTCTTTCGATGAAGACAAGATAATAGGGTTCTATTTATTTGAATTTAGTTACCAATAATATTTTGTCGAACATTTCCTAAGAGGAAATTTGTATTTTAAAGGCACCTATGCCTTACATGTAAGATGTAAAAATAATGTCAATGACTGAAAACCTACGGTTAGAGGGTATTATTTATTGTCACTATGGTCCTCTCGACCAATACTAGAATTCAACTATATATTATTTTATAAAAACATAATGAATTCTATTCATTTATGTTGTTTTTATTAAAAAATTATTCCATAAATTTTGTGCTTTTTGTCTTTAACTACTGTTATAAATTTTTATATGTATTTGTTTACAAATTATTACCTTGTATAATTAATGGAATTATGGGTTAATAGTTATAGGTTAACTATATGTACTATTATAATTCTTCACCTTTTTTCCTAAAGTTTAAAGGTTAACAACGTTTCCTCTTTGTTTCATTGACAATCTGGCCTAAACTATTTAAAGGTTTCATGTAGAGAATTCTATTAATCTCTCAGGATTTACTTAGATAGTGTTATTGTCCAAATCCTTTTTATTTATAATTTTTTTCACCTACAATGTCGTTCAATTGTCCAATTCCTTTTTAGTTAGAATTTTTTTCACCTACACTGTGGTTCAACCTCTGTTCTTTTCTAATATCTCAGGTCAATTTGACCTTACCTACAATTTTGTTTGTTATATGTTTATGAAATCTTTCCCTAACTATATCTCCATATGAAAATGGAATTCTCTCTCCATAATTCATATAATTGTCCGAGAAATATATCATTCACATATCTAGCACCTTTACATAAATGCAAGTATTTAATTTAATTTAATATCTTTATATTAAAAAGTAATGTCTACTCCAAATTCATTACTCAATAAGAAAACACATATTCTTTTGTTAAATTCTTGTATCATAATGTTTACTACTTTGTATATGCATGAAAAACTATTATCATTTAAAATAAAAAAATAAATTAGAGTCTATCCTATATTTTCATTTGCATACACATACATGAATTATATAATATGCACTGACAATGTTTCTACTCCAATTATTTAACATAAACTTATAAGAAGTGTCAAGTAATTAATATACATGTTTCTCAAAATACTGGCTTGTCAATAGCTTTGGAAAATAATTCTGTAGCTACAATGCTCCTCTCAACCTTGACTCCTCCTCTTGGATGAGTCCCCCTGAGCTTTGATGGATTGCTAAGACTAGTATGGAACTCTATCTTTTCCTCTTTTCCCCTTCATGTCCACTATACCTCCTCCACACTAGATATGTACCATGTGAGTATAACTACAGTATAAGACATAAGGACCCTTTCTTTAGGATTCTCTTGGTATTTGGTAACTACCTCCTCCCCTATCCCTTAAGTGGAAGGTAGTTACTTGCTCATTAATGAGCTCCACATATCCAAATTCCTAAGACAATGTCCTATATTTTTGGGGAATTTATTGGTAAATAATTTCTCCATCATTTATTCACTATTCTAATCCTCATATTAGATGCTTAGTTCTTACATCCAAGGGTTAATGAATTCAACCGCTAGCTTGCAGTCCATTGTTTTCTCTTTAGCCATTTTCAACTTAGAATTATATTCCATATTTCTTATTAATAAATTAACAAGATATATTTACATTAAGTAACTTATCAGTAACACAATATTGATGTATCAATTCCAATTAAGTCTTAAAATTTGAACATCAAGTACACTTAACACATATACAATATTCAGAAATAAAAATTAAGTTAGGGGATATCACAAAACAATTCTACTTCAGATGATCTTGCAAATAAAGGTGTAAACTTGGAAACATGAGTCCTAATGAGAAATGGTATTCCTTCCCTTGTCACTATTCCTTAATAGTGGGTCTAATATTCAGTGCAAATTTTGTTTGTATCTACAAGTCTTTTGGAGAATTTAGAACTCCAAAGAAATTATTTCATTTAGGATAGTAAAAAATCTAATAAATCTTGAGAATAAAGATCTTCATGAGGTTAGATATATAACTAGCCTAAAAGGGTTTTCATTGTACTCACTTGTTGTATAAGCCATAATCAAGGTGAAAATTTTTATTTAATACAATATTTTCATCACAAATAAAAACAATTGTTATGTTTAAGCAATGCTTTGTGAAGTAAAAGAAGCATTGATGCCTTTTTTTTAAGGGTGGTTCACAGACACTAGGTGGCCGCTACATCCACGAGAAAATCTAGCAAGATAAAATCAAATGGATCTACCCATCAGCCAAACAAGCAGGGCCTAACCCCAAGGGTGTCAAGGATATTTGACCCCGAGACCTCCCAATTGGCGAGGTACTTCGCAATGAGAACTTGACCAATTGAGATAACCTTTGGGGCTAAGAAGCATTGGTGCCTTATTTATGTTTATTGTGAACACTCAAAGAACCCATGAACACATTTAAACCATGAAGTTGTTTATTAAAAATAATGTTATATCACATTTAAAATACATGAATTAGATAACATGAATGTGCATACTTGTGCATAATGTATGTACAATGTACACAACATATCACAAAAGTTTTTCTCTTTTTTTTAAGTGATAGAAACATAGTTTGGAATCCATATATATATATATATATAGAGAGAGAGAGAGAGAGAGAGAGAGAGAGAGAGAGAGAGAGAGGTTCCAATATAAGAGAGAGTGTTAGAAAATTATATATTATGGAGCAATGCAACACATAAAATATGAGGAAAATAAAAGCACACAATACACATAAAACTAGAGAGACACAGATATACGTGGTTCACCCAGTTTGGCCTACGTCCAATTTGGGCCACCTGGCCCTCTTCCTTCCTATTATCCAACAAAAATGAAGAGACAAAACCTACAAAGCAGATCCACTATAACATCCTCTATTCTCTCTCACAGCTTCCTCTCGCTTTCGTCCGAGAACATGTACATACCACATACAATGCCGCAATAAAATGCCCTCATAAAAGCAAGGGGTTTCCTTCTAGGGAAAAAAACCCTAATCTAAACATAACTTCTACCGTCAGATCATTTGCCTAATGAACGGCCCAGATTGACTAGAAATTACTATACTTTTACAAGGCAATTTTACATCTGTTTTTAGCTTCGAGGGCGCTACCCCGGAAAACCCCCGCTAGGAGGAGGCTCTGAAAAGCGCTGCCGCCCCCCCTTGGACCCCCCATGGCAACGATTAATTATGGGTGGCATTGCCACCCCTTTTAATGTACAGAGGTCCAATGTTGTGATACAAAGTAAACAAGATAGTCAGGCTCCACACCCAACAATCTCCCACTTGGAGGGAGATTGTATGAAATGGTACTTGAGATGTATGTGTTTAGTCCTAGAATGAAATGCTGAGTTCTTTACAATATGAATAGCACTTTGGATATCACTTTATAGTATGACCATATTATGCTTCTTTCCCAATTCATCCATAAACCTTTGTAACCAAATCATTTCTTTACTAGCCTCTATAGCAGCAACATACTCGGCTTCTGTTGTTGAAAGTGCAACAACACTTACATTTCTGAAACCCCAACGATAGTTGTTCCACCTATAGTAAATACATATCCTGTAGTGCTCCTCCTATTATCTCTGTCACCTGCCATATCTGCATCAACATATCCCTATAGAGCAATGTTTGAACCACCAAATCATAATTCTTGAATTGTGGTACCTCTCAAATATCTGAGAATCCATTTTACTGCCATCCAATGTTCTTTTCCTGGATTATTCATGTACCACATAACTCCCACCGCACAGTAATATCGCCTCAGGCAGACCATTGCATACATTAAGCTTCCAACTCATTGATGCATATGGAACTTAGACATATAATCCATGTATTCTCAGTCTTTGGGCACATCTCTTACTAAGTTTGAAATGGCTAGCAAAAGGTGTAATTACTGTTTTGTGATTTCGCATATTAAATATTTTCTTCAATATTCCCTCATGTACTCATTCTCAGACAGTGTTAATTTGGGATTTTTCCTGTCTCTATTTATTCTCATACCAAGGATATGTTTCACAGCTCCCAAATCCTTCATTGCAAAGGAATTTTCCAATTTTCTTTTGAGCACATTTACTTCCTGCATGTTAGACCCTGCAACAAGCATATCATCTACATACAATAATAATATAATATAGCTTCCATCATTTTTCTTTTTCAGATAAACACAATGATCAGAGTGACATATAATATAACCTTGTTCAGACATAAACCTGTCAAATTTTAGATACCACTGTCTTGGAGCCTGTTTTAAGCCATACATGCTCTGTTCTTAACTCGCACACCAATTTTTCTTTCCCTTTTACCTCTCATATCCAAACCCTTGTTGCATGTATATCCTTCCTCCAAATCTCCATGGAGAAATGTTGTCTTTACATCTAACTGTTCAAGATGTAAATCTTCTGCTACTATAAGAATTAAAATAGTTCTGATTGAAGTCATCTTAAAAATAGGAGAAAATATTTCATCAAAATCAATACCTTTATTTTGTGCAAACCCCTTCACCACAAGTCTAGCTTTGTACTTTTTGTTTCCTCCATCTTCTTCCTTTAGACTATAACCCCATTTATTCTACAATGTAGTTTTACCTACAGGAAACCTAACTAAGTCTCAAGTCTGGTTATGCATTAAGGAGTCCATCTCTTCTTCCATGGCTAGCTCCCACTTCTTCCTAGTTTAAACCTGCATTGCTTCTTCATAACATTCAGGTTCACCAGAATCAGTTAGTAATAAATAATATAATGAAGGAGAGTATCGTTCAGGGGGTCTACTTGTCCTGGTAGATCTTCTAATGCCACTTTCAGGTGTTTGAAGTGCCTTTTCTATTGTGGTGGTTGCTGCTGATGTGGTTGTTGATTATTATTATTTTCAGGCACCTTTACTTTTTCAGTTATCTCATCAAGAACTGTGTATTCCTTGCTTTATTTTTCTTGTTTCTTTTCCTGCAACTGATTCTTATACAAGACCTTTTCTTAATAAATATTACGTCTCTCGCTTCCTAATGATTTTGTAATTTTCATAATCATATAAGCGATAGCCAAAATCATTAACACCATATCCAATAAAGGTACATTTCTTTGATTTTGCCTCAAGCTTTGTTCTATTTTCTTTATTAATATGGACAAAGGCCTCACAACCAAAAGGATTTAAAAAAGAGTAGTTTAACTTTTTACCTGTCCATGCTTCCTCTGGAATACCACCATCCAAGGAACTTTGAAGGCCCTCTGTTTATTAGATAAACAACAATATCTACAGCATCTTCCAAAAATTGTAAAGGCAATCCCGCATGCAATCTCATGCACCTTGCACGCTCCATGATTGCTCTATTCATCCTTTCTGACACACCATTTTCTTGTGGCGTTCTTGGAATTGCCTTCTCTCTACGAATTACATGCTCTGAACAATACCTATCAAACTCTTTACTGCAATATTCACCTCCATTGTCTGATATGAGACACTTCAACTTCTTTCCTGTCTCAATGTCAACCAAAGCTTTCCATTTCTTGAAAGTATCAAAATACATTAGATTTATTCTCAATACAATAAATCCATGCTTTTCTAGTTGCGTCATCAATAAAAGTAAAATAATAACGCGAGCCACCGAGAGATGATACCCGAGTAGGTCCCCATACATCTGTATGCACAAGATCTAATTTTTCGCTCTTCTTTTCTTTCCCAACTCGGAGAAATCTAACTCTCTTCTTTTTTCCATAAATGCAATTTTCACAAAAATCCAAATCAACATTCTTGAAACTCGGTAGCAAATTTCTCGAGTGAAGAATCTTCATCCCCTTCTCACTCATGTGTCCAAGCCTATGATGCCATAATGCTACATCTGCTCCTTTGGAAGTTAAAGCATTAACAGAGTTAGAAATACTATCAAGATAAATAAAATGTACCAACCTTTTCAAATAGGTTAACTGCCCCTTTGGTGACCTTCCAAGTTTTATCTTTGAAAGTTGTCACACAACCTTTATTGCCTAATTTCCCTGTTGAAATCATATTTTTCTTTAGATATGGAACATGCCTTACCTCCTTTAATATCCATTGGTTTCCATTCTCTTTTTTTACAATAACTTTACCCATTCCAACAATTTTACAGGGCTTATCATCACCTAAACGAACTTGTCCAAAATCTCCTTGAACATAGTCATGAAAATATTTCTTATCAGGTGTGGCATGGAATGAAGCCCCTAAATCTACAACCCAATAATCAGTAACATTTTCGAAAGAAAGAATCAAAGAATCTTGTAACACATCAATTGTCACATTTGCTTCATGATTGTTTTCTAGCTGTGTGTCTCCTTCTTTTCCCTTCCGAGATCTACAGTCTTTCTTTAGGTGTCCTTTCTTTCCGCAATTATAACACACTATCCCCGATCTGGACTTGGATCTTCCTTTCCTTGATTTACTGCGATATCTCGAGCTCTTTCCTCTTTCCATTCTTCCCCAGACTCGCACTTAAAGCATTAATTGATGTCTCACTGCAGCTTTTCCTCACAGATTTCGCTAAGGATAGCACCAACAACATCATCAAACTTTAAAGTATTAGATCTAGAGATTTAGGTTACTAATGGCCATTACTAAACCATTCCAACTCTCCGCAATGAGCACAAGAATACCGTAGCCTCTAACTTCATCATCAAAGTTTACCCCTACAGAACTTAATTGACTGGTAACTGTATTAAATTCATTTAAATGGTTTGCAACAGATCCACCTTCCAACATCTTCATATTAAATAGTCGTTTCATAAGAAATACCTTGTTTGAGGTCGAGGTTTTTTCATATAGTTTCACCAACGTCTGCATCAAACCCTCTTTTGTTGTTTCCTTCGAAATATTAAAGGCGACTAATGCCGCAAGACACAACCGTATTGTTCCGAGTGCCTCTCTATCGAGAATGTTCCATTCCGTGTCTGTCATGGCCGTCGGCTTCTTTGTTTTTCCACTCAATGGTAGGTACATATCTTTCTGATACAGATAATCTTCCATCTGCATCTTCCATAGAGGAAAGTTTTGGCCGTTAAATTTCTCGACCCTAAACTTACCATCTTCCGCCATTGCTCCCACTCAAACCAGGAACCCTTCTTTCCTGCGAGTTTATCAGCCAAATATACCTTCTACTTTGATACCAGTTGTTATAAAATTATGTATTATGGAGCAATGCAACACATAAAATATGAGGAAAATAAAATCACACAAAACACATAAAACCAGAGAGACACAGATATACATGGTTCACCCAGTTTGGGCTACGTCCACCCCGAACAGCCAGTCCTTCCTTTCTATTATCCAACAAAAGTGAAGAGACAAAACCTACAGCAGATCTGCTATAATATCCAGTGTTCTCTCTCACAGTCTCCCTCTCTGTTTCTCGCTCCGAGAATACACATACCATACAATGCCGCAATACAATGCCCTCATAAAAGCGAGGGGTTGCCTTCTAGGGCAAAAAACCCTAATCTAAACATAACTTCTACCGTCAGATCATTTGCCTAATGAACAAACCATTTTGAATAGAAATTACTATACTTTTACAAGGCAATTTTACATCTGTTTTTAGCTTCGGGGGCGCTGCCCCCGAAAACCCCCGCCAGGGGGGCTCTGAAGAACCCCCACGGTAGCGATTAATTATGGGCAACGTTGTCGCCCCTTTTAATGTACAGGGGTCCAATGCTGTGATACAAAGTAAACAAGATAATCAGGCTCCACACCCAACAGAGAGAGAGGTTTCAATATAAGAGAGAGAGAGAGAGAGAGAGAGAGAGAGAGAGAGAGAGAGAGAGAGAGGTTCCAGTATTGAAGATAATTGTGGAATCCTTAAATTTTTGAGAATGCACTAGAAATTGTTTGAATCAAATCTCTTTTGCACAAATTTCCCTTCTATATATTAGCAAAAAAATGAAATAATTATTATGTTTTTATTTTTATAGAATATACATTTGAAAAATGAAGTTTCATTTTTTCTTTTAATGTAGTGAATATTGTTTGAATAAAGTAGGGGAAAGATAGAGATGATCAATAAAATAAAGTCACATACTTGAAATTTCTCCTCCAATAATTTGTATGTGATCTATGGTGATTCCTTACAAAATTTTCTCTTGACAAAATCTATCAATTCTAAAGTCTTTGCTAATAAATCTATCTTGCACAAGTCTCCCCACCAAATTTTATCAAAATAATTAAATAAGAATTATGGTTTTAATGTATAGAAACACATTTAGAAAATCAAAACTTCTAATCATTTTTCTATTATATTTTCTATTATATATTTATATGCATTGATGATAAATGTGAGTGATGTTTTTTCACTTTTTTCATATGGTATGCTCCTTGATAGAAAGTGCATTGGCATATTAGACAATTTAATTGGTGAAATACAAATGTAAACCTCCACAGTTGAAATTGTTTGGAGGTGAAAAACTAGGTCACTTTTGTGGTTTGTATCATTATTTAGCACACTAATGCTCTATATATATGAAGAGGCACTAGCGTGTTAGGAAATAATAAAGCACATCGATAACTTTTGGAATCCCTTGAAATTTTGTTTAAAGTTAAATTGTTCTATGATTAGAAAACTTACTTTTAAGAATATATTCATGCATTGATGATGGTTTTGACTCGAATTCTACGGAAAAAGGTTATATTATTAAATGAACAGTTCTTCAAATTCCAACTCATTTCATATCGTTGCAATTTCTTCAATTTCTCCTCCACCATTTGTCATAAGTCCATATTTAATTTATGATTTTTTTATGTAGTTGAATTAATAATATTTATGCACTTGCATTTGGATAATTTTTTTTTTAATATTTTAGGATCATAATTGGGATTGACCTCAGATGCACAAGATATTATGTGAGTCCAAAAATGCCACAAGCTTTTATCAGAAGAAAAATTTCGCAGAAAAATGTTTGACAAAAGTGGACACTCACTTTACCCTACTAATTGTAACAGACATCTTCCAACAACTAGCTTGAGTTAATGGTGCTAAGCCATGAATTTTATCTCTTTTAGGATACCCCAATAGTATATGGTTATTCAAATTTAAATGGTTTAAGGAGCATAAACATTTGTTGTTGTGCACACAATACTTAGTTTTCTCCATTTGACGAGTTGTTAATAAACCATAACTTTCGTAGACCACCAACCACTCATTAAAAATTCCTCGCATTAGGTATACCTTTAGACATCCCCTTGAGGTGTATAAAAAACATGATTGAGTAGTTAAAATTATGGATTTTCAATGCAACTAATGTAAATGTATTTCTTAATTCAACATTTGTTTTATAAAATAATTGGATCGATGTTTATTATGGGGAAAAAGAGATCCATGCTTCTAATAATTTTTTTTTATAATGTTTGAACACACTACATGCATTGTGTTGTTAATATCAATAATGTAATGTTCAATATATTTAGAATCAAGATTATGATGACATGCAACACGTCTACCATTTGTTGTTGCACTCCACTACAATAAAAAATTAAGAGATTGCTATTAAATGAGCACAAGTCAGAGAGGAAACATACCGAGTATTGTTGAATCAACCATCTGATGGGCCTCCTAAATAGATATAAATCAAGGCCCATCTATCCATCCTTCAACAAAAAATTACCTTTATCTTTGCATTTGATAGCACCTTTTGGATTATAATGTGTTTATAGGGATATTGAGGAATATTGAGGAATATTGATCATATCCTATGGCATAACATGATTAATGTGCAGGAAAAAGAATATTTATTATGTAGAATTTTATTGGATACCAGCTAGAGGAAATGTAGGAGGCTCATTTCGTGCATTAACTCACCAAAAAAATCGACTTGATATGGGGCAGTTACTACACTCAGTGGTTGTGATAATATCAAGAGATTGGATCCACCGTTATAGGGGTTTTGAAGGGAAGTATCCCTCCATCCAAGGAGACTTCCCCTTACTCATTTTGTATAAATAAAGGAGCCCAAGAGTTCAATAGGATTGGAATTCTTGGGGGAGAATATTGACTACTAGAGCTAGGATCTTGTCGTTTATCATTTCAATTTCTATATCATGTATTTGAACACTTTTTGAGATCAATGGGAAGCACTTTATTGCCTATAGTTTGAGTGTTTTTTAGAGGGCTAAGTACCCTTGGGTTAGGGCCCAAACCAATCACCATAGTCTCTCTCCCTCATTAATTTTTGTTGTGCATCTTTCTTCCCTGTACTTAGTTTACTATTTGTTCCTTTTGCAAAATTTTCTTATGATAAAAGTTGCCTCTAAAGATTTGTCAATCATCTCTCTTGGGAAGTGTGATTGTAGAATTTTTATTGGAAATCACAAAAAAATAGGATTGATTTTGGTGCAGTATTTAGATAAAGTTCAACTCATCCTTTCATTTATAGTTTTTTCATTGCAATTAGTATTGTTAACATGATTTAGATGTTTTAAAAGTTGAGTAATATTTTGGTGTGAAGGTCATAATATTAGTTTGTAAGGCATAGCACTGTCATTTCGACTTGTAACCCTACCATCAACACCCTCCTTTCATTCTCATCAACTCCTTGAAGTGGTTTGCATACATAAAATTCAGGACAAATTTGTTAGAGGCCATTGTTTGCATTCCCTCCTTGTGAAATATAGGCTCCTGAGGATTACTAAGCTTGTAAGGGACTCTCATATCATTCTACCACCTTCTACCATCGTTCCTTACCTTCATATCACCTTCTAATCCCTTGTAATTCTCATGGATTCAATCTTCTAGCAAAATAGGGAAATCCTGTAGCACTGCGCAAAATCCCTCAAAACTTGACAAAAATTTTCCTTTAAGCTTATTTTTTTTCCTTTTAGCCCTTCATAACACATCCTAGGCCTTGTAACCAAGATTGAGGAAGATAAAATACCACTTAGGACATTTATTTTCACCCCTGCAACTCATTTATGTAATTAGGGTTAGTGATTGAGTTCATGAATTTAATAACACAGGGACAAATTTCATTGTTATTTCTTGAAGCATTTATTGAATTTTCTCATTAGAATAAGATCTCTTTTGAATTCAATAGTTTAGTTTGATTTAATTCTATTTACTTTATGAAAATAGGCTAGGGTTATTTATTTGTCATTTATTCTTCGCAATAGGTTAGGGTTTCTATTCCAAGCATTTACATTTCTTGCAAGTAGATTAGAACTTCCTTTCATGCAACATTTACTTTTATTGCAAGTATATTAGAACTTCCTTTCATGCAACATTTACAATTATTGCAAGTAAATTAGAATTTCCTCTTATGAAACATTTTCACTTCTTGCAAGTATATTTGGATTTCCTTTTATACAATATTTTTATTTTTTGCAAAATCTAGATTTAGTTTGCAAAATTGTCTTTGTAGACCTTGGTTTGATCTACTATCTTAGATAATATTAAGTAGAACTTAGATTCATGTGCATACAACACTATCAAATCTTAAGTTTGTATGAATATGATATTGATAAATTAAATATGGTAGCCCTAAGAGTTGCGACATCTTTGCTGCAATACCAAAGCTCATCACTTTTTGGCACCATTGCTGGTGAGGTGTCAAAGTAGGTGTTGATTCTTATTTTAGTTGCTTTCTCTTTTTCATTTTATTTCTTGAAATTTTTTTCTTTGCATCAATTTCTTGTATATATAGAAATATACAAAAAGGAGAGAAAAATTAAGAAAATAACACATGATTTCATGCCTCGTAGGGTTAGGGACAACTTGGGGAAATTTCTGCCCAAAATCCCCATTCCTAGAAGAAATAAACCATCAATTTTCTTTGGTGACTATGGACCTCCTACTTTGACCATAGAGGAATTGGAAAACCCTTTAGGTGAAGAACCAAAAAATTTGAAGAACCTATAGGGGAGGAAGAACCTACATCACCTACCTAGAAGATGGTAGAAAATAGGCAGCCTGAGATATTTTCTATCAAAGAAACCAATGGGGAAGCTAGGATGAAGAACATAAGCCACAATGCTCTCCCAAACTTCCAAGGCCTAGCTTCTAAGGACCCTGATACATTAATGTTTTAATTTATTTTGGTTTATAGAACCTATGATTACACTTCTGTTGAGAAGAAGCTAAATTTATTTCCTTCCACTCTCAAGGATGCAACCTTGTGTTGTTTTATGAGCTTGGAAGGAGGAAACATGACCACTTGGGCTTAAATTATAAAAGCATTCAACCAGAAATACAAATATTATTGTAGATAAAGGGACATAAAAGAGGATTTCTTCAGGATGACCCTAAGAACAGATGAATCCTTCGAGGACTATGAAGAAAGGTTTCAACTCAACTATAGAAGAGCTAACTACACCCTTGACCAAAAATCACTAAAGCTTGTAATTATACAAGGGATCAGAGAATATTTTTTGGAGATCCGTTATACAATATCTAGTGGAGACATTTTCCAGCTAACTTATGAATTCATCAGGACAATATTAATGAATCATTCTAGGGCTGAAAGAATGAGATGTAGGTCTATTCAAGGCCTGGAAAATTCTTCTCCCTCTACCTCAACTATCAAACATGAAATAAGTAATATGCTAAAATATTTTAAGAGTGAAACATTACAAAAATTTTCTTTAAAAATGGAAACCATGCAGATTAAGAAGACACAAGAGAAGGTAGAAAGGGCACTTTCCATATTTTTCCCTGGATGCACTATAGAAACGAGTGCCCACTAAATGTAACATAATTAAATATGCTCAGATTGTGAAGAGAATCATGCAACTGACAAATTACCCTCTCTTCAAGTCCTGAAGGTTGTATATTAAGGGGAGAAAGGTGGTTTGGAGTAGCTTTTTTTTGTCAATGAAATAAGGCCTCAAGGCCCTTGGCCATATCATCAAGGCATGCAAGGTGTGCACTACCCTCCTTTTAATCCAAATTGGAATACACCTTTTTAGCCTTGGTATCCTCCAAAAAACTCACCTTGGACCATGTATTCCCCTTATGCCTATCCTCCCCAGTATCCTCCTCAACCATATCAATTCCTCCCTCCTCAATGGGTTAACCCTCATCAAGGATGGAGGCCTCGGGAAACACAAACACTTGTCTTAATGCCTCCTCCGCCTCCTCAACTATAAATATTCCACAATAATCCACCCAAGCAACCTTAGATGCCCGTTCAACCCAATTTGAACCCAAAAAACAATTAGGACTAGAAATTATATAGTGGAGAAACATCTATCCTACCAATTCTGTCAAATCTAGGAAACAAACCTTAGGTCTAGGAAGGTAAGTTACATATGCTCACCCACCTTCTCCATCTAAATATCTTGAATAAGAGAAGGAAGACAATACCCCTCAAGACAATATGCCTCCCTATCCTAAAATTTTGGTCCAACGTAGGAAACACACCCCAAAAGAGGCTGAAATTCTAGGAAGAACCTATCTATCAAGATATCCCTTCTCCAGAACATCAAATATGTCCCCATATATAAAAATTTTATCAAGGAAGAATGTTTTATTAGGCCTAGAAGGAGGAAAATAAATTCTCCCACTATAAATGTTGTTGGGAAGCTAGATGATCTAATGCTTGGGAAGGTCACCCCCCCAAAGCATCTGGATCTTGGTAGACCTGTAGTGGATGTAAAAATTAACAATATTGTAGTCCCCAACACACTAATTTACCTTGGGGCTGCAATCAATGTCATCACAAGGGAAACTATGTTGAATCTCAACCTCCAAGGAGCCTTGAGGAAAACCACCATGGTGCTACAACTTGTAGACAAATTGATACTATCCCCTGAGGGTGTTATTGAGGATGTGATGGTCTCCATCGATTCCTAGGAGTATCCCACATATTTCCTTGTACTCTAAGCCAAGACCAAGTTTAATGGGAATCCTTTCATTTTAGGGAGGCCTTGGTTAGCTATTGCTGACACTTATATCAGCTGTAGGGTGAAACATGGCAATTAAAAATGGATAAATCACCAAGAAACTTGTATTATATTTAGGGAAGCTTGAAAAACCCATAATAATTATTCATTGTTCAAGTTTTGATCAAGATAATGCTAATATTGTGGAAACAAGTTCATAGAAAACCCTAAAAATCAATCCTTCCCTCTCAGCAGTTCACGAAGAGCAATTGCTCACTATGTTGAGATAACATCTTGATGCCTTTGCTTGGGACTATAAAGAGATGAAAGGGGTGCATCCCTTAGTTTTTACACATCACACCTATGTTAAAGAGGGTCGTAAATGTGTGTGCCATCCTTGGAGGAGAATGGACCCTTCCCTTAAAGACATTGTGAAAGAAAAAATGCAGAAGTTATTGGATGCAAGACTCATTTACTCTATTTCAGATAGTGAGTGGGTGTCTCCTTTTATTAGAGTATCGTAAGAAGAATGAGAAGTGGAGAATTTGTGTTGAATACAAGGAACTTAAAAAGGATACAAAGAAATATCATTTTCCCTTTCCTTTCATTGATCATGTTTTGGATGTTCTTATAGGGAAGAAGTTCTTTTCATTCTTGGATGTTTTCAATGGGTACAATCAGACATAGATCATCCCTGAGGATCAATATAAGACCACCTTCACATTTCCATGGGGGAAATTTTCCTATAGGTCCTTCCCTTTGACTTGTACAATGCCCATGTTGCCTTCCAAAGGGTAGTGTTGAGTATTTTTGTTGGTTTTTTTCATGATAAAGTTGAAATTTATATGGATGAATTTTCTTCTTATGGGAAATTTGGCTTCCAGGAATCCCTCTCCAACTTGGATAAAGTTTTAAATAAGTGAATTGAAATGAATCTTTCACTAAGTCCAAAAAAATGTGATTTTTTATGAATGTAGGGATTTTCCTAGGTCACTTCCTCTCAAAGGAAGGGATCCAAGCTGACCCTAACAAGATTTCAATTATCAAAAGGGTCCTTGTCCCTCAGAAACAAAGAGATGTTAGGAGTTTCTTAGGAATAGTTGGATATTGTAGGAGATTTATTAAGGATTTTAGCAAGATGGACTCACCTTTGTTTGGGTTTTTGACTAAGGATTTTTATTTTTGTTGGAAAGATAGGTGTCAAGAAGCATTTGAAGAGCTGAAGGAGAAATTGACTTCTGCATTAATTCTTTGGGGTCCAAATTGTGCCTTTCATTTTCAAATCCACACAGATGCATCTGACATGGCTATATGGGTAGCCTTGGGACAGATGGAAGGTGAGTTTCCGTATGCCATATATTTTATCAGTAAGAATCCATCCAAGGATGCACTCAACTACATAGTTACTGAAAATGGGCTATTATTTGTTGTACACTCCTTGGACAAGTTTAGACATTACATTACATGGTACCAAGTTTTGGTTCATATTGATCATGCAACTATTAGGTGTTTAATGAAAAAACTTGATTTCAATGCTAGGATCATTAGATGGTTAATTCTTTTCACAAAAATTTGATCTAACATTTGGGGACAAACCAGGAAAGGAAAATTTGGTTGCAAGTTTTTTCTAGAATAAAATTTCCTATAGAAAATGAAGAAATGATAGATGAAAAACTCCCCGATGAGAACCTATTCACATTTTCATTTCTATCTCCATGGTTTGTTGACATAGAAAACTTCCTAGTTGCTGGGAGATTTCTTGCTAACCTATCCTCCAAGGACAAGAAAAAAATTGTCAGAAAAAGTGCCCCCTACACTTCGATTGGGGGAAACCTTTCCAGATTGTTTCCAAACCATATTTTTAGGAGGTGTGTAAGGGAAGATGAGGTCTTTGATATCCTCTTAGAATTCCATGATGGAACCTATGGGGGCCATTTTTATACCAATAGGACAACTTTCAAAATTCTCCAAAAAGGATACCATTGACTTACCCTACATCAATATGCCAGGAGATAAATAGTCAGATGTGATGAATTCAAAAGGATGGGAAAGCCTACATAAAAGGATGAAATTCCACTAAAACCTGAGGTGAATCTTGAGCCATTTGAGAAGTGATGCATTGTTATGCAACCATATCACAAAATAGAAGAAAAAATAGATCAACGACTTCAAAATTAGCCTCTTCGAGGGGGGAATTTCCTTTTTTTTCAACTATGGTTCATAGTCACTGAGTGGACACTACATCCATGGGTAATAATCTGGGAAAATTCACCTGAATGGCTCTACCTACCGAGTTATCTGGTTAGGCCTAACCCCAAGGGCGTCGAGCATATTTGACCTCGTGACCTCCCAATTGGAAATGTACTTAGCAACGAGAACTCAACCAAATGATATATCCATTGGGGCTAGGGGGAAACCTCCTTTACATCAAATAAATGAAAAATTCTTGGATGATACAAATTACAAGAAATCCTTGTTATATATAGGAGTCTAAAGGGCCACAATATAATTAGGGCCTACATAACAATAATAATGTAAGGGCTAAAAAATAACTCTAGAGGACTTCTATGAGGCACCACAATAACAATATGGGGGTTTCATGGGGCATGGAAAATAATAATATGTGGGTTACACTAGTATTATAAGGACCTAACATGCCCCTCTCCTTCAAAAAATTGTTGTACTAAATACTTGAGTAGTTCTGGATTCTTATGTATAAAATTATCATCCTCCCATATGGAATCTTCAGCTGGTAAGTTCTACCACTTAATGAGATACTTTGAAATTGATCGATTCTGTAGCTATCGGGTTCTTGATTCCTTGATTTCTTCAAGCTCAAATATGATTTTTTTACCTCCTCTTCAAGTTCTGGAAATATTTTTTGAACTAGGATCTTGTCACCTATAACCTTTTTTAAGAATGAAACATGGAAAAATGGGTGTACTCAGGAAGATGTAGGCAACTCCAATTTGTATGCCATAGTACCAATATTTTGCAGCACCTTGTAAGTGTTGAGATTCAACAAGAATATTCGACACCCATGCCTAGTGTATTAAGCACCTGGTTACATTAAGGACCCAAAATAGGGTGGGGCCCATAGTGCTATTTTTGGGTGCATGCCTATTTTTATTATCCCTTAATTTAGATGGACATTAAACTGTAATCTATTCTCAATGTGGACTTGAAATAGTTAACTGAAGTGGAAAATTAAGTTATCTAGTGAATTTCGAGTTAGAGGTTGGTTGGTGGGACATGCAAAGTAATTATAGTTGTAACAAAGTTCGAAGTGTAGTGGTGCATTAGTTAATGCAAGTTGTACACAGTTTAACTCAGTTAAGTGAGTTAAACTCAATTGTGCTAGTTGTAACTGAAGATACAAGTAGTGAGAGATCAAGTGAATTAAATATTAATTAATTCCCATGCAGTGATCTCACATGAAACTGAGCATTTACTATTATTAGCTGCATGCATGTCAAATCCAGTGGAGACCCAGTTGAGTTCTAGGTGAAAGGGAAGTTGACTATCAGTTGTGACATTATCCGCTTGCACACATTCAGACAAATATCGATTGGATGTGCCAATGATACTTGCGCAGTCAAGGTAGGTAGGATTGCATCAATTCAGGGATTGTATTCAACAGGGATTGTGTAGTGAAGGAAGGCGGTTTGGAGGTAGTAAATTGGCTAAGGAACTTGCCAATTTTTATATGACAGTGTGAGACAATTCGCTGATGTAATGAGGGCTCTTGTGAGAATAGTTTTGTATGTAATTGTTTCATGATCCATGATATAATATACACTAGAATATAGTGGGGTTTTTAGCTAAAATATCTCCCCGGGAAATTATCTGTGTTGTGTGTGATTGATATTTCTTCATGCTTATGTGATTGGCGATTGTGTTTTTAATTCCGCAAATATTTGTAGAAGCGATTCAATATTTAACTTTAGAACATCATTAGATTAGGTGAATCCAAGATATACATACATATTGTATAATTTATACATGGTATCAGAGCACAGGAAATTGCAGAAGTGAAGAAGGAGCTGAGTTTGTGACTAGATAGAATTTGAATTTGCAAAAATACTTTCTTGGTGCTACAACTGATTCAATATCGAAATAGCTTTCAATGGCTTGAGGTTAGATTATTCACTCGAGGTAAAATCAAACTATATTTATTGGAAGTATATGATGGAGGCAGTACTCAAAGAGAATGGAATGAAGGGATTCATTCACAATGATGTTCTTAAGCCCGCTGCGATAGATGCTGCATTGCTTGATGCATGTCAAAAGAAAGTGGCAAAGGCGAGGAGGATCTTGTTGGAGAGAGTACGAGACCACATTGTCTCAAGCCTCCATGGGAAAGCCACACCATATGAAATGTGTAAGGCTTTGATGGATCTATTCCAAAGCAGCAGTGACCATTAGAAATTGGTGCTCAAAGATAAACTTAGGAAGATCAAGATGGAAAAGGGCGAAACCATTCCAAAATATGTCACGAAGTTTTTCCAATGTCGGGATGAACTGGGGAGTGTGGGAATAACAGCCCCTGATGATGATTTGGTGAGCTTGGCTCTCCTAGGACTTCCTAAGAGTTGGCATAGTTATGAAGACTCTGTCAACGGACAGGAAAAATTACCAGATTGGGAATGACTGTGGTCAGATTTTGTGTAGGAGGAGTTTAGACATAATACCAGAGATGGATCTTCATCTAAGCATGATGATGAAGAGGATTGTGTTTTGGTTTCCAAAGAAAAGAAGGGGAAGGGGAAGAAATTCCATTCTAAATCTGAGTCCAAAGGCAAGAAGCAGGCCATGTCCAAGGTTAAGTGTTTTCACTGTCATGCACATGGGCATTTTGCGACTAACTGTCCACAAAGAATAAGAACAAGAAGGTTGTTGGATTTGCAGTTGGTGAGGCCCTTGCCTCAAAATTTGAGCTTGACTTCTCATTGATAACATGCATGATGTCTAGTGAATTGGGATCAGTGTGGTATTTGGATAATGGCACTTCATTTCACATGACAGGAGATAAAGAAATTTTCAGTGACTTGGAGGAGAAATATCTCTAGATGCATATTGAGACAGGCGATGACAGAAAATACAATGCTACCGAGACTGGCACCATTAACTTTCACAGCGAGTCAAGTAAACCATTTCAATTAAATGATGTAATGCATGTACCAGGTCTGAAGAAAAATTTGGTCTTAGTCACAATGTTGGAGGACAGAGGCTATGACATTGTTTTCAGTGATGGAAAAGCTGTCTTGCGACATTAAAAAATGGGTCAAGCTAAGAGGATAGGGATTCGAGTTAAGAATATATACAAGATGGAGGTAGATGGATGCGCTGCCATGATGGGCAAGGTAGAAAAAGTGGTGAGACGGGATGAGGGTGAATTATGGCACAAGCAATTAGGCCATCTTCATCATGGAGCCTTGAAAGTCATGAAACAAATATCTACTAGACTTCCAATGGGAACACTTGCTCAGTTAGATCAGTGCAAGGGTTGCACCATGGGGAAGTATGTAAACTCCACCTTTCATGAGAAGGGAAACTGAGCTTTGGGGATCCTTGTGAGAGTTCACACAGAGGTGTGTGCACCATTCTCGGTTTATTCAATAGAAAAAAAAAAGTATTATGTAATATTTGTTGTTGAATTTTCTCGTAAATGTTGGATCTTATTCTTTTAGAAGAAAGATCAAATGTTCTCTAAGTTCTATGAGTTTAAGGAATTGGTGGAGAAAGAGTTAGGGAAGTAAGTGAAGGCTCTTAGGAGTGATAATGGTGGAGAATACATCTCTAACGAATTCAAGAAATTCTGCAGCAAAGAAGGAATTCTAGGAGAACTCATAGCGCCTTATAAACCACAACAAAAATGGGTTGCATAGAGGAATATCAGAATGATTGTGGGTGCATCATGAGTGATGTTACATGATCAGGGCCTACCAATGAATTTGTGGGTGGAAGCATGCAATACTGCGGTTTATGTGCAAAACCGTTGTCCTCATAGAGTACGTGGCATGAGTACACATGAAGAAGCCTTCACTAGTAAGAAAGATGATGTTTCACACTTTAATATTTTTGGCTCATCTGTTTATGTGCATGTGACCAAGGATGCTGGGAATAATATGGAACCAACTGCTGAAGTTGGGATTTTTGTGGGGTACATGGAAACACCCCATAATTATCGTGTGTATTTTCCAAACAACAGAATGACTATTTTGTGACAGGATATAAAACTTGATGAGGTGAAAGCCATACGGTTGTACCTTGAGAGGGAGCTGGACTTGCATGCAGAGGAGGAACTGCTAGTTCCCAAAGATGAGTCTCAAGATGTGGATCAACCACATGAGGAGGTTCATGGAGTGGAGGAAGCCACTCATGCAAATCCATCCATTAGAAATGGAAGAAGGCGCACCACGAAAGCTGATAGGTTGAGACTTGATTCTACACAGAATAAAGGAGCCCCTACTTCACAATGTAGACAAAGACACTCTCTTGAACGATTTACTGGATACATGGCTCTCATGAGAAAATATATTGTGACTGAACCATCTTCCTTTCAGGAAGCAGTGCATCAACCTACTTGGGTTGTTGCAATGGTGTGTTGTGTAACCAGCTCCAAAAATAGAAGAAAAAAGATATCAACACCTTAGAAATAAGCCACTTCGAGGGGGCAACCTCCAATACATTACATAAATGAACAATTCTTGGATGATACAATTTACAAAACCTCCTTTCTATATATAGGAGTCCATGGGGCCATAATGTAGTCCTAGTGGGCCACAATGTAATCCTAGCCGACCTAAAAATAATAATTTAAGGGCACAATAATAACAATATGGGGGTTACAGGGGTACAATAATAACAATAAGGGGGGCTACACTAACATAATAAGGGGCTACACTATTAATATAGGGACTTAACATACCCCTCTCCTTCAAACAAGTGTTGTCCTCAACGCTTGATTATTTCTTGATGCTTCTGTATAAAATTCTCATCCTCCCATGTGAAATATTCTACAGGAAAGTTCTTCCACTTGCTAAGATACTCTGAAATTGATCGTACTTGTTGAGTTCTTGTTTCTATGACTGCTTCATAACTTCTTTTGATGTGATGTTGATCTTCCTGTTGTTTCATTAGATTCTGCACCAAAGTTGGGTTATCCTTTGAGAGTTGGAGAACTTGTTGTTGATGCTCGTTGTGATATTCCACTAATTTATCATCCATATTAGCTATTATTTGATCCTTCAAACCATCCAAATTAGCCTCCATTTCTTCTTTTAAACCATCTATTTCATCTTCGATTTCTCTTCGTAAGATCGAAACTTGTTGCACTTGGTACCGTAATTTTGATTTCTCATACTGCAATTCTTCCTCTTCATGCATCATTGTATAGATTTCTGAGGGCTTAATGGGTATGGAATTATTTTTTGGAGGCATTATATAACCCAATGCTAATAAATATTCTTCGATATTCCCTTGGAATCACTTCAAACTGTTTTTTCAAACAAACGTTATGCAATTTTAAAAAACAAATACACACCTTTTTCTTGCTTTTGAGGAGCTCGATATTGAAATTGGATTATCTTTGTTATTGTAGCACTTAAATATCTAAATTTAGGTACCGAAATAGCCCTCTGAATTATCTTTCGAATGCCACAGGTTTGACCTGATTTGGATTCTCCAAGACAAATTTGTGTCCAATATCCCACAATGACCTAATTCTGAACTGGTTCAGAAGAGCGAACTTATAAGACTTGCCACGTGTCACTGTTTCGTCCTTTTTCTCTGAAATTGATATCCAAGAAACTACGGTCCGTGTACTTACAACCACTTTTTACGGCACTCCAATCTAATGCCCAAAGAGAGAGTTATTGAACTTTTCCCACGATCACCTCTTTGAGATGCAATTCAGGAGCCTGAAAAAGCACTACCTTCCACAGATCATATCTCCAAAAATATTGCGAACCAAGCTCTGAAGTTTTTTGACGAATTTCCTCAACATTTCAGCTTCGCACCATACAAATTTAATATTCTGAACCTTCGTAGAAAAACATTTATAGCGCAAATGCCACGATGACCTGTTTAGGAGCCTGAAAAAAGACCTAAGTTCCACAGATCATATCTCCGAAACTATTACGAACCAGGCTCTGAAATTTTTAGAAAATATTCCTCAGGATTTCGGCTGTGCACCCTAAAAATTTCAGCTTCTGAAACTTTGTAGAAAAAAAGTTATAGCGAAAATGCCACGATGACCAGTTTGGAGCAGCGAAACCCTAGAATCCAAACCTCTGATACCAAATGTTGTGTAACCAGCTCCAAAAATAGAAGAAAAAAGATATCAACGCCTTAGAAATAAGCCACTTCGAGGGGGAAACCTTTCATACATTACATAAATGAACAATTCTTGGATGATACAATTTACAAAAACTCCTTTCTATATATAGGAGTCCATGGGGCCATAATGTAATCTTAGTGGGCCACAATGTAATCCTAGCCGACCTAACAATAATAATTTAAGGGCACAATAATAATAAAATGGGGGTTACAAGGGTACAATAATAACAATAAGGGGATTACACTAACATAATAAGGGGCTACACTATTAATATAGGGACTTAACATGGTGGAGGAATATGACTCCATTTTCAAGAAAAATGCATGGGAGATAGTCCCAAGACCGGTCAACAAATCAATGGTAGGTTCGAGATGGATCTACAAGGTAAAGAAAGCTGCTGATGGGAGTGTGGAGAAATACAATGCCATATTTGTGGCATGGGGCTTCTCACAGATCAAGGGGATAGATTATGATGAGACCTTTGCACCTATTGCAAGGTACTCTTCCATAAGATCCATCCTTGCACTCTCAGCGCAGATGGCTTGGTGCATTCACCAGATGGATGTGAAAACTACGTTTCTCAATAGGATCATTAAGGAAGAGGTGTACATAGAGTAGCTTGAAGTTTTTGAGATATTCAATAGTGATTCACATGTGTTCCAACTCAAAAGAGCGATGTATGGGATGAATCAAGCACCCTGTGCTTGGTACACTCGGATAGATAGTTATTTCACTGGACTGGGATTCACCAAAAGTGAAGTAGATGCAAACCTGTACCAGATTGTGGTTGAGGGTAAGCTATTGATAATTTTTCTTTATGTTGATGATGTAATTTTGACTGGTAATGAGCAGTTGATGCACTCATGCAATGAGGATCTTGCAGGGGAGTTCAAAATGAAGGGTATGGGCCTCCTTCATTATTTCCTTGGATTGGAAATATGGCATTGGGATGGTCAACTTTTTGTGTCTCAAGGAAAATATGAGAAGGAGATACTAGGTAAGTTTAACATGGTGAGATTCAAACCCATGGATAACCCTCTTCCAGGAAATTGGAGGAAAGAGGATGCTACTTCTGGGGAGGTAGTGGATGATACTATCTATCGATAGTTAGTGGGTTCACTAATGTATCTAGTGAACATGATACCAGAAATTTTCTACGCAGTTAACCAGCTGAGTCAAGCTATGGTTATGACTACCAAGCTTATTTGGAAGGCGGGGAAGCATGTCCTGAGATACCTAAGGGGCACATCAGATTATGGTTTATGTTACAGATAGACGAATGGAGTGAAGTTGCATGGCTTCATGGATGTAGATTGAGCTAGCAGTCCATCAGATTGAAAGAGAACATCAGGAGGTATCTTTAGTATCAGGTCTACAGTTGTTTCTTGGTATAGCAGGAAGCAAAGATCCATGGCACTCAATTCAATGGAAGCGGAATACATGGCATCAAGTCAAGCAGCATTTGAGACTATCTAGATGAGAAAGATCATGGTTGGTTTGTTTAGTTCTCAGATGGATCCGAGAGTGATTCATTATGATAATTAGATTTGCATTAAACTCTCGATTAATCATTTGTTTCATGATAGGTCCAAGAATATAGATATCCCGTGCCATCATCTTAGAGATTATGTGCAGAGGAGGATCATGTTGCTTCAGTACATTCCCACGGAAGATCAAGATGTAAATATTCTTACGAAGGCGCTCACCAGGAGAAAATTCAAATACCATAGAGATAGGATCAAGGTGAAGGATAACCCATTTCTTGTTGAGAGGGAGTGTTTATAGTCAACAAGAAGATACCACACCCATGCCTAGTGCATTAAGATCCTGATCGCATTTAAAAGCACCCAAAATAGGGTGGGGCCCACAGTGCTATTTTTGGGTGCATGTCTATTTTTATTATCCCTTAATTTAGATGGACATTAAAATGTAGTCTAATCTCAATGTGGACTTGAAATAGTTAACTGAAGTGGGAAATTTAGTTAGCTAGTGAATTTCGAGTTAGAGGTTGGTTGGTGGGACATTCAGAGTAATTCTATTTATAACAGAGTTTGAAGGGCAGTGGTGCATTAGTTAATGCAAGTTGTAAACAATTTAACTTAGCTAAGTGAGTTAAACTCAATTGTGCTAGTTGTAACTGAAGATACAAGTAGTGAGAGAACAAGTGAATTAAATATTAATTAATTCACATGCAGTGATCTCACATGCAATTGAGGATTTAATAGTATTAGCTGCATTCATGTCAGATCCAGTGGAGACCCAATTAGGTTCTAGGTGAAAGGGAAGTTGACTATTAGTTATGACATTATCCGCTTGCACACATACAAGGAAACATCCATTGGATGTGCCAATGATACTTGCACAGTCAAGGCAGGCAGGATTGCATCAATTCAGGGATTGCATTCAACAGGGATTACGTAGTGAAGGCAAGTTGTCTGGAGGTAATAAATTGGCTAAGGAACTTTCCAATTTTTGTAAGACAATGTGAGACAATTAGTTGATGTACAAAGGAATCTTGTGAGAAGAGTTTTGTATGTAATTATTTCATGATCCATGATATAATATACAATAGAAGATAGTGGGGTTTTTAGCTATAAGCTTTTCTTGGGAAATTATATGTGTTGTGTGTGATTGTTCTTTCTTCATGCTTATGTGATTGGAATTTTTTTTTTTAATTCCGAAAAAATTTGTAGAAGAGATTCAGTATTTAACTTTAGAACATTGTTAGATCGGGTGAATCCAAGATATACATACATATTGTATAATTTCTACAGTAAGGACCATAATACTTGGGTGATAATTTATTATCCTTCTTAGCTTTCTTAAGGGACACTTGTTTGTATTTTTGTAGCCATAAAATTACCCAATCACTTACATCAAAACTTCTTTCAATGTAGTGTTGATCTTCCCATTGTTTCATTCGATTATGTGCCAGAGTCAGGTATCCTTTAAGAGTTGGAGAACTTTTTTTTATGCTCGATGTGATGTTCCACTGCTTGAATCTTAGAATTTTCTCTTCAATATGATGTGATGGATGATGGATGATATCCATAAAGTGCTGTAAATGGGGTAATTTTTGTTGCAATATGGAAGGAAGTGTTTTACCACCATTCTATCAAAGGTAACCAATTGACCCATTATGTTTGTTTATCATATACAAGGCAACAAAAATATACTTCCAAACATTTTTTCAGTATCTAATCTTTCCCATCAGATTGAGGGTGATAAGATGAGCTATGAGCTAATTGAGTACCAAGGCAAGAAAATAATTATGTCCAAAAATTTCCAGTGAAAATGGGATCTCTCACTTACAATAATCTTGGGGTTTCCTTGTAGCTTTTGAATTGTTTCCATAAATGTAGTAGAAAATACACTAGCTTTGAAAGGATGAGATGGTGCACAAAAGTGTGTATACTTGGTAAGTTTATCAACTACCACCATGATGACACTCTTTCCTTCGAACTTGGCTAAACATATGATAAAATCCATAGGTAACTCCTCCTAGCTCTAACTTGGAATGGATAAAGGTTGTAACAGACTTGGTGTCTTAATTCTCTCAACTTTGTTTTGTTGGAAAACCAAACATTCTTCCACAAACTTCTAAATATTGGATTTAAGGCCATCCAAAAAAAATTGTTTCTTGACCTTGTGGTCAGTTTTTAAAAATCTCGAGTGCCCTCCTAAAGGATAGGTATGCATTTCCAAAAGAATATTTTGTTTGATTTGGGAGTTCTTACATAGATATAAGTGATCTTTGTACCATAATGAGTCATTTTTCTAGATAAATGTATCATATGTACTGGGATCTTGCTGCAAATTTTGAATGAGTGTCCACACCTCTTCGTCATTATTCCATCCCTCCCTTGCTTCAGTTATCCAATCAGTTTGGATAATAGAAATGGCATAGAGAAATGCTTCCACATCATCATCCCTTCTTGAGAGTGCATCTACAACAAAATTTTGCTTCCCATTTTTATAGATGATTTCAAAGTCATAACCCAACATCTTTGTAACCCATTTTTGCTACTCTTCTGAAGATAATATTAATTCCAAGAATTATTTAAGACTATCATGATCTGTTTTTACCTTGAAGTGTCTTCCCATTAGGTAAGGGCACCATTTCTTCAGTGCATGTAGGATTTCCAACATTTCCTTCTCATAAATGGCTTTATGTAAATATTTTCCCTTGATTGGATGACTTTCAAAATCAATGGATATTCCTTATTACATTAAAACAACACCAATCCCATTTCCTGAGGTATTGCATTCCATAATAAATGTTTTTGTGAAGTCTAATGTAGCTAATTATATAGCTTGACACATTTCCTCTTTAAGATGTTCATAGGCCTTTGTTGCTTCTGGAGTCCAAGAAAATGCATCTTTATTCTGTAATATTGTTAGAAGTGTTTCTATATTCCCATAATTCTTAACAAAATTGCTATAATACCCTGTCAAATCGAGAAATCCTCAAGTATGCTTTATGTTTGTGGGGGTTTTCCATTCCTTGATGGATTTATTATTGTTAGGGTATGACTTAATACCCTCATAGGATACAACATGACCCAAATGTTCCACTTCTTGAACCTCGAAGAAACATTTGGATAGTTTTGAATACAATTATTTCTCCTCCAATAATTTGAGCATAGTGTCAACATGTTGAACATGGGATTTCCAAGACTTTCTATAGCTTAGTATATCCTCAAAAAATACTAACACAGATTTTCTAAGGAAAGGTTTTAAAATGGAATTCATCAAACCTTGAAATGTGGAAGGTGAATTAGTAAGGCCAAAAGGCATGACCAAAAATTCATAATGACCTTCATGACATATAAATGTTGTTTTCTTAATGTCTTCTATCTTCATTCTAATTTGATGATATCCTAAACGCAGATATAGCTTGGTGAAGTAAATTGCTCCATGTATTTTATCCAATAATTCATCAATGATAAGAATTGGAAAATTATCTTGAATGGTGAGATTTTTGAGCTCTATATAATAATAAAAACATACACCATGATCCATGCTTCTTGTGCACCAATACTACTGGAGAATAAAAAGAACATTGGCTAGGTTGAATTATACTCGCCTCTAGAATTTCTGCAACCATATGTTCAATTTCACTCATTTGGACATAGATATATCTGTAAGGTCTAATGTTTAGAGGAAAAATTCCTCGAATCAAGTGAATAGAATGATCATGATCACAAATAGGTGGGAGACCTTTTGGGGTATCAAATACCTTTGAATTATGTCAAGGACTCTTTGGAGATCTAAAGAAATAGATGACTTAGATGTTTAAACATCTATCAGACATAATTTTGAAATTACACCTCGTTGTTCCTTCTTCAAAACATTAGTATTCCATTAGAACTTATTATCTTCCCAGGTTTCCCTACGATGCCCCTTAATTCGATTTCCTTTCCTTCCGAGAAAAAATTCAAGAAAAGTTCTTGAAAATTAAAAGATATCATCCCCAAATATTGTAAACATTGGACTCCTAATACAACATCTGTACCTCCCATTAGAATGGAAAGCATTATGCTACTCAATACATATTCCCCCATGGTGATATTGATATTATGGCACTTCCATGAGAAATTTATGGTTCCTCCATTTTCAACCATTACTTGACACTATGGTGCTAGATATAGAAATAAATTCAAATCCTTGGCCATATTACAATGAATAAAATTATGATTACTACTAGAATAAGTCAATAATATTACCTTTTTTTTCTTAATATATCCTTCTATATTGAGAGTTTGAGGAGTGGTAATTCCTTCCAATGCATTAAAAGATATCATGAATTCATTTCTTCTTTCTTTGGGGTTGATTCCTAGTGTATATCCTCTTCCTTTGATGTTTCGTGTTCCCTTTTCCCCTCTTCTTCACAATCTGTGTAAAATAATTTCTTGTCAACACACTTATGACCCTTAGTGTATTTGATATCACAAATGAAAAAAATCAATTTTTCTTTTTTTTCCTCCAATTTTTGTGGTGTAAATATTGTAGGTTTTTGGAGGGAAGGAGAAGCAACACTTCCATCTTTATAGTTGTGAGTGGCATACTTCGTTGTTGCCATAATTTTGCTTCCAAATTTTCTTTCCACCCTAAATTCATTCTTCAATGACTTAGGTTCCCAAGGGTGACATTTATGTTGAATGCTATTCTTTAAAGTCCCTGTGAATAAATCAACCCTATGCTCCTTTGGAATATCATTTACCTTGGTATTAAATTTTTGGAAGTCCTCAATGTGATCCACCATTGAACCCTTTTGTTTGAGATTTATCAATAGGATAAAGAAGGTATTTTACTTTGCATCCTCATAACGTGCTACCAATTATTCCATGAAAATTTTCCAAGTGACAATTGATTTACGATAAAAAATCCATCAATACCACAAAAATTGTTTTTTTCTAAATATAAAGATGAAATGTGCACCTTTTATGTGTGTGACACATCATGTAGATCAAATAATTGCTCCATCTACAATATCCATGTTATCAAATCCTTGGCTTCAAAATTTTGCATATCAATCTTTGGAATATAGTTGGTTTTCATCCCAAAGTTGGAGTATCTAAAATCATGATTCACATTCCGTTTGTTCTCTTCATGAGTTTCATGGAATACCTTATCACCACTAGGAAGCCTTTCTTCTAGAAAAGTTTCCAAACCTTCCTTCAAAACTTCCATGTCTGTTTTAAACCATTCATATCACCTTTGATTTCTAATTTTAAACCATCCATGTCCCCTTTTAGTTAATCTTTGGTTTCTCTATGTGAGAGTGAAACTTGTTGCACTTGGTCGTGTAATTTTGATATATGATATTGCAATTATTCCTCTTCATGCATCATATTAGAGCTAGCCTGAGGGATTAATGGGTGTATAATTATTTTGTTTGGGAGGAATTTTAGAACCAAATAATGATATATATGCTTCAATATTCCCTTTAAATCACTTCAAATTGATTTTTCAAAGAAAGTTTATTTAATTAAAAAAAAACACACACACCTTTTTCTTGATTTTAGGAGCTCAATATTGAAACTGTTGTATCTATGGAATTTCAGCTCTCTAGGGTTTGAATTTTTGTCTTGTGGTATCCATCTGAGTCTTATTTTCAACTCCACAAGTTAGGATGAGATTGTTTTCATCAAGATAAAATTATGCCCAATCTCCCATGATGGACTGGTTATGGACTATTTTAGTAGAGATAACTTGTACGGAATGCCACTTGTCACTGTTTTAACTTTTAACCCTAAAAATGATACACGAAAAACAAAATTACATTCAATTTCAATCATTTTTTATAAAATTCAAATACAAATCTCGTAGAGAAAGTTATGATTATTTTACCTAGGTCACCCATTTGAGACTAAATTATGGAGCATGTAAAAACCCTAATTTCTTTGGACCATATCTCAAAAAATATAGCGAAATAAGATCTGCAATTTTTACACTAAGTTCACCAATATTTTGGATCCATGTGGTTAAAATTTCAAATTATTAAGCCTCATATAAAAAATTTTATAGTGAAAATTCCAAGATGACCTGTTTCAAGCAGAGAAACCCTAGAATCTAAAGCTCTCGTACCAAATTTTATGCAACCATATCCAAAATAGAAGAAAATTTAGATCAATGACTTGAAAATTAGCCTCTTAGAGGGGGGAATCTCCTTTACATCACATAAATGAACAATACTTGGATGATACAAATGACAAGACCTCCATGGTATATAGAGGAGTCTAAAGGGTTACAATATAATCAAGGACTACATAACAATAATAATGTAAGGGCTCAAAAATAACACTAGAGGGCTTCTATGGGTCACCAAAATAAAAATATGGGGGCTAAAAGGGGCACAAAATTAACAATATGGGGGTTACACTAGTATTATAGGGACCTAACATGCATGGCTTTTATTGGACCAATTGACCCCCCATCTGGAAAAAAGAAGCACATCATTGTATGCACTATTTTTTTTTACAAAACGAGCTAAAGTGAAGACACTTACAACAAACATAGAGAAAAATATGTAGGGGTTCTTGAGGGAGAACATATTCTATAATTTTGGTTTCCAAAGAGAGTTGGTCACTAACCAAGGGGCTCTATTCACTACTAATCTGATTGAGGGAATCATGGAGCAACATCACATTAGGAAAAAATTATCCACCCCCTATCATCCTCAAGGAAATGGGCAGGTGGAGGTGAAAAATAGAGCTTTAGAAAGAATCTTAACCAAATTTTTCAACAAAAACAAAAAGGATTGGGAAACTAGACTTGCAGAGGCCACTTGGGCCTATAATACCACATGGAAAACCACCACTTTGTTCACTCCCCTTGATATGGTCTATGGAAAAAAGGAATTTATATCCATTGAGTTTGAGTAAAATTCCCTAATAATGGCAACAAAATTGGACCTAGACATCACCAATGCTCAAAAGGAGAGGTTGCAACAACTCAATGCTCTTAATGAACTTAGGTTGCAAGCCTTTAGGCATACTGAGGTGGTGCAATTGTAGAGGAAGATTTGGCATGACAAGAACATCAGGGAAATGAAATTCCAAGAGGGTGATTGGGCCCTTTTGTATGACTCTAGATTAAAGTAATTTAAGAGGAATCCGATGAAAATATGGCTGGGTCCCTACTTCGTGGAAATTTTTTATGAAAATGGAATTGTCTAAATCAGAACAATTGATGAGGAGAAACTTCCACTGTTGGCTAATGGTTGTCGATTGAAGATTTGCAAGATAAATTTGTAAAATTAGGAGTTTACCAATTCAATAAGAAGAGAACTAAATGTGATTGGGAGCCTCAAAGCTCCCAATCCATCCAACCTATGACCAGGAGGGAAAAAGAGGAAAACATAGAAAAAAAAATGAAAAAAAGAGATAAAAAATCCCCAGTGAAAACATCCATGAGGCACTTGAGAAAAGCTTTGTAATATTCCAAATTTTCCATCAGCTAATTGGAATATTAGAGTTATTACTTTTCTTATTTAGTTAAGTAAATAAAAGGGTGAAGGGAGCCATAAACCCAGTAGATGAATAAAATCCACTTTTATAGTGTGAATGTGGGTTAGTTGAGTAGTGGAGTATCATTATGGAGTAGTGGAGCAACATAATAATGAAGAAAGAGTGGAGGTGATAGAGAATTAATGAGGAAGATGATGGAGATAGTGGAGGAATAAATGCAAGATGATGGAGATAGTGGAGAAGAAATTGCAGAGATGATGGAGGAAGTGGTGCATTAAATGCACACATGATGGAGGAAGTGGAGAGTAATTACAGTAGTGATGGAGATCATGGGGGACAATGTAGTATTTATGGAGGCTAGTGGCAACATGTACAACGTATTTATGAGGTGGGCCAAGGCTAGGGAAGGCTCACAACCATAAAAGGAATATGAGGGAAGAAAAAAAAGTGAGTTTGGATTTTTATTGTTGAGTGTCGTAAGACATTTCTTTGCACGCTTAAGCTGTTTAGCTAAGTCTGTTGTGTTGTTTAGAACTGGATGTTCCCGAGCGGGAATCCCACCTTTACCCATGGGGGACTTTGAGTGCCTACTCTGGGAAGGTTTTCTTGGGAAAAATTCATCATCTGACAATCAGTGCCACTTTCAACCACTCTCATTTTCACTTATAGCCATAGGAATTATGCATTCTTGAACTTGGGTTTGAGAATTGTAATGTTGTTCTCAGTACTTTAGCTGAGAAACCTGTGGAGGGATAAACCCTTCACACTATGGATCCATTGCAGTCTTCTAGGAGTTTCATTGTCATATCCAGCATTAGGCCATCCATTTATTCTCCTATGTAGCAATATTTCCTGCAGGAATTGTGTAATTCTGCACTGAGGGTTTGAGGAGAAGAGGAAGTTCCAAGAAAATCAGATTGGAATCCTCTGAGGGATCAATCCTTCACTCTGGACATCACTTCAACAGCCTGGGATCAGAATTGTATTTTCTATTAGCAGGCTACATCATCAACCCTCCTAGACAGCATAGTATTTCCCAGCAGTTGTGCATGCAACAATTGCATATTAGTAGAGGAGCTAGATCTCAAGTTTTGAGATTGGGAATCCAGAGAAGGGACCAACCCTTCAGTTAGTGAGATGAGTGAGTGATATTGTATCTAATATATCATTATTTCAGCCCCATATTATCATTTTTCTCCAGGAATTTCATAACTCAGCCAACAGGGGTGTAGTGTGCAACCCAAAAAGGGATGAAATTCCAAACTCAAAATATGGCCAAAGAATTTCTGGGTTTTTCTGGGTTTTTCAAGTAGAATCTGTGTTTGAAATACTAGATATTTATATGCACTCCAGAAACCTCTTGCACACAAATATTATTCCCAATAGTAGTAGTTTCTAGCAGCAGCAGTTTATACTTTATTGTGCTAAGTTTCATTAGTGTATTTCAAACATCTTGTGGCTTAAGTGCTTCCTTTTGGAGCACTATGTAATTACATTGCTATTGATACATAATGATATGGATCAACTGTTTCTGCTAATGTTTTAATGTCTTGATGTTATATTTCAGAAATTCCAACATTTTACAGTTTTGTGCTTACATTCTGGTTATTGCCTTGATTTAAATGTTATAAATGTTTTATATTCCCGTTTCTCCAATGTTGGGATATTACAATGGTATCAGAGCATGATATTTGGCTCATATTGTGGGCATTTTTATGACATTAGAAGAATAAGAAGAAGAAGTAGAAAATTAAGAAGTCTACAATGGCGGAAGGATTCAGTCTTTCCACACTTCTCTTCATGTCTATGCATGATCTCACCATGGAGATCAAAGAAATAAGAAGGGAAAGGAAAAAGGAAACCTTAAGAGGGTTTTAAAATGGAGAAGTTATGAGCACTTCTATCAGCAGTGTAAGCAACCAGCGGTGCAGAAAGTTCCACAATGGCCTACTATACCCACTTTCCTTGTAGAAGGAAATGAATGGCATGGGGATGGAGGATATTTGGAGCATGAGACTCTTAGTGATTATATTGCAGAGTACAAATATCAATCTAGAGAATTCAAAGATAATATGACTTTCTATTAGTTTTTCCAGATTAAAGAGAACTAGAGACCCCACAACAACAATAGAAGAAGAGGGCATATGCAGAATAAATTATTTCTGCCTACATTCGATGGGTCATCCAAAATCATGAAAAAGGCTTGGATGGATAATTTAGATGATTTATTCCATCTACACCCAATAGTGGGAAAAAAGGCTATTCAGATTGCAACGCTACACCTTGAGGGTGAAGCAAATGATTGGTGGTTCGGTAGATTGAAACATGCAAGAGTGATTGTGTATGTAGAGTTCACTCAAACGTTGATAAAGATGTTTGACAGAAGAAAACCAGAGGCACTTTCCATTGAGACATTTTTCGACATTGGTAAGGAAATATATGAGGAGAAAAAGGAAGATGTCAGTGCTGATACTCCGGGTGAAGAACAACTACCATCACCACCAGTTGTAGTAGAGGTACTTGCATTAGTGGGAGGAGCACTTGCATTTTGGAAAGATGTTCCAAAGAATCCAACATTAAGAGTCCAAGGCATGATTCAAGAGGTGCATGAGGAAGAGGAAGCAAATACCAGTGTTGGTGCATCAATAGAGGAGCAACCATCACCATCACTAGCAGTTGGAGAAGTAATTGCATCGGTTGGAGGAACTCTTGTACCTTTGCAAGATGTTCCCAAGCATCAGCTAATCTAAGGTATGAAAAAATTTCCACCCCAGAGTGTTTTAGCACATCATCTTGAGATTTGTGGGGTCATGCCATCAGGGCAATTGCATGACCAAGGGTTAGAACACATTACTAATTTGGAGCAGTAGACTATCACTGCATAGAGGACCCTTGACTAGTTCAAGGAGAAGATATATAAATATCCTAGTTTGACATTGTTGAGGTGCACACAACACTTTGTGTTGGAGTGTGGAGTTTTTGAGGATGGGATTAGAATAGTCCTATTGCAGGGAAGCTATACAATAGCTTTCGAGAACTAGAATTTATTGTCACATGAGCTGTGGTATTCTATTTACGAAAAAGAATTGTTGGTCATTATGCATGCATTGGTCAAATTTCGACAGTTTTTGATTGGCAGTAAATTTTGGGTGAAGACCAACCACCATAGTCTCCGACATCCTTTTGAGGAGGAGCATCAGTTACAGAAGAGGTAACAATAGTGGATCAGTATGATGCAGGACTATGAGTTTAGCATTGTGTATGGAGAGGGCCATGAGACAATAGAATCACTATCATGGAGATCAACAACGTTGTCACTGAGGAACAGTGATGATTTGAGAGCCCAATTATTATTTGAGCATTCTGATGACTGTTTCACTTATGAAGCATTTTCTAGGTAGATGGTAGATGGAAAAAATCATGTATTGGATAACATATTCCATTATCAGGACATGAGAGCCTTCTTGATGAGCACCTCATAGGTCAAAGAGAAGTTTCTAAATGCAACATATTCAAAACCTCATAGGTTCTACCGGGCCATCGGTGAGAGGTTTTCATGGAGAGACCTCAAGGAGGATGCACTTCGACATATCATGGAGTGAAAATATTGTCATAATATTGTGGAGGATAGTATTGTCGAGATTGATCTGTTGTTGAGATATGCACATTGCTTCGACATTTTCACAGAGAACATCTCTTCACCCGTGACCAGATTATCTTTCCGAGATGTCTTCATGCTTCATGGTCTTCCCAAGGCCATAGATAGTGATGGGGGAAGTTATTGTATGATAATTTTTTGGCGGGAGCTTCTCCATTGGGTAGATACCGAGCTGGTGCATGATATGAGTCATCACCCAAAATTGGATGGATGGATGGAGATGACGAGCAAGTTCTTGGAAAGCTACTTGCAAATATATGACACATGGAAGCAAGAAGCATGGTTGTGCTGGATGTTCTTGGGTGAGTATGGATACCACCCAACATTACAGATTAGCATGTTCCTTCCCTTGAAAAATATTGAGGTGATGTAGAAGCAGGAGGCATGGCTGCGCTAGTTGCTCTTGGGAGAGTAGGATCAAGACATTGCATTTTATATTTCCATTGGTATATCATTGTTTCCTACCTTGCATAGTAGTGATGAGATGCAACATTTTGGGGCATCGCTACGCTGGTTACTCTTAGGAGAGTATGGCCACCATATGACATTCCACATGTCAATTGGGATGTCACTGTTTTATACTTGGCATGATGATGTGTTGTGGCAACAGGAGACCTTGTTGTGTTGGCTTCTCGTGAGGGAGTGTGGTTACAATACTTGGTATGATGATGATGTGATGTGGCAACAAGAGGCATTGTTGTGATTGCTTCTCTTGAGAGAGTATGGCTACCATATTTTGTATGATGATGATGTGGTATGGCAGCAAGAGGCATTGTTGTAGTGACTGCTATTGGGAGAGTATGGTTTGAAATTTCACATGTCAATTCGTATGTCTCTATTTCTTTTGCACAATGTTGAGATGATGCTTAGAGCAAGCAAGGCCACCAGGGTCAATTATTGGAGCATGGAGTGACACAACCTACTCCATGTAGCATGGGTTGGAGAGACAGTTTATGAGTTGGGACTTTTCACTTGGGGAAGGAACCACTACACTTCACATATATTAGGCAAAGAAGAGGCTCTTGGACAATAGATGGTTGCCACTTGGGGACTCATTGATGAGGAGATGCATCTAGCTACATAGCTAGAGGCCATTATAGAAATTATAGAGAGACAACTATGGAGCTGGGCATTCATATCACATTGCAGCAGATGGGGAAACCTTCCATATGAGGATACCACTTGGGAGTGAGATGGATTTCTGCAGCATCCACTTTTGCAGTTGCTTGAGGACAAGCAACATTTTGGTGGTTAGGACTGTAATATTCCAATTTTTCCATCAGCTAATTCGAATATTACAGTTCTTAATTTTCTAATTTAGTTAAGTAAATAAAAGGGTGGAGGGACTCATAAACACATTAGATGAATAAAATCCACTTCTATAGTGTGAATGTGGGTTAGTTGAGTAGTTGAGTAGCATTATGGAGTAGTGGAGCAACATAATAATGAAGAAAGGGTGGAGGTGATAGATAATTAATGAGGAAGATGATGGAGATAGTGGAGGAATAAATGGAAGATGATGGAGATAATGGATAATAAATTGCAGAGATGATGGAGGAAGTGGTGCATTTAATTCACACATGATGGAGGAAGTGGAGAGTAATTGTTGTAGTGATGGAGATCATGGAGGACAACACAGTATTTATGGAGGCTAGTGGCCACATGTGCAGCACATTTATGAGGCGGGCTAAGGCTAGGGAAGTTTCACAACCACAAAAGTAATATGAGGGAAAAAAATAAAGGGAGTCTAGATTTTTATTGTTGAGTGTTTTAAGACATTTCTTTGCACGCTTCAACTGTTTAACTAAGCCCGCTATGCTGTTTAGAATCAGGTGTTCTCGAGGAGGAATCCCACCCTTACCCATGGGGGACTTCGAGTGCCTACTCTGGGAATGTTTTCTTGGGAAACATTCATCATCCGGCAATCAGTGCCACTTTTAGGCACTCTCATCTACACTTCCAGCTACAGGAATTACGAATTCTTGAACTTGGGTTTGAGAGTTGGAAGGTTGCTCTCAGTACTTCAGTTGAGAAACATGTGTAGGGATCAACCCTTCACACTATGGATCCATTGTAATATTCCAGGAGTTTCACTATCATATTCAGCATTATGCCATCCATATATTCTCCTATGTAGCAACATTTCCTGCAAGAATTGCGTAATTCTGCAGTGAGGGTTTGACGAGAAGAGGAAGTTCCAAAAAACTCTGCTTGGAATCTTGTCAGGGATTAATCCTTCACTCTAGGGATAACTTAAATATATTGGGATCAAAATTGTATTATAAATCAGTAGGATACATCATCAGCCCTCCTAGATAACGCAATTTTCCCCAATAGTTGTGCATGCAACAACTGCATTTTTAGTGGAGGAGCTAGATCTCAAGTTTTGAGCTTGGGAATTGGGAGAAGGGACCAACCCTTCAATTAGTGAGATGATTGGGTGTTATTTCAGCTGATATATCTTTCTTTCAGTCCCATATTAGTATTTTTATCGAGGGAGTACGTAACTCATCCATCAGGGGTGCAGTGTGCAACCAAAAAAGGGTCGAAATTCAAAACTCAAAATCTGGCCAAAGAATTTATGGGGTTTTATGGGTTTTTCGAGTAGAATCCATGGTTGAAATCCTATATATTTCTAAGCACTCCAGAAGTCTCTCACACACAGATATTCTTCCCAATAGTAGTAGTTTCTAGCAGCAACAATTTATACTTTCCTGTGCTAAGTTTCATTAGTGAATTTCAGCCATCTTGTGGCTTGAGTGAATTTCTTTTGGAGAGCTGTGTACTTACATTATTGTTGATACATAACGTTATGACTCAATTGTTTCTGCTAATGTTTTAATGTCTTTATGTTATATTCTGGCATTTTCAGCATTTTATAATTTTGTGCTTACATTCTGGTTATTGCTTTGATTGAAATGTTGTAAATGTTCTATATTCATGTTTCTCCCATTTTGGGATATTACAAGCTCTTGGATTGGAAACCTTGATGACATAGTCCAAGAGTCTGAAAAAAATAATAATGAGAAGGAATAAAATATCCCTAGGTGAAAACCTCCTTTGAGGCACCTGGGGTAGTAATCATAGGTTGAGAATTTCCTTTTAGGCATCCTACAGGTCTCAAAAAAATATGAATTAAAAAAAAAACAAAGAAGAGAAAATGGGACCCTTACATTATTATTTCTAAAAATTCTAAAGGGTTCCAGTGATAGTCAAGGGAGGTTAGCAGACAAAGAAATGACTTAAAAAAATAACCTACACACACCCTCCAAATTAGCTCTCTGAAAGAACTCCATCCCTTAATTTGTTTTCTCCAATTTTTCCCATCATTAGATGTTCTTCCTCACGTAATTCTTCCTCAATCCTGAAGTGCTACGGGATTTTCCTGTATTGCCACATGGTTTTCCCAGAATTGATGCATGATTGTGATTAGTACAAAATGAAGGAACATTTCATGCTTTTCACTCGAGAAAAAAAGGGGGGGCAGAACATAGCATCATCATTCATTTTCCACACCACCTGACCTCTTATCCAACTCCATTCCCAATTATGTCCATAAAAAACACTCCTTTTCATCCCTTCTTCCACCTCTTCCACCACAAAAAAGGCCTCTAACCATTATCAACAACTTAATCATGAAATATCAATGTCATTTGAAGCAAAACCTAGAGGAAATTTTGATCCTAGAAGGGTCTATGTGACTGCTACAAGAAGACACACAATCCTATAGCATTCTACACATATCGTATAGGACCATAGCTAGAGCACTAGACCCAAAAGGCAATCATCTTGGAAGCATTGAAGGACTACAAATCTGACCTTGAGAAGATACAAGACCCTCTGCAAGCTTCTACATGATACTTTTTCACCCAATAACCAACAACATCTAATCCACAATGGTATCTTTATCCTAAAGAACTTGCATTATTAAGCTACAATCAACAAGGAACATCTCAAAAATAAAATTCCTCCAAAAAAAAATTCATGGAGCAAGGAATCCAAAAAGATGACATATAAGAAGACAATCAAAGTAGCCTCACCCATGTTCAGAAATTCCATGCAAGCTTCAAGTGATCAACACATCAGCAAGCACTGCCAGGTAGGCACAAGTATGAAAAAATTCCTAACCTCTCCCCTTGAGTGCATCATAGTATAACAAATGTTGTTAATGCATGAGGGACTGGGTTTTGTAGGCTAGAAGTGGTTCATCAGTCTCAACCACCTTGAAATAATTATATAGAGTTATCTTTATCTCTATATTATCCCACATAAATTTTCAATTTTGATTGATAGGGTCACTCATTTAGGTTTCATTTTGTCTCAATAGGTTGGTGCATGAAATTTATGAAAATCCATGGAATAAACCTTTTTCCTAAGTCTAAAAGCACTCCATTAGTCATGTGATATCATTCATATTGAACAAATTCCACTTTAGGTTCACATGCATGGTTTCAAATCAAGGTAATGTCACCTGTATGTTTTTTCATGGTTTTGCAGCGAATATTACTACAGAATGGAAGATTTTGCTACGAAATCAGTTGACAATTTCATAGCAAATTTTCCAGGTTTATAACTGTCTTCACCGCAGAATTGTTTTTTTCTGCATAAAAATAGAGGATGATGAGTTGTCTAATTTCTAATGGTTAAGGATAAAGGTGAGGTCGTCCAATTCATTATCATGATCACCCAAGCATGCAAAAGCATAAATACCCTCATAATTATCTTTCACTCCCACATTTGGCATCATTTTCCATACTTTCAAGTTCCATATTTTAAACTCATCTCAAAGCACCTCTCCATCATCTATTGTTCGAGTTTTGCATGCAGCAGTCCACTATCATATTTTGAGAAGTTGACTCCCACTGCAAGCAGCTTGTGGTTTAGTTTTTTCTCTCTGTAGGTGTCACAATGAAGGAGACAACATGGTTATAAGAGAGTATGGCTATGAATAAGAAATTCAACAAGGGAGGCTCTTGTGTAAGATATGAGCCCATGGACCTCAAATTACTAAATGAAGATGCCAGTTTTGTGGAAGCATTCAAAAATTTTGGATGCTTGCGATTCTCTCAAAAAGTCCAAGGATTTCATGCTCAAATATCAAAGGATTTTGTATTGAAATTTACAGGAACAAATTCGAAGGTGTTGAGATTCAACAAGAAAATTTAAGCACCCACGCCTAGTGCATTAAGCACCTACACTAGGGTGGGGCCCACAAGGATATTTTGGGGTGCATGTATATTTTCGTTATCTATTAATTAATATAGACAATAAACTGTAATCTATTCTCAATGATAACTTGTAATATTTAACTAAGTGTGATAAACTCAGTTAGCTAGTGGATTTCAATTTAGAGGTAGTTTTTGAGGCATGTAGAGTAATTCTAGTTGTAATAGAGTTCAAAGTGCAATGGTTCATTAGTTAATGCATGTTGTAAATCGGTTTAACTCATTTAAGTGAGTTAAAGTCAATTGTGCTAGTTGTAACTGAAGATACACTAGTGAGAGATCAAGTGAATTAAATATTATTTAGTTCACATGTAGTGATCTCACATGCAACTGATATTTACTATTATTAGTTGCATGCATGTCAGATCCAGTGGAGACCTAGTTGAGATCTAGGTGAAAGGGAAGTTGAATATTAGTTGTACGATTATTGGGTTGCACCCATGCAACCAAAAACCCATTGGAGTGCCCATTATACTTGCATAGTCAAGGAAGGTCAAAATTCCTATCTTTTAGGGATTTCATTCATCAGGGATTGCGCAAGCAAGGTAGGTTGTTTGGAGGTAGTAAATTTGCTAAGCATCGGTCAATTTTTGTGTGATAGTGTGAGACAATTAGCTGAGTAATATAGGGCTCTTGTGAGAAGATTTTGTATGTAATTGTTTCATGATCCATGATGAATATGTTACTGAGATGGTGGGGCTTGGAGGCAAGTTTTCTGTACTAAAATTATCCAGCTGTCCAAAGGTATGTTACCTAGAGGGGGGGGGTGAATCAATATTTACTGCATACTCAAAACTTTTCACTTTTTCATTCCTTAAAACCCATACGCTACTTTCCTTTAGTGAACTCGCATATACACGCGGATATCTTTCATGCAACTCGCATATACACAGAGATCTAATTATGTCATTAGTTCTTTACTTATATCATTCCATCATTCATTCATCAGATGTTCAATAAACAGTAAACATGTGCAGTAAGAACAGAATAAACCATCACACAAAGCATCACACATGAACACCAGGATTTTTAGGTGGAAACCCAAGTCGGGAGAAAACCACCGCTGCAGTTGCTCAGCCTTCAATATTTTATTATAGAGAAAACATCTTACAACATATGTGCTGGTGCAGACTCTACCAGCACACAGGCACCCACCTGCGCTCGTTTACCAGCCTCTCCTGGAAGGGAGCTCCAACCCCCTGACTCGTTTACCAGCCTCTCCTGGAAGGGAGCTACGACCCCCTGATCTCGTTTACCAGCCTCTCCTGGAAGGGAGCTACGACCCCCCCAATCTCGTTTACCAGCCTCTCCTGGAAGGGAGCTACGACCCCCTGACTGAAGGCTACAACCCTCAGCACCTCTATGGACCACGTTTCATCAATTTTCACACCGGATCCAAGCTTCCTTTAGGACACAACTTGCAGGCCACGTTTCATCATATTTTCAGACTGGACCCTTTCCATACTTTTAAGCACAGTCAACCATGAAACAGATACATATAACTCACTGACAGATATCAGTAAACCAGCAGAACAGATCAGACATTTCTTACCACAGTCTTCAGCAAACCCTAGTTTGCATACGCTCTTTCCTTTCATTGATGTCGCGTATATACGCGCTTTAGTCCTCATCAACCAGTGTATACCTCAGTACATATTTCATTGCGCATATGCGCTTTCTCTTTGGCGAAGCCGCGTATATACGCGCTTCCTCTGCGGTGAAGTAGCGTATAGATCTTCAACCATTACAGAGCTGCATACTTCTTTAGATCAGACATTCGGTTCAGATTCAACCCTTTACTTCAGACAGATGTTCGCCTCATCACAGATCCAATCACTCCATAAACAGATCTAGCAAATACAGATACATTTCAGATCTAGATATCCCGCTTCATCATCTCTTCATTGGTGCATCATAGATTCAGATCTATCATCAAACCTTTACCCTTTCCATACAGATATACTTCACATAGAAGTATTCATTCAAGCTCAGACATCTTTCTCCCACACTTATGATTTGCATAATGAATTTCTTCTCCTTATATAGGTTTATCATTTTTCAATACCACGGGTTAAAGCAATACCATGAGCCTTCAATACCACGGGCCAAAACAATACCATGAGCCTTCAATACCACGAGCCAAATCAATACCATGAGTCTTCAATACCACGGGCCCCTGTTTTGCACTTTTTGAGCGCTTTTGCCCATACGCGACTTGGAACGTTCTTTTCCGCGTGCATACACGACTTCTTTTAGACAGATCCGCGTATTCATAGAGACATACTCTTTTCATCATACTTTGAGCACATTCTGAATTCTTTTCTTCATTTCCTTCTGTACACATTGTAGATACATCATATTTTCTTCATCAGGAACATATTCTTTCAAGCACAACTTCATCAAGTAAGTTGTCATCATCTTCATGAAGTGGGTTGCCTTTCAAGGACAATACTCAGCATCATATTGTCAACAAACATCATATCACATCAGATTTACATCATTTACCAAGTCCATCAAGTCAAGAATAACTTCATCAGGTGGTTTGCCATCAAGGACAACACATGTCAACAGTCGCATGTCTTCATCTTCATTCAGTGGGTTGCCATTAAGGACAACACTCTGCATCATATTTCCAACAGTCTGTGATTTAATTCTTCTTTACTTCATGTGATTGGCGATTGTGTTTTTAATTCCGCAAAAGATTTGTAGAAGCGATTTAGTATTTAAATTTAGTACATTTTTAGATCAGATTGAATCCAAGATATACATGCTTGTATAATTTCTACATGGTATCAAAGCACAGGAAATTGCAGAAGTGAAGCAGGAGCTAAGTTTTTGACTGGATAGAATTCGAATTTGCAGAAATACTTTATTGTGGCTACAACTGATTCAGGATCGAAATGGCTTTCAATGGATTGAGGTTGGAGTATGCACTCCAGAGAAGCTCAAACTATATTTCTTGGAAGGACTGGATGGAGGTTGTACTTGAAGATAATGGCCTGAAGGAATTCATTGACAACGATCTTCCTAAGCCTGTTGTGACATATGCTGAAAATCTTGATGCATGGAAAAAGAAAGTGGAAAAGGCGATGAGGATCCTGTTGGAGGGAGTATGAGACCACATTACCTCAAGCCTCCATGGGAATGCCACACCATATACAATGTGGAAGGATTTTATGGATCTATACCAAAGTAGCAGCGACCATAGGAAATTTACGCTCAAAGATAAACTCAGGGAGATCAAGATGGAGAAGGTAGACCTCATGCCAAAATATCTAAAAAAGTTTTTCCATTGTCGAGATGAACTAGGGAGCATCAGAATAACTGTCGCTGATGATGGTTTGGTGAGCTTGGCTCTCCTAGGACTTCCCAAGAGTTGACACAGTTATCACGACTCTATCAATGGAAGGGAAAAATTTCTATATTGGGAACGACTGTGGTCGGATTTGGTGTAGGAGGAGTTTAGAAAGAACACCAGAGATGGATCTTCATATAAGAATGGAGATGAAGAAGATTGTGCTTTGGATGCCAAGGCAAAGAAGGGGAAGGGGAAGAAATTCCATTCCAAATATGAGTCCAAAAATGGCAAGAAGCAGTACATGTCTAGGGTGAAGTGTTTTCACTGTCAAAAGCATGGGAATTTTGCTACTAATTGTCCACAAAAGAAGAAGAACAAGAAGGTTGTAGGATCTGCAACTGGTGAGGCTCTTGCCTCACAATTTGAGCTTGAATTCTCATTGATCGCATTCATGGTGTCAAGTGCATTGGGATATGTGTGGTATTTTGATAGTGGCACTTCCTTTCACATGACGAGATACAAGGAACTTTTTAGTGACTTGGAGGAGAAGGATCTCCAGATGCATATCGAAATGGGTGACGACGGGCAGTATAGTGCTACTGAGATTGGTGCCATTACCTTCCAGAGGAAATCAAGTTAACCCTTTCAATTAAAATATGTAATGCATATATTAGGTTTGAATAAAAAATTTAGTCTCAGTCGCAATGTTGGAGGATAGAGGCTATGATGTTGTTTTTAGTGAAGGAAAACCTTTCCCGCGACATAAAACAAAAGGAAAAGCCAAGAGGATAGGGATTCAATTTAAGAATTTCTACAATCTGTAGGTAGATGGCTACACAACAATTATAGGAAAGGTACACCAAATGGTGAGCCGGGATGAGGGAAAATTATGGCACAGGAGATTGGGCCATCTTCACCATGGAGCCTTGAAAGTCATGCAATAGATTTATATTGGTATTCCTAGGGTTTCACTTGCGCAGTCAGAAACATGCAAGGGGTGCACTATGGGAAAATATGTAAAGTACACCTTTCATGAGAAGGAGAATCGAGCTTCGGGGATCCTTGAGAGAGTTCACACAGATGTGTGTGGACCATTCTTTGTTGCTTCGACAACAAAAAATAAGTACTATGTAATATTTGTTGATGAATTTTCTTGTAAGTGTTGTATATTCTTCATGCAAAAGAAAGATCATACATTCTCCAAGTTTCTTGAGTTTAAGACACCGATGGAGAAAGAGTCGAGGAAGCAAGTGAAGGTTGTTAGGAGCGATAATGGTGGAGAATACATCTCTAACGAATTCAATAACTTCTTCAGCAAAGAAGGAATTCGAAGAGAAATGATAGCACCTCATAACCCACAACAGAATGGGGTCATGGAAAGAAAGAACAGAACGATCATGGTTTTATTAAGAGCAATGTTGCATGATCAAGGCCTATCGATGCATCTGTGGGCGGAAGCATGCAACACTGCAGTGTTTGTGCAGAACCGTTGACCTCATAGGATACTTGCCATGAGTACACATGAAGAGGATTTTACTAGTAAGAAACCTGATGTTTCACACTTTAATATTTTTGGCTCATCTGTTTATGTGCATGTGACCAAAGACGTCAGGAAGAAGCTCGAACCGACAGCTCAGATCAGGATTTTTGTGGGGTAGACTGAAACACCCCATCATTATCGAGTGTATTTTCCAAACATCAGAATGACTGTTGTAATATGTGATATAAAATTTGATGAGGAGAAAGCCATGTGGTTGTCCCTTGAGACAGAGCTGGACTTGCATGCAAAGGAGGAACTATTGGTTCCCAAGGATGAGCCTCAAGATGTGGATCAACCACATGCAAAGGATCCTGGAGTGGAGGAAAACACTCATGCAGAGCCATCCATAAAAAATGGAAGAAGGCGCACCATGGAAGTTGATAGATTGAGACTTGATACTACAGAGAATTTTCCTCCCCTACTTCATAGCGTAGACAGAGGCAGTCTCCTTACCGATTTACTAGATACATGGATCTTATGAGCAAATTTATTGTGACTGAACCATATTAATTTCAGGAAGCAGTGCAAAAACCAACTTGGGTCGATCCAATAGTGGAGTATGACTCCATTTTCAAGAATAGTGCATGGGAGGTTCTCCCAAGACCAGTCGAAAAATTAGTGGTTGGATCAAGATGGATCTACAAGGTAAAGCAAGTTGTTGATGGGAGTGTGGAGAAATACAAGGCCAGATTTGTGGCCTAGATATTCTCACAGATCAAGGGGATGGGTTATGATTATAAATTTTCACTTGTTGTAAGGTAATCTTCCATAAGATCCATACTTGCATTCTCAACATAGATGGGTTGGCGCCTTCATTAGATGGATGTGAAAATTGTGTTTCTCAATGGGATTATTGAGGAAGAAGTGTACATAGAGCATACTGAAGGTTTTGAGATCTTCAATAGTGAGTTGCATGTGTGCCGAATCAAAATAGCAATGTATGGGCTGAAGCAAGCACCTCGTGCTTGGTACACTTGGATAGAAAACTATTTCACCGGACTGGGCTTCACCAAAAGTGAAGCAGATGAAAACATGTACCAGATTGTGGTTGAGGGTAAGCTATTGATTATTGGTATTTATGTTGATGATCTAATTTTTACTAGTGATGAGTAGCTGATACACTCATGCAAGGAGGATCTTGCAAGGGAGTTCAAAATGAAGGACATTGGACTCCTTCATTATTTCCTTGGATTGGAAATATGGCAGCGGGATGGTGAAATTTTTGTGTCTCAAGGATAGTATGCAAAGGAGATACTGGGTAAGTTTCACATGGAGAGATGCAAACCCATGGATACTCCTCTTTCAAAAAATTGGAGGAAAGAAGATGCTACTTCTAGAGTGGTAGTGGATGCTACTATCTACATGTAGTTAGTTGGTTCACTGATTTATCTATTGATCACTAGAATGGAAATTTTCTACACAGTTAACCAGCTAAGTCAAGTTATGGTTAAGCCTACCAAGCTCTTTTGGAAGGTGGGGAAGCATGTCTTGAGATACCTGAGAGGCACATCAGAGTATGGTCTATGGTACAAACAGACATAGGAAATGAAGCTTCAAGGCTTCACGGATGCAGATTGGGCAGGAAATACATTAGAAACAAAGAGTGCATCAGGAGGGATATTCAACATAGGATCGACAACAATTTCCTGGTACAACAGGAAACAACGATATGTGGCACTAAGTTCAGCAGAAGCAGAATACATGGCAGCAATTCAAGCTTCATGTGTGGCTATCTATGTTACACCATTTTTTGGTCATCTAACCTGTTACTGTTAGATGGACCTAAGTACACCATGTAAGACCAATTTTACCCTAAGTAAAATTGCTTTCACTATGAAAAATAACTTAGTAAACCACCTTTATTAAGTTGTTTATGGTCTAAACAGGAAACCCCATGAGGAAATATTAAACAAATCCACACTTGTTTGTTTTTCCTCAAGAAATAATTAGTTAAACAATAGTTTAATTAATATCTTGGTCATATTTAACACAAAATAGGAAAATTAATTAGATAAATTATTATTTACCTTATTATTTTCTAGGAATAATTATTTAAACCTTACTTAAATAATATTCCTTATTAAATTTGACTAAATCATTCATTAATAATTAAATAAATCATTATTTATTTGATTATTACTTAACCACATCCTTAAAATAATAAATAAATCATTTATTTATTTATTATTTACAACTAAAGGGGTTTGACCCAAGACAAATTATTTTTCCTTCCAACAAATATAATAAAATATTCCATAAAAGTTGGATCTAGAATTGGTTAATAATATTTTAATTATGCACCAATATCTAGACTAACTCAATATTTTGTTATAAATAAGAGGGGTTTTCCATTCACTCACTACCTTTTGTTTCCTAAATATCACTCTGGATCTATACTTTTGGTATGACTTTGATCCACCATCATTGTCATATTTTGCTATCATTTTTCTTGTGAGCTCCCTTTGAATTCCATTTTTTTCCGGGTTTTCTACACCATCAAGAGAGAGGGATTTTAGATCTGAAGTGTTGAGGACTTACAATAACCCATCCCATTGAGGAGGACTGGTAACATCCTTCTATGTTCTCCTCCCAGGTGCCATAAATATAAAATTCTTTAAACATATTCTTGTCTTGTCTATTGGATGCATGGAGAAACTCTTGTTTTTATTTACTTCTTAATGTATTTTGATGCATAGATCTAGATTTTTCAGCATTTATCTTGGTCAAATAATTGTAGATCTAAGTATATTGGAAACCATATTTTCTTTTAGGGCTATTTGTTATGCACGACTAAAGTGAGCCTTTTTCGTACGCTTGCGATTAAGATTCATACTAACAACTAGCAACTCCACACGGGTTTACAATTAGGACTTCTATCATTTTTCAGATCCCTACATATCTAGCTACTTTAAACCCTAGGATTTCTCTTAAGCTTCTTATTTTTCTTTTCTTGATGTTGTTTGTAACCTATAAAACCTCAAAACATTAAAAATTCTAACTTCCATGTGTTTTCAGACTTATTGCGCAGGTGACAGATATCAGTTGCAGTTGAGACAATACATTCTGCTGAAACCTACTTCTGAGAGTACTGGAAATGTAGGTCACACTTTTTGGGCCAAAACCTACGACTTGAACCTCTAGGGTGCAGAAAAAAGGCCGAAACCTATGACCTCTGTAGAAATCAGGTCAGAAACTGTGACCTGGACTTTTTGCGAGAGTTTTTCTGAAAGTTTTCTAGGTTTGTCTGGGCCTCTGTTTAGGGTTGTCTGACCTTCGTCTCTACCCGTTTTGGACCTGTACTTGTTCTATTTTTCTCAAAAAAGTGGGAACCTAGACCCTAGGGCTTCAATACCCTCCACCTTTTGTGGAAGAGTTTTAGCTACTGCAGGTTATCTGAAATTTCAAAGTGTTCAACCTTTTTTCAGATCGGATACCTTACCTTCAGATCCACTTCATATTGGCTATTTATCCATCCAAATCACCTCCTTTTATTTTTGTTTGGGTTTTCCTCTAGGGGCCCCTCCGCCTCCCTCCAGGTTATAGCCTTTCACCACCTCATTTACAACAATTTTTCCTATGATTTTTTGTTGTTTTTCTGCACCTATTTCCAGTAGATTTGACCTTTAGATCCCTGTCCCTCATGACCTTAGATATATTGGCTATTTTAGTGTGTTTTGACTAGATTTTTTCCCACCAACAGACTACTTGTTGAGAGGCCTGCCTCGTTGGGTTTAGATTATTTCATTATTAGTTGTTTATTTTCTGTTATATTAGTTTCATATACTGTTGTCTGTAGGTTTATTTACAATTATACAACACACTTTTTATTTTTCTCTACAAATGTCTAGGTTTAAAAATTAAAATTTACACACTTAACACACACACCCTAAGTGAAGAATTTCTTGGTTATCACCGCCAAGAAAAGACTTTAACATTGAAATCAATTGATCTTGCACCTCGATGCCCTCATTTCGAAATTGTAATTATTTGATCCTGCACCTCGTCGCCCTTGTTGGTCTCTCTTCCCTTTGTGCCATGTTTGTGCCTTCACCATTGTGCCACCAAGGAATTTATCCTAGAGAATTATTGGCCTTCATCCTCAATTTTTGGTAGGAAGACTTACTCCTTCGCGTAGGATTCGAGTTAGACCTCCACTAAGTCCACGCTCTGACTCCTCTTTTGGTTCATTGGGTTCCCCTTCTGGTTCCACCCCCGGTTCTCCCCTTGTCACCTTCACCATGTCTGGTTTAGGACCTAACGCTGGTGCTATCCATGGCCCTAATGCTTGGAATACTACTAGTGGGACTGTAACAAGAACTACCCTGGCTGCTCCCTTACTCCCCTATATGAAAGGCCTTAGTCTTCCTGATTTTAACTAGTTGATCAATGACCCTATACACCATGATCCTATTTGGCCTGCTATGCCAACCAAGCTCCCTTCCAACATTCCCAAGTTTGAAGGTCTTGCTGGAGAAGATCCTACAAATCATGTTCGATCTTTCCACATGTGGTATTCATCTAACTCCATTACCGATGACTCTGTCTGTCTTTGGTTGTTCCAACATACGCTTACTGGTGAAGCTTATAAGTGGTATGTTGATCAAGCTTCATCCTCTCATACCACCTTTTCAACTCTTGCCTGAGATTTTCTATCTTATTTCCAGCTTCCCCTTCATTATGACACTGGTACCAAACTTTTGAATTATTTCCATCAATCGTCTGCGACTTGCCTATCCGATCACGTCCAGGAATGGAAGAGAAGAAAGAGCCTATGTCGAGCCCCTACCTTTGAAGACCCTGTCTACATGGACTGGTTCCTTATATCTCTTTTTCCTGCTATAGGAAAATATGTCACATCGCATTTCCCTCAAACCGCAGAAGCCTCTCTCCAGATTGTGTTAAAATATGACCTGATCTATGCTCAGTTGGGTTATGTTTGTACCGTTCTAACTGATATTCCTAGACCCATTGGTGCCAATGCATCAGGGGAATCTCATGCTGCCGAAGGTATCATTGGAGCTCTCTCTCATCCATATGCTCAACCTCCCATGGGCTATGGTTTTCCTCAGGGAGGGGCCAACACCTCCTGCACTTTTCCCCACTCGGTAGCATGTATCTAGGATATGGCATGCCTCCTCCTTTTTCCCAACCTCCTGTTTAACAAAATGTTACCCAAACTCATTATTATCCATATCCACAACCTAGTGCTCCAGCTCCTCCAACATTAGCACCACTGCCTTCCTTTCCTTCTCAACCCCCACAACAGCAGCCATCGCCCCCTTAGGGGCAGGTGTATGCACAACAGGGTGCAAATAATCCTCCTCCTTCAAAAAAGAAGAGGAAAGGCACTCAAAATCAATCTACTCCCAGTAATCCTAGACCTAATCCTCAAAGTAATACACCTAACACTCTAACCAGCAATAGGGCACTCAGCCCAAGCAAGACAGGCCCGTTTTCACGAACAAACCTTGTTCTTGTTTTGGTGTTTATGTTCATTACATGCACGATTTTCCTCTTTTACCATAGATGAGGAAGATGTGGGAGTCTCAAGCAACGTTGGGAATAAGCCTCCCCTTCCGTCCCTCCCAATGTTGTGCCTAGTCAGCTGGCTGTGTTTACTAATCCTTTCCCCCAGTAAGGATTTGTGGCTACCTAACCACCTGAAGGTTAGGCAGCCACTCAACCTCCTCCATCTGGTACCTCTGATTACTAGATTCTCATGATGATCTCTGACCAACCTATAACCATAGACCTCAACCTTCAGACTCGGTCCCGTTAATACAACAAGCCTCCCGCTACATCTGTCCCCGAGCCACCTTGTTCAAGTTTTACAGAGCCTCTTTTGACACCTAATGGTCCTTTTTAGATCCCTCAGCCTAAGATAGAGGTTCATACCAAGATCCCTAAGGGACCACTACATCGAAATGCTGCTTCTAGCAAAGCTACCCATTTGTATAGTATAGTAGATGATTTGGCACAATCTCCTACTGCCATCTCAACGCTGGAACTCCTCCAATTGTGCCCTTCACAAAGAAAAGATCTAATATCTTCCATGGGTGTTGTAGATCCTTCAGATGATTGATTTATCGTCTTCGATGTTGACCGGTCAGAACATACTCCTCTTCCTGCTTCCGTTGCCTTTCAAATCCTAGTCAAGATTAGGTACGCCAACGTTTCTTGTTGTATTATTGATGAGGGGGCATCCACCTGTGTGATTTCTGCTTCGGTTTGGAAGCAACTTAGATTGCTTAAGTTGGCCCCTTCAATGATCAATCTTCGAGTGTGGGATGGCCACGCCTCCCATCCCATTGGCCTATTCCACAATTTTCCTATTACTCTTGCAGGCAAGACTATTTGCGTTGACGTAGAAGTTATTGACACCCCCTTAGATTTCAACATTCTATTGGGTCATAGCTACACCTATGCGATGTCTGCTGTACCATATGCGGTCCACAGAAAGATGTCCTTTCCCCATAATGGAAATATAATAACCATTGACCAGTTGAAATATTATGAATTGAAGTCTCAGACCTCCCCTAAGTCCATCATATCTTTGGTGGCCAATAAGCAAACCATCGATCCCTTGACTAGTGTCTCACCCGGAGTCTACAAAGATTCCTCTTTTCTTGGTACATTCCCTGGTCTTCCTCCTCCTGCCTCTGATCCCAGCTCATCGAATGTTTGCATGATGCAATCATCTCAGGCTTCCCTCAAGCAGTCTGCTTCGGTTAGTCAACAGCCTCGCCCTCCGGAGCCTACTCCTAGCCCTTTGATTCAATCATATGGACCTCCTCCTCCTGGGCCTTCACCTAAAAATAGTATCCATGAGCCTCTCTACCCTCTTGGAGTGGTTCCTCCAGGCCTTAACCATCTCAAATTCGTCCCGCCTGGCCATTACCCCTTCAATCAGATACTGTTCCTAGCTCCCCCTCCTGGAGTGTTCTCGGTACCTGTCATGGCTACCCTATCTCTTCCTAAATTGACCCTAGGGATTCTCATCTGGTACCTCGACCCCGGAATGCTACTCTGCCTGGTCAACCCAAACCTTATCTTGCTTTGACCCTGGTTCAAACAGTCCCCATGACTTCTCTCGCTGCTACAGTGCCTTAGCCATCTCAATAGGAACCTTCTCCTGTTGTGACAACTTCGGGTAAGAAGGGCAAAGATCGCAAGAGGGCATCAAAACACAAGGCTTCCCCAACTAACCCTTCTCCTCCTCCACCTCCAAAGCCTTATGCTTTGTGTGATGTCATTGGTCATGCCACCCATACCTGTCCCGAGTTGCCCCATATCAAGCCCATGGTTAATGTTGTGTTCCTTGAGTCTACGGTCCTTTAAGCCTCTGTTTCTTCCTCGAATGCATCCAAGAACCCTAATACTATTCACACCAATCAACCTTATGATTTGTGTGATCTCCATGGCCATTATTCCCACCACTATCCCCGCCTCACGCATTACCGCGCCTCTTTGGAGGTAGTTCAGGAGTACGAGATTGAACAGAACCAATCCGCCTCTCCTGTTCCTGTGTAGTAAGCTTTGAGATAGCTTGAGGATTTACCCGCTCCCATTGACATTCCCCCTCTTGATGTCGAGATGATGGAGCCTGTGGCCACCATCCTCTACCTATCATCATTCATGAGACCCTCGATGGAAACTCCCTCTGAGACTTCCCCTTTTATTTCGTTCGACCTCCCTTTAGCGATCACCTTGGGCTCAACATTGGTGGATCCCTTATCTGCTTGTTCTTTAGTCACCCTTTGTGACGATGCGCATGTGAACCTTTCCTCTCATGATGATGAGTCAGGTAGCTTCGTCGTGCCAGGTGGTTTTTCTTCCTCCAGTCACCCCATCTTCTATTACGATGATGACACTATGGAAGCCATCACCACCCCTGAATTTATCCATCCCCCCTTACATTAGACCGATGCAGTCGAACCACATACACCTTGTGGCCATTACATTCACACCCAATGTTTGGGTAAGGGGGCACCCATCTTTGAGAGGCTAGGAGAATCAATTCTCCACAACTCTCCTAGTGCATCTAGTAGTGTCGACTCTAATACCATCATTCTTCCCTGTTTAGAATAACCTCTAGAGTCTCATATCACTTCAGATCACTCTAGGGATGATACCCCTCATCATTCCTTCATCTTACATCAACAACCTAGTCCCTTCGACAATGTTGTTGGCCAACCTATGGGCTTTCTAGGAGAGCACCAGTTCACTATCTCCAAATCCACTCTTTGGGATAGTGACACCATGTATGCCAACCCAGAAACTTAGTCCATTTTCTTCATATATGTAGTACCAAAAGAGATTGGTAATCCTACATTCCCTTTCTCAAACTACATAACCATAACGAAAACAAATGGCACACCACATAATTTAAATGTGTTTAGATTCCCCTTTTCTAAATACATTTTGGCATGAACATAACATGCTTGGGGGCACCCATGCCCCTCAACCATAAAAATCCTAGATCTTAGCCAAAAACAACACTAAAGCCCCCTTTCTCTGACAGGTCGCACTTTTTAGGTCATTTCCTGGGACAGGTCACAATTTTTCTGCCTATTACCTACTACCCAGGTCGCAGAACAGACCCCAAAAAGTGCGACCTTGCCTGTTCATGAGCTTTGGGTGCCTAAACTAAAATTTTGATCCACTAAAATGAAAGAGTAGGGTTAGGCCTCTTACCTGCAACTAACGGATCTTGATTCAAATGACCAGTTTGTCTGCTATTATCTCCACAAGATTTAGGGCCTTCTCTCCTCTCTACATTCACCACAGCTCCACTTTCAAATGAGTGAATTTGGAGGGAAAATACCTTGTTAAAAGAGAAACCCCTGATTTTTCTTTCGCCCGTTGTGGCCAAATGGTATGTTAGTTTGACAAACCGTCTGACCATTGGAAAGTGCTCACTGATCCTGTTATCACTAAAGCCTTCCTTGAAGTTGTAAGAAAAGGAAAGAAACATGAGGTAACCACTAACCAACCTTCAGATACAGAATCTAGCCAATCTGTATCCAGAGAGGGCTCTCTTTTTAAAATTTAGCTTTGTTCTTAGAAAGTTTTAGGCTAGTTATAAGTCCAAGAAATTTGGTTTGAATTTGAATGGTGGAATCTGCCAACTGAGGGCAAGATTGAGTATTTCAGGCCATTGGGATATGGAGTCGAAAGGATGGCTTTACTGGATCACTCTTCTACACACAAGATGGCTTTGTAGGGCAAGATAGCCAAATAGAGAACAATTTTAGAAATTAAAGTGAATGGAATGGATTTTGAAGCGATGAAAGGCAATTAAGAATATTTCAACATGTTCAAAGAAAGAAAGTGAATGATTACAAATAAAGAGCAGTTAATAATTCTTTACTATAGTAATCAAAATGTTTAAACCAGCGAAACAAGAGCAATTAAGAATTCGTTGCTTATAACCAGTTTAGAAGAAAACATTTAGAATAATCACAATTGAAATCAGAGTACACTTAAGTAAGTTCTGATTTATTATTTTATGTCAATTATTCAGAAATGGAACACAGTGATTTATAAACAGATATAAAACTTAAAACATAGGATAGAAAAGACTTATTGAACTGTAGTCTGACACATGAATCTTGCAAAAAGTCTTGAGCTTCAAATAATCATCCAGCAAGCCACAAAGAAGTTTCTCCAAAACAATTTTATTCCAAAAATTCAATGTTACAGCAAAGTAGAAGAATCCACCCCAAATACTTCCAAGAGTGAAGTATTTATATAAATTCTAAACTAAAATATCTTGAAAAAATATCAAGATTAATTCACAAATATCTCCAACTATTTTACATAAATAGAACTTAAGTAAAGGACACTCAAACTAATGCATCTATTTGGTACTATTTTATATGGATAGGTGATGACAAAGAGGAGAATTCGAATTTGATCCAACTCTTAGTTGATGATGAGGCATCCAAGTCACTAACTGCTTCCTTTCTTTGTGCAATTCTGCTCCAACAATTCTGCAAATTTGGGGTCCAATGAGACCTTTTTATTTCTCAATCCGTAATAGATATGTAAAGAGTAAAAGTGGTTATTGTATATTAATATGTTTTTGAGATAACCCTCTTTCCGTTTCCCCAAATTCCTCTCCAGTGGTGCACACAAGGCTCTGTAAAAAATATGTGTAAAACAGAGTTTTACAGAGTCCGAAAAATAGCCTGTAAAGATGTGCATGTATCTCTCATTCTGAACTCACTGTGCAAAACGTGAGATAGGTTTTTGTAGATATGTCTCTTAGGAACAAAAACCTCCTTCAGTTTTGTAATATGTATTTTTTATTTACGACAATATTCTCTGCAAAATGATGACTTAACTGGTATTTTCTGCAAAAAGTGCTTTCCATCATTGTTTAATATTTCCAAAACCATAATAGTTTTTAGAAAAGTGAGAGAGGTTTTTGTATATGGTCCTCTTAAGAACATAAACCTCCTTCATTTTTTCAAAATTCATCTTGGATTGATCACAATAGTTTCTGCAAAACAATGACTAAAACATTAAATTTCTACAAAAATGTTCCTTCTTGTTGTGTTTTTCATCTTTTCACTTTTTTGTTCTTTTAACTGTTTTAATTTCACTTTAGATAAACTTCAATGTTGGTGAAATTATTTTCATCTCTTTTTACCATTTTACTGCCTCTGTAATTACTTTTACTGTTTTACCTTTGACTGCTCTGTAACTTCATTTTAACTTTCACTTTGACTTTTACCTGATACACTTTAACCACTGATACTCTTTAACTGTTATGCTCTCTAACCGTTCTTTACTGTGTCCTTTTGCTTTCAATGTGTAGTTTAGATTTTTACTGTCTGTTTCAACAGTAAATCATTTAATATCGTGTTTCCTTTGCTTGTCTTTCAACTGTATGTTTTATCTTCCATCTCTGTTTGAATAGATTTGATAACACTCTTGGAGTAAACAAGTCTTATGACTAGTATTAAGACTATTTATCCAAGGATGTGGTCTTCTGATCACCTGTAAAACAAAACAAATTGTCAAGAAAGTATTGGTTTGCAGGGGAGGTCGAAAATGTTTCATTTTATTTTGAGAGGTCTGTGGAGTGAATCTAGAATGATTTTTGAGAGGTAAACCATGCTTGAATTGGTTAACAAAGGCTTCAGGTGGCACAACTGGGTTACAAAGGGTTTTACTGCACAATCAGGTGAGAATGAGCAACACTAGGGTGTTTGTGTTTAAACGGGTAAACGATTGATATTGGCAGGTAAGCTTTGAATGAACAGTGATTTGAACGGGTACTGGTTATGGCGAATGAGCTTCTGGGAAGCTTGACTGCAATTTTCTTTGATGAGATAAAGGTTGACGGACTTCAGCAGTGAAGATTTGAATTTCTATGCATGGAGGTGTAGTTGTTTACTGTGGAGGAAAAAATGAGAAGACGCGGGTTGTTTGGTTTTATTCACAAAGTCAACAGGGTGACGGGAGTTTTTATTGATTCATGAGATGACATCAGCACGTATGGGAGATGAGTCAGGGGGGAAGGTGGTAAGCGGTTTATTTCGCACCACTTTTGAAGGTAGGCGGTTTTGGGGGGGGAGGTAGCGAATCCACAAAGCAAACGACGCGTGGCCAGGGTACTATTTGAAAACCGCTGTCATTTCGCGCGTTAACTTTCGGATAAGGGATAGCTAGCAGAATCAACGACAGCCGTCGATATTGGAGCGGCTGATCGAACGATGTTTCAGGAGATGAAGTTGAAGGGGAGTTAATAGGAGGGGTTGATGCACTTTATTAGCAATTAATCATTTCGGGAGCGTTTTGATTGGCAGAGTTAGGTTCTTAATTAATCGTGATGATTAATTAATTCCTTAGTTTTAAAAAGAGGAAACGTGATCGGGCGAGGGGAAAATATATATGGATATGGGTTATTTCAAAGTTTGGTTTGAATTAAACTTCGGGATTATTTTTGTTTTAAACACATATATTATATGTTTAAATATTTTTCCATATTTTTATTATATGATAATTAAATTAGATTAATCCAATTACCATAAGGGTGAGATTAACATATAATGATATATTTTAACCAAAGGGGGTATAAAGTGGGTTTCTTATTTGAACAAGTTGGGATTAAATACTTTGGTTAAAACAATAATATATGGGTTTTTGGGATATTATAAAAAGGAGTTATACATAATAGGAGAAGGTTATTTCTATAAGGAGTTAATAAATAAAATCAATGTTAATATGACAAGGGGACAATGTAAACTCAAAATACTTAAATATAACCAAAAAAGTGAAGATTCAAAAGTAAATGGCGTCATTATACTTTCATCACTTAGACTTAGAATAAAAAGTAATTTTGAGGGCTTTCCATGAAATATTGAAGGATTTTCCTAATTAAAATGGATTTTTACTTAGGAAAAGTTTTGTGAAAGGTGAATGAGTATGATTATGAATATTTTTAAATACTAAGGTTTTCTCCAATCATTGGGCCGAGGGTCTGGTCCCTCCAAAAGTCAAGGAAATGCCTTGAGCCCCTTTAATCTTCAAATTCCTTAGCACTTAGGGGAAATTAGTAAATTGTTAGGGAAAATTTGAGATGGGAAGTTAATGATTTTGAATTTGCTGTGTTCTGAAATTCTGCCAATGTGGTGTTCTGCCTTTGCACTTGGTGATGAAAGTAAAAGATTACAAACATTTTAAAGCCATCATTCATCACATGAGAATTTGCAATGCCATCTACCTACCCTACTTATCTTACACTAGCATTTTCTCTTCTTTATTAGGGTGCATTTGAACTAGCAAACCCTTATCAATCTTCTTTTCTTTTACATGGCAAATCTATCTATTTCTACACTTATTACATCCAAGGGCTCAGATTAAAATGTTGAGCACCTTTTATTAACTCTACCTATCTACTTATCTGCCAAGATTAAACAGTTTGGTCAGATATTTATTCTCTATTCTACAACATGAAATTGAAAAATGAATGAGTCAAGTTTAAACAGTTTGACTCTTCATAAATTGTGGCAAAAGTTTGACAAGTTGCACACAATTTCTTTATTATAGAAAATGAAATAGTAATGGCATTTAAACTTGCACACTTTCCTGGTCTATTTTTGTTTGGGGTTCATTTTCTTTCAATTTTTTGGCCATTTTATTCTTTTTACCTTTTGATTTTTCTTTTAGGGTATGCCCTCTTTAAATTTTTTAAATTTTTTGATTTTTTAAGAATAGGGAACACCTTTGCACAAGAAAAAAGGTTTGGACATATTGCATAGTTCAATAAGATAATCATGAAAAATGACACCTATTGGTATAGGAGTCTAACACTGGCTCCACTTGGGGATGAATTTTCCTGGCGAAAAGTCAAGAACAGCAGGTCAGATGCCTCAAAATGTCTTCAACTGAACCATGTAATCTTATTTTTCTGGTGGCTTTATTGTATATATGATAGTAAAACTTCTGAAGCTTAGGGCCTTCACTTCGGGCTTCAACTTCAGCAATTCACCATCCACTCAAAACTTAAAACTTTGTTGCCCAATTAGTAATTTTCTGCCTTGTTCCAATCCCAAACATGCATTTGCCGTGGTTGAAAATCTTGAATTGAATATAGTCCTTTTTCTGCAACCTGAAATCTGATCTGAAACTAAAACAACACACAAAAATTTTCAAACCAACTTAATGAAAAACTAGCTGAAAATTGAAAACTAGAAAAAATGCTCAAAATTCTAAGCTTATTAGCATTCATTTACCTACTCTAATCTACTAAAAATCTTATTGAATTAAGTAATACAAAAATGCCAATGAAGCCAATCAAGTAGCTGTAAAAATAAATGGATAACTTGATTTCTTGTGATCAAAATTGGAAGTATGTTATGATCATGTGCCTTTATAATAAATGATATGATGTGTAAAGGCCACTTTTGATGTATTTGATCCTTATAGAGAAAACATGTTTGCAGATTTGGGCTCAAAAGATTCTCCATATAATCTGATATAGGATCAATAAAAGCATGATGTATGTTATTTACTTCTAGGCCTTCAATGACTAATTGTTCAATTGAATTATGAATATTAGACCATGAACTTATTTCTTCAGTCTTGTGTTTGAAATAATAATCATCTTCAATATGCAAGTCAAAAGATAGTACAATTTCCTCTTGCTTTGGAGAAGGAAGATTTTCAAAGAATAATTTAGGATTTCGGAAATTGTATGACTGAATTTGAGAATGCAAAAGTTTGATTTCATTTTCATAATTTTCAGAAATTATATCAAGAAGCCATTTTTTAACTTGAGGAGAACATTTTCTTGATTTCAAGAGAAGAAAGAAAGCTCTTAGAAAATCCTCATCAAGCTGAAGTTCTAATATCTCATCCCTCAAAATAGCTAGTGATTGTTCTAGGAAATTATTTTGAATTGGGAGAACATAATTATCATCATAATGATCATATTTAGGCAAATCTTCAGAAGAAGGAATGTCATCAATTATAAACATTGGATCAGCATATTTCTCTTCCAAAAATCCCAATATGTCTTGATTAGATTGGTTGCATTCTTTTTGAAAGTCATTATTTTTCTCAATAGGAGTGCTATCAAGCAATGAGCCTTTTTGGGAAAGTAGAATAACATGAGCATCAACTTGTTCTTCTGTCCCTTTATGGATAACAACTTTTGTACATTCATCAACATTAGAAGAAGTAGAAACAATTTCTTCATTATGTAAATATTTTGAGGATGGTTTCATGTTTAGAAGCAAATTGATTTCTTCTTCGGTGAGGGGGGGTGGGAATCTCTGAATTCTTAGATTGAAATGACAATTGCTTTTTCCCTTATTTAAAATTTGATCATGAAGTTGATTATTGTCTTTAACTCCATTCAAAACATTAAATGAAACATCATTTATTAATACAGAGGGGTTTTGTGGATCTTGATTTATCTCATGACTTATTTCATCTTTGTTTAACTCCTCTTGATTATTATGACATTTAACTTGAGAATGAAAGTTTTGAACTTCTTCTAATAAATCTTCAGAAAACCAATTTCCAAAATCTTCATCAATATTTTTAAGGTAATATATAAGATCTTAAGCTTGATCACAACAATTTTAAGCTAATGATAAATATGGAAAATCTTCTTTGTAATGCTTTAAAATACCTTATGAAAATATTTTAGAGAAAACAAACTTGCAGATTTGAGAGCTTCATACCATTCCCTTGCTTTTCCTTCTAAGGTTCCCATGAATATCTTCATGAGGCAATCCTCATGCCAATCACCCTTCAATCTTGATGAGTGTATATGAAATTTAATGAGATGTAACAAAGGATTATCAGTATTCTCATCTTGAAACATGGGCAGATTTTCACCCCAATTTACCTTCGGTAGTTTGTGTGGAAATCCAGGTATGTGATCTCTGCTCATGGGAGCATATCTTCGTTTTATTCTTGGATCATCTTGAAAATAAGCCATAATGAAAGGCCACGATATCTGTAAAACCAAGTTAGATCCTTATATAAAATACAATACATATTAAAAAATGTTCTTAACAAGAAAGAACATAATATCTTGGATTAAGATCCAAGTTGAAAGCCTGATCTTTCCATATTGTTCTTCCAAGTTCATTCCTCCAGTGGAGTCTTAGTAGTGAAATGGATTTGGAGTCGCCAGGTGGATGATTTTAACCTCTGTGTGTCTGATCACTGTCCACCATCATAGATCATATCTAAACCTGTAAGTATTTCTGAAGAAAAAGGTTAGTCTTCCCCAGTCAGTTTTCTAGATAATTTTTTTTTTGGTTTTTAAATGGAATGAAAAATACAACTTCGACAATTTTCTTCAAGAAGTTTTAGATTTTTAATTAAAATTTTCTCAAAGATTTATTGAACTAGAGAGTCTCATTGAATGTTTGCAACTAAAGTTCAGTTTATAAGCTAAACGAGAGATAGACTAAAGCATCATTTATTTACTATGCAGTTGCAGAGCAAAAGCATTTCAAAGGCTACCTGGCTGATCTTCAGACTCTGTCTATAGCTTATAAGCAAACAATAGTAACAATAAAAATGATTCAGATCCCCAGTATGGTCGCCACTATGTTATCACTCAGGCCTTCCTTGAAGTTGTAAGAAAAGGAAAGAAACCCGAGGTAACCACTAACCAACCTTCAGATATAGAATCTAGCCAATCTGTATCCAGAGAGGGCTCTCTCTTTAAAATTTAGCTTTGTTCTTAGAAATTTTTAGGCTAGTTATAAGTCCAAGAAATTTGGTTTGAATTTGAATGGTGGAATCCGCCAACTGAGGGCAAGATTGAGTATTTCAGGCCATTGGGCTATGGAGTCGAAAGGATGACTTTTCTAGATTAAGTTTCTACACACAAGATGGCTTTGCAGGGCAATATAGCCAAACAGAGAACAATTTTAGATCTTAAAGTGAATGAAATGGATTTTGAAGGGATGAAAGGTAATTAAGAATCTTTCAACATGTTCAAAAGAAAGAAAGTGAATGATTACAAATAAAGAGCAGTTAAGAATTATTTACTATAGTAATCAAAATGTTTAAACCAGCGAAACAAGAGCAATTAAGAATTCGTTGCTTATAACCGGTTTAGAAGAAAACATTTATAATAATCACAAGTGAAATCAGAGTACACTTAAGTAAGTTCTGATTTATTCTTTTATGTCAATTATTCAGAAATGGAACACAGTGATATTATAAACAGATATAAAACTTAAAACATAGGATAGAAAAGACTTATTGAACTGTAGTCTGACACATGAATCCTGCAAAAAGTCTTGAGCTTCAAATCATCATCCAGCAAGCCACAAAGAAGTTTCTCCAAAACACTTTTATTCCAAAAAGTCAATGTTACAGCAAAGTAGAAGAATCCACCACAAATACTTCCAAGAGTGAAGTATTTATACAAATTCTAAACTAAAATATATTGAAAAAATATCAAGATTAGTTCACAAATCTCTCCAACTACTTTACATAAATAGAACTTAAGTAAAGGACACTCAAACTAATGCATCTATTTGGAACTATTTTATATGGATAGGTGATGACAAAGAGGATAATTCGAATTTGATCCAACTCTTATTTGATGATGAGGCATCCAAGTCACTAACTACTTCCTTTCTTTGTGCAATTCTGCTCCAACAATTTTGCAAATTTTGGGTCCAAGGAGACCTTTTTATTTCTCAATCCGTAATATATATGTAAAAATTGAAAGAGGTTATTGCATATTAATATTTTGGTGAGATAAACCTCTTTCGGTTTCCCAAAATTCCTCTCCAGCTGTGAACAAAAGGCTCTGCAAAAATATGTGTAAAACAGAGTTTTACAGAGTCTGAAAAATAGCCTGTAAAGATGTGCATGTATCTCTCATTCTGAAATCACTGTGAAAAATGTGAGATAGGTTTTTGTAGATATGTCTCTTAGGAACAAAAACTCTTTCATATTTGTATGATGTATTTTTTATTTACCACAATATTCTCTGCAAAATGATGACTTAACTGGTATTTTATGCAAAAAGTGCTTTCCATCATTGTTTAATATTTCCAAAACCATAATAGCTGTTAGAAAAGTGAGAGAGGTTTTTGTAGATGGTCCTCTTAAAAACATAAACCTCCTTCAGTTTTGTAAAATTCATCTTGGATGGATTACAATAGTTTCTTCAAAATAATGACTAAAACATTAAATTTCTGCAAAATGTTCCTTCTTGTTGTGTTTTTCATCTTTTCACTTTTTTGTTCTTTTAACTGTTTTACTTTCAGTTTAGATAAAATTCAATGTTGGTGAAATTATTTTCATCTCTTTTTACCATTTTACTGCCTCTGTAATTACTTTTACTGTTTTACCTTTGACTGCTCTGTAACTTCATTTTAACTTTCACTCTGACTTTTACTTGATACACTTTAACCACTGATACTCTTTAACTATTATGCTCTCTAACCGTTCTTTACTGTGTCCTTTTTCCTTCAATGTGTATTTTAGGTTTTTACTGTCTGTTTCAACAATAAATCATTTAATATCCTATTTCCTTTGCTTGTCTTTCAACTGTATGTTTTATCTTCCATCTTTGTTTGAATAGATTTGATAACACTCTTGGAGTAAACAAGTTTTATGACTAGTATTAAGACTATTTATCCAAGGATGTGGTCTTCTGATCACCTGTAAAACAAAACAAGTTGTGAAGAAAGCATTGTTTTGCAGGGGAGGTCGAAAAGGTTTCATTTTATTTTGAGAGGTAAACCATGCTTGAATTGGTTAACAAAGGCTTCAGGTGGCGCAGCTGGGTTACAAAGGGTTTTACTGCACAATCAGGTAAAAATGAGCAACACTAGGGTGCTTGTGTTTAAACGGGTAAACGATTGATATTGGCAGGTAAGCTTTGAATGAACAGTGATTTGAACGAGTACTAGTTATGGCGAACGAGCTTCTGGGAAGCTTGACTGCAATTTTCTTCGATAAGACAAAGGTTGACGGACTTCAGCAGTGAATATTTGAATTTCTGTGCATGGAGGTGTAGTCATTTACTGTGAAGGAAAAAATGAGAAGACGTGGGTTGTTTGGTTTTATTCGCAAAGTCAACAAGGTGATGGGATTTTTTATTAATTCATGAGATGACATCAGCATGTACGGGATATGAGTCATGGGGGAAGGTGGTAAGCGGTTTAATCCGCACCACTTTTGAAGGTAGGCAGTTTTGGGTGGGGAGGCAGCGAATCCACAAAGAAAACGACGCGTGGCCAGGGTACTATTTGAAAACCACTGTCATTTCGCACGTTAACTTTCGGATAAGGGATAGCCAGCAGAATAAATGACAGCCTTCGATATTGGAGCGGCTTATCGAACGGTGTTTCGGGAGATGAAGTTGAAGGGGAGTTAATAGGAGGGCCCGACGCACTTTATTAGCAATTAATCATTTCGGGAGCGTTTTGATTGGCAGAGTTAGGTTCTTAATTAATCGTGATGATTAATTAATTCCTTAGTTTTAAAAAGAGGAAACGTGATCGAGCGAGGGGAAAATATACATGGATATGGGTTATTTCGAAGTTTGGTTTGAATTAAAATTCGGGATTATTTTTGTTTTAAACACATATATTATGTGTTTAAATATTTTTCCATATTTTTATTATATAATAATTAAATTAGATTAATCCAATTACCATAAGGGCGAGATTAACATATAATGATATATTTTAACCAAAGGGAGTATAAAGTGGGTTTCTTATTTGAACAAGTTGGGATTAAATACTTTGGTTAAAACAATAATATATGGGTTTTTGGGATATTATAAAAAGGAGTTATACATAATAGGAGAAGGTTATTTCTATAAGGAGTTAATAAATAAAATCAATGTTAATATGACAAGGGAACATTATAAACAAAATACTTAAATATAACCAAGAAAGTGAAGATTCAAAAGTAAATGGCGTTATTATACTTTCATCACTTGGACACTAGAAATAAAAGTATTTGGATACAAAAATATTAGGAGGTTTTCACCAGTAAAATAGAATTTTACTTAGGAAAAGATTAAAGGTGAATGAGTGTAATGATGAATAACTTCAAGTACTTAGGTCTTTTCAATTATTGGGCCGAGGGTCCGGTCCCTCCAAAAGTCAAGGAAATGCCTTGAGCCCCTTTAATCTTCAAATTCCTTAGCACTTAGGGGAAATTAGTAAATTGTTAGGGAAAAAGTGAGATGGGAAGTTAATGGTTTTGACCTTGCTGTGTTCTGAAATTATGCCAATGTGGTGTTCTGCCTTTGCACTTGGTGATGAAAGTAAAAGATTACAAACATTTTAAAGCCATCATTCATCACATGAGAATTTGCAATGCCATATCCCTACCCTATCTACTTTCTCTACCATTTTATCTTCTTTATTAGGGTGCAGTTAGACTAGCAAACCCTTATCAATCTTCTTTTCCTTTTACATGGCAAATCTATCTATTTCTACACTTATTACATCCAAGGGCTCAGATTAAACTGTTGAACACCTTTTATTAACTCTACCTATCTATTTATCTACCAAGATTAAACTGTTTGGTCAGATATTTATTCTCTATTCTACAGCATGAAATTGAAAAATGAATGAGTCAAGTTTAAACAGTTTGACCCTTTATAAATTGTGGCAACAGTTTGACAAGCTGCACACAATTTATTTATTACAGAAAAAATGAAATAGTAGTGGCATTTAGACTTGCACACTTTCCTGGTCTATTTTTGTTTGGGGTTCATTTCTTTCACTTTTTTGACCATTTTATTCTTTTTACCCTTTGATTTTTCTTTTAGGGTATACCCTCTTTACATTTTTAAAATTTTTTGATTTTTTAAGAATATGGAACACCTTTGCACAAGAAAAAAGGTTTGAACATATTACATAGTTGAATAAGATAATCATGAAAAATGACACCTATTGGTATAGGAGTCTATCAGAGCCCTCAAATGGGTATTTGTTAGTTTTTTATGATTTGATTCTTCACCACGACACATTTTTTCAAAGAAGGGTCACTTCACCACCCCTCCAAATCGAATTTATTCACTTGCAACACTTGTACTTGGGGCACCACTTTGCCTCCATACTTGTCCATGCTCGTGTTGATTTTCGTCATGAGTAACCATCTTGTACTCATGTTTTATGGTCCCCATTGCAAATTTTTTGTGTGGTAGGACCATCGAGTTTGCCTTGTTTAGAGCATCTGAGTTGAGTCATCATTGCATCCATGGAGTCTATCCCGAGTCCCTTTGTATCCCGCTATATTCCTCCATCCTTCATTTCTTGATTCCTCTCTCGTGTGACACATTATGGCCTTCAGGTCACTGCCAGGTCATCCATGCCCTTTATTCTCTAACAAGAGAAGTTGTCCATCTGCTACTCAGTACCCCCATTTCATCATCATCCTAGGTGTCAGTTTGTCAGTCTCTCTACTATTTTCTCGCGTGCCTTAGTTGAGGATTCCTTATTGCCTCACCTATGGCAGACCTCCTCCACCATCATTGTCATATTTTTCTATCATTTTTCTTGTGAGCTCCCTTTGAGTTCTATTTTTTTCTAGGTTTTCTACACCATCAAGAGAGAGGGATTTTAGATCTGAAGTGATGAGGACTTACAAGAACCCATCCCATTGAGGAGGACTAGTAACATCCTTCTATATTCTCCTCCCAGGTGCCATAAATATAAAACTCTTTAAACATATTCTTGTCTTGTCTATTGGCTTCATGGATCAACTCTTGCTTTTATTTACTGCTTAATGTCTTTTATGCATAGATCTAGATTTTGCAGCATTTATCTTGGTAAAATAATTGTAGATATAAGGATATTGGCAACCATCTTTGTTGTTAGGGCTGTTTGTTATGCATAGCTAAAGTGATCCTTTTTCGTACGTTTGCGATTAAGATTCATACTAACAATGTGGATGAGAAAGATCTTGGTTGGTTTGTTTGGTTCTCAAATGGATCCGAGAGTGATGCATTGTGATAATAAGAGTTGCATTAAACTCTCGATTAATATCGTGTTTCATGATAGGTCCAAGCACATAGATATCAGCTACCTTCATCTCAGAGGTTGTATGCAGAGAAGAATAATGTTGCTTCAGTACATTCCCATGGAAGATCAGGATGAAGATATTATGATGAAGGCACTCACTAGGAGAAAATTCGAATACCATAGAGGCAAGATTGGGGTGAAGGATAATTATTTTCTTGTTGAGAGGGAGTGTTGAGATTCAACAAGAAAATTTCAGCACACACGCCTAGTGCATTAAGCACCTACACTAGGGTGGGGCCTATAGGGCTATTTTTGTGTGCATGCATATTTTAGTTATCCCTTAATTAAGATAGACAATAAAATTTAATCTATTCTCAATGATAACTTGTAATAGTTAACTGAGTGTGATAAACTTAGTTAGCTAGTGGATTTCGAGTTAGAGGTAGTTGGCGAGGCATGCAGAGTAATTCTAGTTGTAACATAGTTCGAAGTGCAGTGGTGCATTAGTTAATGCATGTTGTAAATTAGTTTAACTCAGTTAAGTGAGTTAAAGTCAGTTGTGCTAGTTGTAACTAAAGATACACTAATGTTAGATCAAGTGAATTAAATATTATTTAATTCACATGCAGTGATCTCACACGCAACTGATGTTTTACTATTATTAGCTGCATGCATGCCAGATCCAGTGGAGACCTAGTTGAGATCTAGGTGAAAGGGAAGTTGAATATACATTGTAGGATTATTGGGTTGCACCCATGTAACCAAACACCCATTGGAGTGCCTATGATACTTGCGCAATCAAGGAAGGCCAAAATTCCTATCTTTCAGGGATTGCATTAATCAGGGATTGCGCAAGCATTGCAGGTTGTCTAGAGGTAGTTAATTGGCTAAGTATTGGTCAGTTTTTGTGTGACAAAGTGAGAAAATTAGCTGATTACTGGAGGGATATTGTGAGAAGAGTTTGTATGTAATTGTTTCATGATCCAAGATGAATATACAATAGAGGATAATGGGGTTTTGAGCAGCAATATTTCCCTGAGAAATTATCTGTGTTGTGTTGTGTGTTTACTTCATGTGATTGGTGATTGTATTTTTAATTCCACAAAATATTGGTAGAAGTAATTTAGTATTTAACTTTGGTAAATTTTTATATCGGATTGAATCCAAGATATACATGCTTCTTGTATAATTTCTATAGAAGCTAGGGGTTTTAAATTTTACAGTGTCACCTGATACCATTTCTCAGGCTACAAAGATACCAAGAGAGGGTGAAGAGTGGTTCAAAGCCACTAAATTCAATATGAAAAGTTATGATGAATGTGTTAAACCAAATCACATTGGAGTTGACATGGCATCTAGGATTCCAAGGATTTATATGAAGGATAATTATTCTAAACTGTTGTTTGTGATCCAGAAGTAATTTAATTGTGATGGGATTTTTCATATAATTTACTTGTACCATTTCAGGCTTCTATTACACTTCACTAGTAAGCAGTCCCTTGATCTTCCTTTATTTTTGTTTAGGATTTTAGGGAAGATGTCTGATAAGGTTCAAGATAGGGCTGAAGGTAGTGAGACATCAATATTTCAACATGGTTTGATTAAACTCTTAGTGTTGGAGGAATTGAAAAAATTAAATAGAGATTGGTCTACTTTCATTTTTCTCAGTGGTTATGAAGTTGAATCAGTGACACCTAAGAAAACTCCAAAGCCAAAAGCTTCTCCAGGTGTGAAAGAAGGTGTAAATGAAGAAGAGGTATAACCTATCCTAGAGCCAATGGATGTAAAAATAGAACCCACACAAGAGGCAGAAATTCCATAGCCTTCACCTATAAGCAATAAACATAAGATTAGTAAGCATGGTAGCTGGAGGATAAATATAAGTCAAGAAATTGGAAAGGTAAATCTTGAAGACATACTTCAAGCTATAGATATTGAGGAGACTCCAGTTGTTAGAGTTGAAGGCATTGAAGGTGACAAAAAGAAGAAAAAGAAAGGTACGACTGTTAAAAAGCTTGATTTTGTAGGAGAAGATGTAGGATTCTTATTTCAGCTAAGGAAACCACTTACTAGGTTGCAAATTGCAAAGGGTGTCATGGAAAACAAGAAGACATAATATGTTTACAAAGGTAGACAACTTATCATAGAAGACATTATAGACTTGGCTCCAGCAACATATGAAGTTTTTGTGAAAAGGAAAGGAAAAGAGAAGATGGTGGAAAAAATTGAAGTACATGTACTAAAGGAACAACTAAGAGAGGCCAGAGAGGAGGTCATTGAAACCAAGTTAGAGTTAAAGGAAGCCAAGGTGGATAGAAAACTGATGGAGGATTTCAAAGAAGAATTAAATGACCAACTAAACAAATAGGATGAATCGCTAACCAATGCCAAGAAGTTACTAAAAATGACACTTACTTTGAGGAAGGTAGTGAAAAACAAAAGGAAGATAAACTTATGGTTACAATATGAAAGGAAGAGAATCAAAATTTAGGTCAAAGAATTAGAAGATAAAATGGATATGATTCAGTCAAAACTGAAGAAAAGAGGACTTAAAATCAAAGTGATAAATGAGCTTGAGGAGATGCAACCTTTTACTGCTAAAGAAGTTCCCAAAGCTTGAAGAGTTGGCCTAAAACATTTTTGACAATTTTGTAGCATTCAAGAACCATAATTTCCAGTTTTAAAAGTGAATTTTTGAGGAAAAAGGGAAATTTTGTGTTTTTCTACCATTTAGGTAATTTTGTAGCGAAGCCCAGACTTGAAGGCTAGATTTTGCTACGAAATCCCTCTAGGTTACTTTTTGTAAAAAATCACAGTTTTGGTGGAAAAAAAAGGAGGATAAAATTTGTATTTAGCTTATTTTGTCCAAAAAACATATCCAAATCAGTGAGGAAGGCTAAATATTGACCTTGATGGGTGAAATGGAGTTGCTACAAAACCGCGCTATGAAACTGCCTGTTTCACTTTGTTTTTGCAGCGAGAAACTTTTGGTAGTATTTTGGTATTTCGAAGGTGTATTGAAGGTTAGCCAACCATGTGGAGGCATTAAAGTGTGTCAGTGGAACACTCCAACATACATTTTCTCCTCGACAAAGATGTCATCTGTTCTAGCTCAGCATAAAGACAGTCACCAAATATCATGATTATTTTTTCCTTAAAAGTAGGGTGATTGGTTGCTATATCTAGTGGGGGCATTTTTGTCTTAATTATGGTTAGTGGCACTCAAGAACTTGGTCATTATTGATGTAATTATCCAGTTATGTAGTAAGTGAATGTAATAAATAAGATGTAGAGTCCTAATAGGATTCTAACTCTAAAGTCATTATGTATCTATTTTAGTTCCAGGTATATAGTTTATTGTTAAGTGAGGTGTCAAAGATGATGGTTCGATGATCTAGCCAAATGGGAAGATCGAAAGTAATTGGAAAAATCATATTAATAGGCAAAACTTCGAAGAAGAAAGGGTTGGAGAATGTTACTTGACACTACAACTTTGTAGAGTTTTTTGATGATCAGTAATATAGAGTGACTGCATTTTTCTTCTTCACCTGGGATTCTTTTGGTGTTTCAATGAGCTTTTTTCCTATGAGTTTTAAAATTTTTCTTTCAATATCTTGATGTTTAATTACTCAGAATTCATGGATCTCATGCTATGAATTCCTTTAGACATTAAACTATTGGGTACTTCTGTCTATATGTTGTCCTATCTTTGAAACATTAAAAGCCTCATCTTCCACAAGGAGAGCCATTGTCTTTGAATTTCCTAATACTGACTCCATAAGCCCAATGGTAGTGAACCCTACACATTTTTCACCTGCAATAAATCAAATCCAATATAATATCACATATTTATCCATTTGATTAAATCATAATTAATTTAAGAGAGCCTTATCAGGCTGAAGAGGCTAATTTTCAATCAAAAGCTGGCTTGAAGTAGTTACTCTAGGTTGGCTGGTGGAGCAGCCAATCAATACCAATTTAGAGATAACACTCTCATTTTACATGTATAAAATGACAATAACAAAAGGGTGATGATTACAAGGGGTGGGCCAACCGACCTATGGTGGATTTGTGAAGGTGGTAGGTGGGGGCCAACTCATACAACATGCTGAACCCACCACACAACCATCAATGGCATAAAAGTAGGCCCAAGCCTCATTTTTCTTAAAAGATTCACATTAAAAATACAAGGGAGGACCCACTACCATCATAAGAAATCGAGTTACCTACACAAGGGTTTCATAGGCTACTACAAAAGATACATACTTTGCGCTACAAGATACAACCTACATGCTACAGGATTAATCTCAAGTGCTACAAGATTGTCCGAATAGTTGAAAAATAACCCATTCTTGCATAATTTTTCCCACAAAGCCCTACAGTTACGAAGGAACCTCCAAGAGAAGGGTAAGTACCTAATTTTCCTCACCTCTTGTGAATAATAATCCTATGAGATTATTCAAAATTTTCCACAAAAAATCCTATAGCAATATTTTGAAAATGAAAGGAAACTAAAATTCAATTTTTTCTTGTGAATTGAGCATAATAGTAGGGTAATGAGTTTTTTTTTAGTCAGGCATGCATTTTTTTCCCCTTTCCTTTACCAACAACAACAAACGACTCCTTTTTATTCCTATTCTAAAACCCTAGTTTGCTCCAAAGTTGATAATTGATAGGAAATTTCCTTGCAAAACTTCAAAAAAATTTAGTAGGAGTCATGGGGGTTGTTTTTAATTGAGGAGATCCCACAAAATCATTACGGATCCACCAACACCCTCCTATCAGATATGTTAGCACCTGAATTGGACCCCAGGCTGCAAAAGGAAAATCAGGGTAACAACTAAACCACGCTCAACCTTGTAGCTAGCCCTACAAGGACAGGAGAGGGCTCTCTCCGTGAAAGAATATTCAATGGAACACAATAAATGGACTGATATTAGGCTAGATAAAATGATGGGAAAAAGATTTAATAAAATGAATGAATTTCAGGGATGTGTGGGATAAAAGGGACAGTTTGAAACTGGGAATTAAATCAGGACACAGGGTATTTCATGGGGCAATATAGGCAGGAAACTTAGAAATTGAAATTTAATGAGGATGGGATGGAAAGACAGGTGCGGAGCTGAAAAGGGCACAACAAATGGATCCTTTTCAAACAGAAGAAAAAACACAGAGCATGAATGATTTCCCAAGGCAGAGCATATAGAGATGGATTCTACCTTTCTATCTTAAAAGAATTCAAAAGGAAATGTTTATGGATGAATGAAACACATAACAATTCACATATGTAACAAAGAAGAAAAACAAATGCTAACTCTCATACCACATGGATCCCACGAATCAGAGTTGCATCTCTTATTAATTCCTGTCAAACTGTACAATGTAGCGCAGAGATGTTCTTCCACACTATTCCCCTACTTTCTCAGTTACTCACCCCTCACAAATGATATACAATTACAATAAATAGGCTGAAATGTGGGAACATAGGTCCACAAGAGAAGGGATTTGTTCTAACAGCTGAAGAACTGAAATACAATCATAGTAAGAAACACAACAATTTGCCCCTGAAAATAAGGGACAGCATTACATTTGAGTGCTTGGAGATTTGATGTTTAGGCTACGAACGTAAATAGGTAATCCGATGAACATATTTCCTATTTCTTTGTTGTTGTAGATATCTTCATTTTATTTTAAGCTCTCAGCCCTTGGACTTTTCTTTGCTTTCCATTATTTCTTTATTCTCTGACTTTTTAATAAAATGCCGTAGAAATAGAAAAAAATGAAACTATATGCTTCGTGAAGGGAAACCAATTTTTTAAATGGGAAAGAGGAAGGGAAAGGAAGCGGGACCCACATAAATCGCAATCGGAGTGAACCGGCGGAGGGATGATATGACAAACAATAATCGAGAATTGGAATCGTAGTGTGGATTAATTCCACCGTATGAGATTGTGATGTGACTGACCTGATCGGAGGGGAAAAGTGATCGGAGGGAAAGTGCGATCGGAAGGATCGGGAGAGGAGTTGCGATCGGGTCAATCGGAGTGATGGTGCGATTGGGTGGATCGGAGTTAAGTTGCGATTGCGATGATCGGAGTTTTGTGCGATCGATCGTATCGCAAATATTTGCGATGAACCGATCGGAACACTTTATATAAATGTTGCGATTGAAAATGTTTTACGATTGCGATTTAAAAGCGGTGGGGTTTATATAATATAAAACTTTATAATAAATTTTTATTATATGCATGGCGGGGATGGAAAGGGGAAGTGGTTATTAACAACGGGACTTTGTAATATAAAGTTCTTTATTATAAAGTCCTAAGGCATGGAGGGGAATTGGTTTTATAATTAAATCGCATATGTATTTAAGAGTTTTATAATGCGATTTTATAATCGGGAAAAGGGGGGAAAGGGGTTTTTAAAGGGAATATCAAAAATTTAAACATAAAGTTAAAAGGGAACATGGGAAATAGGGGAGGCTTAGGGAATAGAGGGCTTTTACTTCACTTAAGCATAAATTTCAACACAGAAGTTAGTTTTGAGAGTGTAGTATACCGTTGGAAGGCTCTTTTCGGGCTCTTTCTGATGGATCTACTTTGAAGATGATCTGGTGTTGAACATGCTACAGAAAACTTCTTTGAAGGTAGGGACATCACTTTGTGGAGATGACAGCTTCTGAATTGTGACTTATTACATATGATGATATAAAATTACATAATGAATGATAATAAAGGAAAAATATTACCTTTCACCTCAAAACATGGTTTTGAGTGAAAATTACATCAAGATGAATAAAATGTCTCTCTGATTCTTCCTGGTGCTGTGACTTTGAGCTTATCAAGCCCCCATGACCTACTGATATGATTTTGAGAATGAAAGTGACTAATGACTAAAGACCATAGAAAGGAAAATCAGCAAGTACCTCATGAGGGACAACTGATAAAAAATTACTACCATCAATGAATCCATGACCTAGCAGAATGGTTAAATTTATTCGGTATGAGACACCTAATATGCAAATGCAAAGAGTAACTTTGATCACTTATGGTAGTATGACTAGACTGACACTATCATTGGCTCCAATGGGGATGGTAGCTCCTTGGAGGTGCCAAGAACACCGTAGACCAAGTAGCCTTTATGCATTGGGCATGGAGTCAAAAATGTTGAAAACTGACACAAATGCAAACTGACTCTGACTCTAGACTAAGACTGAAAACTGAAATAAAAACAAACCATACACATATCATCCAAGTTTTATAGCCTTCACCTCGGGCCCCAAACTTGAATGACTATGCATTTTGAACTTTGCTTTTAGAAAAATAAAATGGTAAATACAATGATGATGAGATAGATTCTGATCCATGTCTTCAACAATGGTAGTGCTTCAATAGCCTACCATTTACTGCTCCTCCAGGACAATATTGGCCATCCATTTCTGAAAGCAAGAAGGCATTCTGGCCCCTGTATGCTGTAATTATGTATGGTCCCTTCCAAAGGTTGTCAAATTTACCGTGCTTCCCTTTGTCTTCATTTCTGGCATCCCATTTCAACACTACATCATCCAACTGAAACCTTTCTGCTTTAGTCTTCCTGTCATAGATCTTTTTAATTTTGTCCTGCAACTGGCTTGCTTTTTGTAACACTTCTTCTCTCATTTGTTGGAGGTGGATCATCTGGTTGATCCTTCGCTGGTTGTCATCATCTTCGCTGCCAACTTCTTGTAATAATATCATAACTAGAATAGTAAGAGAGGTAGGAAAGATAGCATCAGTACCATAAACCAGCTCAAAAGGTGACATACCTATTGATTTTTTACTGCTGACTCTGTCTGCCCATAGTGCGTTGATAAGCTTTCGATGCCAATTTCTTTTGTTTGCCTCCAACATTTTCTTAATTGTATTCATTAGTGATTTGTTCGATGATTCTGTCAGGCCGTTGCCTTGTGGATAATATGCTATTGAATGGCCAAGCACGATGTTGTACTTATCACAGAAATTGACCATTTTCTTTGATCTGAACACGGCTGCATTATCTGTCACAATTTTACATGGGCAACCAAAATGGGATAAAATATTTGATTCCAAGAATTGAATAATTACCGTGTCAGTTGCTGTGCTGAGGACGCGGGATGTATTTCTCCTATAAAATCGAGCCCCCACTGTTGAAAGGGCGCGTTCACTGAAACAGGTTTCAAAGGAAGTGGAAGAAATTTCTTCTTCCCTTGGAAAATTTGACATTCATGACAATTCATCACAGTTTTATATAAATCATAAAACAATGTGGGCTAATAATACCCGACTCTCAATACCTTATTCGCTGTAGTTTTCCAAAACAGGTGACCACCACAGTCACCTTTATGGAAATCGTGCATTACCTTCTGAGCTTCTTCTTCAACCAGGAAATTTAGCAAAACGCCTCCCGGATCCTTCCAAAACAGAGCACTATTCAAAATGCAATATTTTTCAGATTTAAGCTTCAAAGATCTACCTTTACTCTTATACATGCCTGGAGGATGTGACAGATGCTGAAGAACATACACAATATCTGAATACCAAGGGGATTGCAGAAAAATATCTGAAATGGGAACCAGCAAACCTTCATCTTCCTCTTCTGACATTGCTGAAATGAGGTTTATATCTAAAGCACGCAGATTTGATTGGGCCATCAATTTTTCCAAATCTTGGCCTTTGATCAACTTAGTAGGCTTGATCTCCAAATAATATTCCAACATAGCTGCTATCCATTTGCCTCTTCGACCTTCTGGATCAGTTTGCATGAGCACATCCTTGACTGCTACGTTAGAGACATATGCTATAGTGTGTGAATGTAGAATATAGACCCTGAAATCTTTCAATGCCTTGAAAAGAGCCAATTCCTGCTTTTCAATAATATTATATCTTAAAAAAACATCTCTAATAGTCCTATTGAAAAAATCGATTGGCTTTTCTACCCCATCTCTCTTTTGCATTAAAACAGCGGCCATAGTATGCTCAGATGCAAACGAAAATATAATAAAATCTTGAGTATAGTCGGGACTAATCAGAATTGGGGCATTAGACAAAGCTAACTTTACCAGACTGAATGATTTAATGGCCTCTTCACTCCACTTAACAGTGCTGTCCTTTTTTAACATATTGGTCATTTCTCTCAAATGCTCAGCCAGATTAGGTATAAATCTGCATAAAAAATTCATCTTACCATTAAAGGCCTGAATCTTTTTCTTATTCCATGGAAGATCTATGCACTGAATTTCCTCCACTCTGGCTGGATATATGCGGATGCCATCTTTGGAGATGATGTGCTCGAGCAATTTTCCCTCATCCATGGCAAAAAGGCTCTTTTTGGGATTGAGAGAAATCCCAAACTTTCTACAACACTGAAAAACCACTCGCATGTCTTCAAGTGAAGACAGATCTCTTTCACGCAGCTGATATGCCATGTCGGCATCAAATCCATCGGGAAATTTTAACAATGCCAGTCCCTCGGGAGGCTTCAAATTAGTTGGAATAGCATTATATACAGTGTTGAATCTCAAACAATAATCCTACACGGTTTCACCCACATTCCTTTTAATGTTCTCATATTCAGAGAGAATTTGAAGTGGGTTCTTTTTTACCTCCCACCGATCTAAGAATTGAATGTGCAACTCCTGAAACGTGCGAATTGTGCCTAGATGTAGGGCTCTAAACCACTTTCTGACTTTGCCTCCGAAACTTTGAACAAACAGCCTCATCGTTACATTCTCTTCTTCTACCTCATGCAAATCAAAAAATTCATTCATTTTGTCAACATGTTGTTGAGCCGTGATGCTCTGAATGGCATCAAAAATAGTAATTTTTCTTTTATAGTCAACTGGCATGTGATTGAGAACCTGGGGTAAGACCAGAGGTGCATACCTCGAAGCTATAACTCTAGGTGGATTTACAACAGGATTTGTAGGATTTGAGGGAGGTGTTAATGAAGGAGATGATAATTGGGAACTAACTGATGGGAATGGTGATAAATTGGGAGGGGGAAATGTTGTTCCTGATGATTCTGAAGGCTCAGGGATATTAGTTACAGTGATGGACTGAGGAGAATTCAAAATTTAATCGTCAATGGAGGTATTCTCTCTTTGGACTTCAATATCTACAAGGAAATTAGGATCTAAAATTGTATTATCAATGTCATTTTCAGACTTATTCCTAAATAAAGAAAGCTCAAAATTCTCGTCAAAGGAAAGATCTTCTACAAAAAGCCATTCACTGGGCCAAGTATAGGATCTGAAGATGGGTCTGGGGCTTAATGATCCTTCTTGTCTTCTGACAATTCTTGGTATAAGATTTGGATTTTCAAACACAGGGGGAGGATTTGGATCTGGATTAGCCCTAGTGTATCTTCTTGAAGCCAGTGTGGTCAAATTTCTATTTTACAAAAGTCTTATTCTGCAGCCTAGCAAAAAATATGAACATCATCTTTCAAAAGTATGGAATTATTTGATGTAATGGGGAAAATCTTGCAAGTCAGATGTTATGTTTATAAAACTAGACCGGAGATTGACTGAAGCGGCAATTATCTACTTATGCACATGCAAAGCAATGTGAAGTTCAAAGGCTACATGGCATAACTTCAGGCTCCGTCTGTAGTTTATAAAACAAATAACACTAACAAAAAAAAAAATCTTGAACAATTCCCCAGTATGGTCGCCAGAGATGTTAGCACCTAAATTGGACCCCAGGCTACAAAAGGAAAATCAGGGTAACAACTAAACCATGCTCAGCCTTGTAGCTAGCCCTACAAGGACAGGAGAGGGCTCTCTCCGTGAAAGAATATTCAATGGAACACAATAAATGGACTGATATTAGGCTAGGTAAAATGATAGGGATAAAAGGTTTAAATAAAATGAATGAATGAATGAATGAATTTCAGGGATGTGTGGGATATAAAGGGACAGCTGAAAGCGGGAATTAAATCAGGACACAGGATATTTCATGGGGAAACATAGGCAGGAAAATTAGCAATTAAAATTTAATGAGGATGGGATGGAAAGACTGGTGCAGAGCTTAAAAGGGCACAATAAATGGATCCTTTTCAAACAGAAGAAAAATACAGAGTATGAATGATTTCCCAAGGCAGAGCATATAGAGATGGATTCTACCTTTTCTATCTTGAAAGCATTCAAAAGGAAATATTTATGGATGAATAAAACACATAACAATTCACATATGAAAGAAAGAAGAAAAACAAATGCTAACTCTCATACCACATGGATCCCACAAATCAAAGCTGCATCTCTTATTAATTCCTGTCAAACTGTACAATGTAGCGCAGAGATGTTCTTCCACACTATTCCCCTACTTTCTCAGTTACTTCCCCTCACAAATGATTTACAATTACAATAAATAGGCTGAAATGTGGGAACATAGATCCACAAGAGAAGGGAGTTGTTCTAACAGCTAAAGAACTGAAATACAATCATAGTAAGAAACACAAACACAACAATTTGCCCCTGAAAATAAGGGACAACATTACATTTGAGTGTTTGGAGATTTTCTGTTTAGGCTGTACAAACGTAAATAGGTAATCCGATGAACAAATTTCCTATTTCTTTGCTGTTGTAGATATCTTCATTTTATTTTAAGCTCTCGGCCCTTGGACTGTTCTTTGCTTTCCATTATTTCTTTATTCTCTGACTTTTTAATAAAATGCTGTAGAAATAGAACAGGATGAAACTATATGCTTCGTGAAGGGAAACCAATTTTTTAAATGGGAAAGAGAAAGGGAAAGGCGGCGGGACCCACATAAATCGCAATCGGGGTGAACCGGTGGAGGGATAATATAACAAACAGTAATCGCAATCACAATCGGAGATTGGGAGTGGGGAGTAATCCCAATCAGAAAACTTGCGATGCGATCAATCGGAGGGGAAAAGCAATCGGAGGGAAAGTGCGATTGGAGGGATCGGGAGAGGAGTTGCGATCGGGTCAATCAGAGCGATGGTGTGATTGGGAGGATCAGAGTTAAGTTTGGATTGCGATGATCGGAGTTTTGTGCGATCGATTGCATCGCAAATATTTACGATGAACCGATCAGAACACTTTATATAAATGTTGCTATTGAAAACGTTTTTCGATTGCAATTTAAAAGCAGCGGGGTTTATATAATATAAAACTTTATAATAAAGTTTTATTAAATGCATGGCGAGGATGGAAAGGGGAAGTGGTTATTAACAACGGGACTTTGTAATATGAAGTTCTTTATTACAAATTCCTAAGGCATGGAGGGGAAGTGGTTTTATAATTAAATCGCATATGTATTTAAGAGTTTTATAATGCGATTTTATAATCAGAAAAAGGGGGGGAAAGGGTTTTTTAAAGGGAATATCAAAACTTTAAACATAAAGTTAAAAGGGAACATGGGAAATAGGGGAGGCTTTAGGGAATAGAGGGCTTTTACTTCATTTAAGCATAAATTTCAATCTAGAAGTCAGTTTTGAGAGTGTAGTATACCGTTGGAAAGCTCTTTCTGGGCTCTTTTTGATGGATCTACTTTGAAGATGATCTGGTGCTGAACATGCTGTGGAAAACTTCTCTGAAGGCAGGGACATCACTTTGTGGAGATGACAGCTTCTGAATTGTGACTTATTACATACGATGATATAAAATTACATAATGAATGATAATAAAGGCAAAATATTACGTTTCACCTAAAAACATGGTTTTGAGGTGAAAATTACATCAAGATGAATAAAATGTCTCTCTGATTCTTCTTGGTGCTGTGACTTTGAGCTTATTGACTTCCTCATGCCTACTGATATGACTTTGAGAATGAAAGTGACTAATGACTAAAGACCATAGAAAGGAAAATCAACAAGTACCTCATGAGGGAAAACTGATAAAGAATTACTACCATCAATGAATCCATGGCCTAACGGAACGGTGAAATTGATTATTATGGGACTCCTAATATGCAAATGCAAAGAGTAACTTTGATCACCAATGGCAGTATGACTAGACTGACACTAACAGATATATCTTTGCAAGTCACCAATGGTTGTAATTATTTGAGAAATTCAAGGGGTTTGATGATGAAATTACTAATGAGTTTGTAGTAGGCCTCCATCCTTAAGGGGAATATAGTGCTACCACAATTGTGAGGGGGCTCATTATACATCTAAAAGAAAAAATCCTTAGGAAGGTAAACACATTTCCCCTAGGGGTAAAATGGAGAAAGGAGGAGATAACATAAGCTATCACAACCAAAAATAACTTTTCCTCCCTAAGGAGTAGCAAATTGAAGACAAAAATGGGGTTAGGAGAGATAATATACACTACCCATGCGATGAGGTATCCTATCACATTCTAAAATACATATCCTGTGAGGGGAGACCCAGTGTTGTATATGCCTATTAGTTTAGGTTGCTTTATCATCTAAGGGTCCAAATGGATTTGCCAATCCTAAGAATATTAAACATTCCACACTTTCTTCTTCATTCCATAATAAAAATGAGCCAAAGGGTAAGAAAGTGAAAACAACATTACATCACTGATCATGAGCTCATAATGCTCATTGCCATAGATGGTTTTTAGAATATCAAAAAACCTGCGTCATGGATAGATTTTGTGGATATGGATAGGGAAGCTTTCCTTGAAACTCAATCCCAAGCCTTATTAGAGACAATAGGATCAGTGAAAGGTAACCACAGAACAAAATTTAGGTTAGGTAGCTAGCCCTACCAGGACCAAAGAGGGATATCTCGTTGTCACCTTTACAATCAAAGGAATGACTGAGTATCTAATGATCTTAGGCTAGGTATGTAAGCTCAATAAATAGAATTTGTTTGATGTTTTGAGTGCTGGATAGAAAAGTCAGTGAGTAGACTATGGATAAGGTTTTTGGGTCTAAAATCCAAAGTGAATGTATAGAGAATGTGTAAGGAAATATAGGTAGTTTGAAATAATTTTAATAATTAAATGAGTATAGGATGAAATTGAAGAAAGTTTGAATGAGAACTAAGGAGAATTCATTCAGTTTAGAAGCAAATAAACACAGTATTGTAAACCTTGTCTAAAACAGAGCATGCATAAAAATTATATCTGCTCATAAAATTAAAAGATAAACATATATGAAGAATAAGACATGGTATTAAGCATGAAATGATGAGCATACATAATAAGAACAGATGCTGCAAAGCATACACAAGTATCTCAATACAATTCCTGCAAATCTGTCTCTGATTTCATTCCAAATGTTGATTACAAGAGCTCCACTACAATATGAGACTATCCAACCCAACAAAAGGCAAAAGAGATTCTATTTATAGAAAATATGGAATATGAAACCTCATTAGGTTTAAATACCATCCAAAATGGATCATAAATACAAAATATGAGTAATTTCCTAGATTCTAGGGAGGTTAGAAACCATTGTCTGAATTTTAGCTATGAACTAGGAATGTTTGTCCCTTACATTAATTACATATTCCCTCATGATAGGAGGGAAAAAAAAACTCAATAAATCTAATGCCAACTCATAGGACAAAAAATTCTCTAATTTTTGACAATTTCTGAGCTTGATAAGTGTCCTGAGGAATCCAATGCTGATCCATGACATTTCTGCCAGAAGGGTAACGAAAATTTGCAGAAGTGTAACACAACTTTGGAGGCACTTTATGAGTCCAAATCCACTTCTGAAAGAAAGGTCAACTAGCTCGTGTGTCTAGTTTCTATAATATCTTTAATTTTTCAAAATAACCCACTAGAAAGCGTTCAAATATCCATTCTCCCAATGTTACTCCAAAAGCATAACGGAGGGTCCAAAAAGGTGGCAGAAACATGAAAAATGAGTCGTTTTTGAGTTTTTTCTCCAAAATTATAGGTGGTCATGACATGGGGGTTCTTGATATGTGATGTACTCATCAAAATACATCCATCCATGTAAATAAATAATCATTTGGATTCCCCCAAAATAAGAGTGACAAAAGTTCATTACCCTTCTACAATGAGGAATTTCTAGAATTTTGCAAAAATCACATAAAATAACAAAATTGATCAAAAATTCTCAAAATTGGTTCTATGGCACCTGTGAGAGATGGGATAAATATCTAAAGAATCTTCAACCAATAAGTCCAAGCTATCCTTGTCGTTGAGCTTCATTTGTGCCTCTTTAAGCCTTTTCTTCACTTGTTTCAGCCTTATTAGAGAAATGGTGTTCTTTGTGCGATAGTGGTTTTCCATGTGTCTTTGCAGCTTATTGTCTCTTTTAGAATTTTTCAAAAAATTCTCCAAATGATCATTAACTCTTGACAACCAAAGCTCTCCGTCTTCATGGATATCCATGGCAATAAGCTCATCAAAGGTCAACTCTTCAGATTGATGAGTTGACTATCTTTCTTGCTCCAACGCCCTTTTGAGGCCACTTGTTCTTGGTATTCTTGTTTGTGTTTGAGCCTCATTGTCATAAATTTGATAAAAAACAATAATATTCTTGCCTATACCTATGTTTTCCTACATGTCTGACTTGGGATTTCTTTGTAGGAGCTGATTCACTTTCAATTGAAAATTTTCATGTTGAAGGAAAGTAATTTGATATTTCGCAATGGAGAAGGCCTCTTTCAATTTTTCTATTTCTTTATCTTTCTCTCTGATGATCTCTTTAGCTGATCTAACCTTGACATGCTATGCTACCTCAACCTCCAATGGAACTGATTCATTATGCTGATGGAAAAGAGGTTGCTCCTCTATCTCACATTGTTCAACAATGGTGTCAAGTGTAAGAACACTCTTGGCAGACTTAGGCGCAAATACTTGTCTCTTTCCCTTCTCATATGTGTGAGAAAATTACACAACCTTAGGATCATATGAAGGTTGAGTAGGCATGCTATAAGAGCCAACCTCCATTGGTTGCGTTGATTATGTACTAGGAAAAATAGAAGGGATGATAGTAGGCAATGCTAACAATCTCTCCAAGAAGTTTTCCCAAGTCATTTTGATGGAGGACAAGTGATACAACACAATAAGCTTGATTAGAACATGATGATAAAGACTAGTTGGGTGATATTATCTTATACTATGAACCTTCTCAGTCATCTTAATCAATCTCCTATACAAATAGTATGGAAAATCAAGTGTTTTGATAGAGATAAAATGCATCAAAAGCCTAATCTAATACCTATACAACCTGGAGAATATTACTTCACAAGAGAATTAATTAATTATGAACATCATCAAAGGATAATACTTGTTTTTTAGGTTTCTGAAAAGAAATAGGTAGTCTGGCTCCTCTCTAGCATGAGGCTTGAGAAATTGTTTGTAGTTTTCAATATCTAACTCCATACATTTGAAACACTGCTCTCCATGTGAAGGGATACCTGTAGATGAATAAATTAGGTCTGATGATAGGCTTATCTCCATAACTACAATAGTGACCTTTCCCATGTTGTATCTAGTTCCAAATAAGCTGGTCAAATGAAGATGATACCCCTCTTCCATGAGACTTTTACAAAATCTCAAACACTGAGCTCTCTCAAAGCACCTTTGACCAATTGCAAAGAATTAATTTCATGCATGCTGAATGGTTCTAGCTTTAGGTGGCACCCTCCCTTGAAGCTCTTCTTGTCACTTTCCATTTTTTTTGTCACTGGAATGATGAAAACCATAGGGTGTTAATGAAATGAGTGTATGAATGGAAATTTGGAAAAACGGAGTGTAGGAAAGTGTGAGTTTAGTGGATGAAATGAAGGTCCTTGAAGCTAAGAAAAATTATAGAAAAAATTGAGTAGGTTGTGTTGTGTGTTAGCTTCAAGTTGTAGGTGGATTGAGAGAAAATGAGTGCGAGTAAGGTGTCAAAATGTTTAAAACATGGGAAATTCCCAATTTTGACTGTGAGAATAGCTAGTGTAGTGGTAAGGTAAGTTAATAAGATGAAATGAGAGTCATAGAGATAAGAAAAAATTCTAAGAAAAATTTAGTGCATAGGGTGTCATCTTAGCTCCATAGTGAAAGTGGAATGAGGAGAAATGGATAAGTGTAGGGTGGCAAATTTCTTAAAACACATGATATTCTCAATTTTGACTGTGAGAATAGCTAGTGCAAAATAGTTTTAAGTTAAGAAGGTGAAATAAGGGCCATGGAGATAATAAAAATTCTAATAAAAATTCAATGAAAAGGATGGAATCTTAGCTCCACACTGAAAGTGGAATGAGGGAAAATGGATGAGTGTAAGGTACCAAAGTCTAGCAAACACAGTAAATTCCCAAGGTTTTTACTGTGGAAAAGCTAGAATTAGGGTTTGTTTGTATTTGAAATGTTAGGGTTAGTTGTGTATATGATGGAGTTTGGGGATAATGCATATGGGATGTATGATTTAGGGTTTAGATGATGGGTTTAAGGTTTTAAGTCAATGGGGTAGGTTAGGGTTTGTCAAAATAATTTATTTTATATGTATGGATAGTGACAGTATGGAGAAAACATAAGTGAGCATGATGTTTTCAAACCTTAAAAATTCAACCAAAAACTAGTATGAGAATGGAGACTTACCTTGTATGGGGGCTACATAAAGTAAAGGAGCATGAGCTTTGAGTTGACTTTGAGGTTTCCAAAGCTAAAAACCACAAATTTCTTCTTTTCTAGAAGCATAACACCTACCTACACGAGTGTAACAATGTGGGAGAAAAAGAATAACAATGAGGTTTAAAAGCGTAACAATACTGCTACGCAGTGCTCAGAAGCGTAACACCTATTGTGAAACACTTACAAAAGTGTAACAATTCAGCCCAAAAACATAACACTTCATTCCAAAAGTGTAACACAAAGGTTCAAATGCGTAACAACATGGTTTCAAAGGATGGCCAAAGGATTTTTAATGGGATTTGAGCCTTGAACTTTGGAGTTTAGATACCATGGATGGAAAGTGAGGTGGAGAGATACTCTTCTACTCATCGAAAGGGTAACAATGAGTGAAATGAAGTTACCTTTTCCCTTTTATAAACTAAAGATGAAATTTCACCTTTTCCTTTTGACACTTGTAAATGACTTTTGAACTTTTACACTTGGAAAATGGATTTTTTCTCCTTTAAGTGAGATGAGAGGATAGAATGAACCTCGTATCACTCTTTGAAATTTGAAATGATTGTATGGACTTTTGAAATGAGACATCATGACATGACCTATATGAGGTGGAGTGACATAACCCTAGACCTATTTGGTGATCATGATGGAGATGGTGACCTTGAAACTGATTATGATGGATATGAACTTGATAATGATGGTGGAGATGAATGAGATGAAGTAGAAACATACTTGACCTAGACCTCTTAAGTGACCTTAAATTATTTTTTGAGAACTTGTTTGAAAAAGTAAATTTTTTTGAACTATGGCTTTATGGAAAACAACCGAAAGAGTTATTTTTAATCACTAACATACCTGAGCTAACATTCGCTCAAGCTGGGGATGGCAGCCCCTTTAGGAGATGTCCAAAACACTATAGATTAGGAAGCCTTACCATTTGGAAACATATTCAAACTTTACTTTGAAAAACTTTGACAAATTGGAAATGATGAACTAAATCTAGAAATGACGTTGACTAGAAAAAAAAGAATTGACTTAACAACTGACTGAAACATTTTTGAACATTTTCATAGAAAACATGAGATGAATGTAGAAGTCTCATGTCCTTATCCTCAGGCTTCAAACTTCTGCAACAAATTCCTTATTGCTTGGACATAAAATTAAAATGATATGTACAATGATAGTGAATTTATGCTTCAATGATCAAGTAAGATAGTGTTTGAGGAACCTACCATTGATTGGTCCTCCCAACACTTCTTGCCCTTAAAGATCCTCTAGTAGAAATGTTTTATTACCTCTAAATGCAATGATCTTGTAAGGTCCTTTCTATATATTTTCAAACTTTCTCTGCTTATTCTTATCTTCATTCCGAGCATCGCAGCAAAGAAAAACATCTCCAAGCTTGAAATCATCAGCTTTGATCTTCCTGTCATAAATATTTTTGATTTTTTCATGAAGATTTGAAGTGTAATTGAAGAATTCATCTCTTGACTGCTGTAGATGGATCATTTGGTTGATCCTTCACTAAATTTCATCGTGTTCACTGTCGATCTTTTGCAGAATTTTCATCATTGGTACAACTATATAAGTAGGAAACACTCTGTCAACACCATACACAAGCTAGACATGTGACATGTTGTTTTATATATTCATGCTAACTCTATCTACCCATAGAGAATTAGTGAGCTTTTTGTGCCAATTGCTCTTGTTTTCTTACATCATATTCTTGATTATTCTCACCAAATATTTTTTTGACAATTCAAAAATCCTATTGCCTTGAGGATAGTATGTTGTTGAATGACCAAGCCTAATGTGATAATTGTCACAAAATTCAATAATTTTCTTGGACTTAAAGGAAAATACATTTTCAGTTATGATTTTGTGTGGACAGCCAAAACGAGACAGAATAATTTTCTTAAGAAACTAAATGATAACAGTTTCAGTAGTTTGCCTTGTGGGGATGGCTTCAATCCATTTGGTGAAATAATCTACGGCATTGTGTATCCATTTTTGTTGATATGATGATGGAGGATGGATCTCGCCAATGAAGTTAAGTCCCCAATGCTGGAATGGCGCTTGCACTTTAATTGGTTTAATGGGAAAAGGCAAGAGCTTCCTCTTTCCCTAAAATATTTGACATTCATGAAAGCTCATGAATATTTTATATGCATTAGAAAATAAACTTGGCTAATAGAAACTTGCTCTCAAGATCTTGTTAGCTATAGTCTTCAAATAAATATGACCACCACAGTCACCTTTATGAAAATCTATCATCACTTTTTCAACTTCTCCTTCAACCAAAAAAATCAGCAACACTCCACTCGTGTTTTTTCAATAAAATACACCATTAAGTATGCGGTACTTAAGAGATCTTAAAGTCAAATATCTAGTCTTACTACTTGGAAATCTGGGAGGAGGATTCAAGTGTTGCAAAAAATTAAATATATCAACATACCAAGGTGATAAAGATAAAGTTTCAGATACCTCAGGTAATGTTTCAACCTCTTGTTCTTCAGATAATGTAGCAATAAAATTGATGTCCAAAGCATGGATATTTGAATCTGCCATAAGCTTCACCATCCCTTGTCCTTTAATCAACTTTGTGGGATTGATCTCCAAGGCATATTCCAACATAGCAATGATCCTTTTACCTCGCTGCCCTTCAGGATAATTTTGTGTAAGCACATATTTGACAACAATGTTTGAAACATATGCAATGACATGAGAATGGAGAATATAGAATTGGAATTCCTTCAATGCTTTGAATAATGCCAAGGACTATTTCTCAATGATGTTGTACTTCAAGGCTACATCTCTTATGGTTCTACTGAAGAAGCCAATGGGCTTCTCCGTATTCTGATTTTTCTTTGCATGAGGACAATAACAAGAGTATGCTTCGAGGAAAATTAAAAAATGATAAAATCAAGTGTATAATCTAGAATAATCAGAATAGGAGCATGAAATAATAAAAATTTAACTTGATTGAATTATTTCTTCGCCTCTTTAAACCATTTTACTTCACTATATTTCTTCAGCATGTCAGTAATTTTCCTTAAGTGTTCAGCAAGATTGGGGACACACCTTCTCAGAAAATTCAGTCACAAAAAATTCATTTCACCATTGGATGACTGAATTTTCTTTTTGCTCCTAGGATAGTCCAAGGTCTGAATTTCTTGAATCCTTGAATGATATATCCTAATTCCATATTTTGATATGATATGGACCAATAATTGTCCTTCCTCCATAGTGAAAAGACTTTTCTTTGGGTTCAATGATATGCCAAAATTTATATATCTCTGAAAAATTGTTTTCAGGTGCTGCAAATGCTGCTCATATGCCTTGGAAAAAACAATGATATCGTCAAGATAAATGAACAAAAATACATCCTTTTCATTGGTGAAAGCAATGTCCATTTCTCGCTGAAAAGTATCCCCTGCATTCTTCAATCTGAAAGGCATTTTGGCATACATGAAGGTACCCCAAGGTGTTGTGAAGACTGTATTTCCTTGAACATCTGGATGGACTAAAATCTGATTATACCCAGAGTATCCATATAGCAATGAAAGTTTGGAAGATCTAACTACCCTTTGTAGAATGTGGTCCATCTTTGGTAGTGGGTAATTGTCCTTAAATGACACTTTGCTTAGATTTCTAAATTCAATGAACAAACGAATCTCTCATGTCTTCTTCCTCAATGGCACTAGATTATACATCCAATTTTAAAAGTGAAGAGGCACTATAATACCAGCAGTGAATAATCTATTTACCTCGTTTTTAATAGAGGGAAACAACTTGGGATTCATTCTTCTTAACTTCTGGCGGAAAGGTTTCTGATCTAGCTTCAAGGGAATGGTCTGTTTAATTATGCTCTTATAATAGACTTCCAAATAAGAATATTCCCAAGAAAATACATCAGAAAACTGAGACATAAGCGCTGCATATTTACCTTTCATTTCTGCACTAAAAGATTTTTAAATTTTTACCATCTTTGGCTTTTCCGGAGTGCCAAGATTGAGATCTTCCACTCCCAATTCTGTCGGTAATATGGTTGGTTTACGTGAAGCATAATATTGATCAAAGAACTCTTCCAAAGGTACCGAACCTCTTGGAATGGAGTTATCTTTCAAATGAAGCACTTGCATCTCTGCTGCATGGATTTATTGGTCATCTTCATAACACTGGTTATCCATTTTAGAATTAACAAATTCCTCTTATGTATGCAAGAAGTTGTTGATCTGTTTATCATCTTGAAAGACTTTCCAATAATGAAAATTTTCTAGGATAGTAGGGCAGTGTTTGACATTTATCTCGACTTCTTATTAGGATACGATGGAATTTTGAACATGCTGGCCGAAGTAGCAAGAGAATCAACAATGACATTGTTGTCCCTTGGGACCAATGATAAAGTGTACTCAGAGAATGTCTTGAGGATGTCTAGAAATGCATTTTGATAAGCTCGAATCCTTTGATGCTTGGCCTGGTATTCCCCTTTGACTTGATTTATTACTAACTCAGAGTTTCCATATACAAAATTGCTGGAAATATTGTCAGTCAAGGGTACAAAGTGGCAAAGGAATTGGTATCCGAAACTATA